>JAHXMU010000112.1:446868-457617 GCA_019455685.1 Philornis downsi | reverse complement strand
GTTGATCATTATTCCAATAAGCTGAAGTCAAAAGAACGACATATACGTAGCAGAAATTAACGTTCTTATCAAATTCAAAGATATTTTGATTGATTTCAGAATCAATCTTAACTGTCATATTAATTTTAATATTTTTTAAAAATATTCATGTACTTTATCGGAAAAAAACGCTATGTAAACTTTCCAGAGTCTATTTTTATGTGATACAGAACAGTTTCTCCGCCCTTGAAGAATTTCCTTTGAAAGCCTGCTATGCTAAGAACAATTTAAATACATTTTTTAAATTGATGTTGTCCAGACGTCCTTATCACAGTTTTTGACATTTTGACTGCCTTTTAATTCCATTTCTGAAATTTCTTATAAGCTTCATTTATTTCACGCATCTTACAAGATTTATTCCAAGGTGCAGAAAAATTTAATATATTCTCTGATGAAAAAATTAGACAGCTAATATGTAGGGTATGAAATTTTCAAATAAGAGTGATATAAACCTTTGCAGTTATACTGGAATCGAGCGCTTTCTCAAGAACTCCAATAATAATTACCATTTTTACAAAATTTACTTCGAATACATGAATGTAGTAATTTGTTTTTATGAGAATTTTTTTTTTTTTTTTTAAATACTATTTTAGAAAAATTCTGGATGGTTAAAATATACAAAAAAGTTCCTAAAAAAAAAAAAAAAACATTTTGTTGTTCCCAATGCAATTTTTCATTTCTTGATCGTTTGATTTGGCAATTTTGTATTCAAAAGTGGAATCTCATCAATATTTCAAAAATCCAATTAGACTGGTTTCTCAAGATTTTCAAAAAATGAAATTCAGTATTTTGAAAAAGCATGTAGTGCAGCAATCGGTAAGCCTAGTAAAATCTTCTCAAATTGTTATTCCTATTAATCACCAAATTGAATGTCCTGTTCAGTGAGTGAGTGTAAAATGAGATAAGCTTTCCCATATTTATCTGTTTTAACGTGTTTTTTTTTTTTTTTGTTGATAAGTCACAAAAATGTATCAAAAATGCATTCTCTTCAGCCACACTACTTCAACCTTATTTCAGGTTACGCCGAGCATCACGGTGAAGGTTACCTTTTCAACAATTCCATTTCTTTTACTCTAAACAAAATATAGCCTAGTTGTAAAAACATCATGCCCTTATACATGCGTGAAATTAAACGTTTGTTAACAGTGTCTCAGAGTAAAATTCAGATGTATTTTATTAGCTTTAAGGAACCAAAAATATTTTGAACCATTTGACTCATAATACAACATTTTTGTCTTATGCTAAACCTTTGGCTTCAACACTGAATACCCTATCACTTTATTGGTACTTCACAATATCTCGTTTAATTGGTTAAAACATTTCGGAATTCCCAGACATAGCCTCACATTTGTGTCTCACTACGTATCTTATAATTGCTCTTAATATATTTATGATCGTGTTCTTAACATATGTTCCTTGGCAACATAAACCCAACATCTTATAAGTGATTAACTATACAGGCAATAAATATTTTAATATGCATTCTTTCAGCCAAAAAGTATCTACTGGCGAAAACATGAGTTTAACCTTTGTTATTTCATCCACGATAAACCAAAAGTCACAAACGCCCACGTTAAACGCGTAATTGATAAATTATTGTAGAGCTAAGGAAAGGATACAAAAAGGTTGCTGAGACAAAGGAAACTTTGAGGACATTTTTAATTCAATTCGCAAGAGTTATGTACTTATATCTGGTTTGAGTACATATATTTTCTTTCTACTTTCTACTTTCAACACGCATAATTTTTCATTTCCTCTTTTTGTACACCCGCTTTTTGTATTAAATTGTGCTGTATACAAATATAATCAACACTTTTGTGGACATTTGTTGACCTTTAAGAGTAGCCGTAAACAAGATCAGGTCAAATTGCCACGTTTATATAATAACATACAGCCTTAGGCCGGGCATTCATTTTTTTAACTTGAGTAGTCAAAGTACGGCAAAGACTATCCCTAATGTGACAAATGACACTTTTACAAGTTGTGACGCAGGAATATCTTATTTGAAAGGGTACAATTTCGGTTGCTCAGCAAAATCAGCAAATAGACAACGATAATAACTAAAAGTAATAAATTATTCCGGGCAGGTAGGATATATATAAAGAATGCGCTGTTTATTAATCTTAAAACGTGTTGATTTTTCTAAAAACTTCTTCAAATTTTAAGGCCAGGTTAGAGGGAGTATCAAGTTAAGAAAAACTTTTTGTAAGCATATAGAAACCATATTAAAAATACTATATATGTTAACTAAGCTGCAGCAAAAACTTCGATTATTAATCGTAAGTTATGATTTCTGTTCAATTTTTGTAACCATAAAAAGCAAAGTTGCAATATAAAACATAAATCGCAACATACCAATGACAAGAAAAAATTGAAGTTGAGACACAAATTCATCCACATCTTGGATAGGTATACACCATTTTTGCTATGTTTAATCTAAATATTCTTAATTTAATACCTTCCAAGCAATTGCACAGATCAAATTTGGTACACATCGTGCCTCATACGGATTTAGTTTTGAAAGAGAAAATGAATGGTATTGCCCAGTCACTTCTGATACCATCCATATTCTTAGTTTTTAATAATTGTATTGAAATACTTCCTGAGAATGAAAATAGGAAGCATTGGCACGATTCTTTCTTATAGCTCCCGTAAAAGTTGGTTAATTTATAGAAATTATTTATTTAAATTAAATTAAATTATTTATTATATGTTTTTTCTGCTACAATACCGCCTTATTGTTCAAAAATATTTGCCGAATGTATTGCATTGTAATGCAATGGCAAACTATGAAAAAAGAAAACTCAACTATACAAACGTGTTATATACTTATAGATTAATTGTTTTTCTCAATAGTCTAATATTTAGTAAAACTTAACAAACATTAGGCAATTATTAAAATAGTTCTACCAACAATAAAGGACTGTATTGTCATACTCTTAGGGTACTACGCATGTTAATTTTTCTATTTCCCAAAAAAAAAAAAAAAAAAAAAAAATACAATCACCTTTCTATAATTTCTAAGAGGATCGCTTCAATTGTATTGTTTTATTGTGCTATATTTACCATCGTTGCGCTTTAAATCAGAATAATATTTTATTTTTTTTTTTTTTTTTTTTTTTTTTTTGTAAGAACCCGGAGACGTCTTTCGGGTCGTCAAAGCAAAAGGTCGTAATGATGCGCATAGTCATTACCAAAGAAATACCAGGAAATTTAATTTAAAACAATAGTATAAAGTTGACTATTCTATGCTGTCGTTTTATATAAGGTCACCAGGAAATAATGATAAAGCACAAAGGACATTAACTTCCCCCAAAATGTTATAGTTTTTCCAATTGCAGTTTTATGGGAACCTGAATCCTTTTGTTATATGTATTATACTGACCTGAAAATATTTACTTATTTTCAATTATCTGAAGAATTTGAGAACATATTATGCCGGAGAGGGGATTAAACGTGGACACCTCCAAACAAATTAATATCCAGAAATTTCACTTTCCGCTGGCCCCCAAAGTCACCTGACCTGACTGCACCAGACTTTTTTTATGGGGTTATATAAAACTAGAAGTGTAGAAAACGAAGTCAAGAAATTTGACTGAATTGAAGCTGTCCATTAAAGCAATAATTGAGGCGATCCCGCAATAAATAATTTTCTGATCAGGTGTCGCAAATGCGTTCATTTACGGTCTTTCATCTTTGAAACCGATTAGTTATATAAAATAAAATTTAATTTTCTATACAATAAAACCAAAAATATATGTAGTACATTGACTAAAAAAATGTTTTTTGAATTTATTATTATAGCACAATTGTATATATGAAGTTAGGAACACGTGGGTCAAACCGGTTATTTGTATGGAAGGTGCCAGAGCAGACGTGGTTACTTGGTTGAATTTTTTCCAAGTTTTACAGAGAGTTATAAGTCAATACAATGAACAAAATTCTATATTACTAATCCTTAATAATTGAAAATCATAGAAGAAACATTGCATTTCAGAAAATCTGCCAATTTATGTGGGGGGTAAAGGAACGTGTGTTTTTTTTTTTAATTTTGCCAAGCATTATAAACCAATACTATTTCCAAAAAGTCAGGGAGGGATCGATGTAGGCCATTTGTCTTCGGTTACGATTTGGAAAAGTAAAGTTTTAAGAAATTTCGTAATGTGTTATGGCATCTACAGCGTCTACCGCAGGCCAGCCAACCAGTCAGACAAACATCGTTCATCTGCCTTAAAAAGTCATGAAATCTATTTAGTTCAAAACTACTGAATACTTTAAAGGCTTTCTTCTGTATATTATTATATATTTATACATGCTTATATATGCAAAATAGACGATGAATTTATAAGTACATATAAATATATACAAGTATATGAGAAAATATTGGTTTAACTTTACCAAATTTATTATATTCACATGTAAATTCATCACCTATTTTGCATTAATTTCGTGAAATTAAAAAGATGTCTAACACAAAGTCATTTCAAAGCTATTCTGCAATGTTCAAACACCGGTTAACAGACTGGTTTATACGGAAATAAAAGTTGTGGAGAAATCAGCTTATGGTTTCGGGGAAAAAAACAAACTGATCAGCGTTTAACTTTAGTGTTGAATATTCTAAATATAGTCTATGAGCAATATGAAATGAAAACTTTACAGCTAAGCACATTCAATCTAATGCAATTTCTGAAACACCAAAGTTTAATTTGTGTTTTGTATATACAGGGTGGGCCATAAGGGTGTTGGCGGTTTAAATATTCAGTTAAAAAAACTACGAAACATGAAAAAAATATATTTGTATTTTTAAAAGGAAATTTTTAAGACTTAAAAATAATGTTGTCCAAATGGCTTCCCTCGGCTGCTTGACACTCTTGGAACCGAAGTCGCAGATTTTGGAAAACCCGTTGAAAAGTTGTTCTCGGTATTTTGTTACCTTCCTGAATAATGTTCCTCTTCAACTGCTCTAAATTGGTCGGATTATTCTCGTAGACTACCGATTTGAGGTAGCCCCATAGAAAATAATCGCATGGAGAAAGATCGGGGCTACGTGGGGGAAATTCAATATCCCTCCTTTTCGAAATGAGTTTTCCAGGAAAAACATTTTTCAGCAGCTCTATGGATACCCTAGCCGTATGACATGTGGCCCCATCCTGTTAAAATAACATCCTCGAGATATTGCCTTGAAGTTCTTGCAAAGCTGGCAAAAAAAAGTCTGCTAGCATGTTGCAATAATTGTTCGCTCTAACCGTCATCGCATGCCCTCTTTCGTCCTCAAAAAAGTATGGTCCAATAATACCGGTTGACGTTATCCCAGCCCACACGACAAGTTTAGGACTGTGAAGTGGACGTTCATGCCCGCGTCGGGGATTAGTCTTGGACCAGAACCGACAATTTTGCTTGTTCACATGGCCATTAAGGTGAAAATTGGCCTCATCACTAAAAATCACGTTGTTGAAATTGTTGAACCGCTCTAGCATCAAATTGACAAAGTTAAGTCGGTTATTGGCATCATCGGATTTTAATTCTTGGACTATCTGAATCTTATAAGCCTTTAAATGCAAATCACGTTTCAAAATTCGTCGTAAAGTTGTTCTTTTGACATCCAAAGACTGACTTCTCTTACGTGTTGACTGTTGCGGATTTCGCTGAACTGAAACACGAACACGCTCCACAATGTCGGCTGATCTCGCAGAAACTGGGCGACCACGAACCGTAATTGGTACTATTGAGCCGGTTGTTTGGAACATTCTGATCCATTTTCGTATCACATTGGCGCTTGGAACTTCACTTAAATCGTGTAAACAGTGTTCATGCCGATACAACCGTCGTTCAGTAATCACTGATTTATTGTTTTCGTAATACGCTCGGACACAAAATGCACACTGCACTCCCTTGTACGGCTCCATGGCGACTAAATTTCCAGGAAGCGGCGCGGCGAACAACATATCCCCCCACCACCCCGCGCCGCGCGTTACCGAGAAATTGAAGAATTAAATCGCCAACACTCATATGGCCCACCCTGTACAAATTATACGCTCACTCATTACATTATGTGTGTTATGTTCTCGTTCACATAACTTTATTTATGTACTATCAAAAGTTATTTATCAATATGATTGTTATTTCAACAACTCTAGACTTTTTCTGGGAAAAACTACACTTGTGCGGAAATGTACAGAAAGTTTTGTTCATCTTTGTTTCCTAAAATATTCTTGAGTTTCTATGCATGGCGTGCATGTGAAATTTTATGATATGTTTGGCGTGAACGTTTTTATTCCTTATTGCTTACTATAGTCTCGACAACAATTTATGTATGAAATATATATAATAGAAATATATTTGGTTAGAGGGCCAATCATGCTTACAAAGTTTCTGTGGTTAAATTACGTGACCTCTTCTGAACAATGTCTAAATATCATACGCAAGGCCCTGAAGATTTACTGCATTGATACGATGAACTAGCACTTTCGAAATACGATGTTTCCTTAATCATAAATATCGAAACTTAACAAGATCTTTCATAAGTTATAATCCACTATGATTATTGTCCTTCTGAGAACATTCGATACAGATTTAGAACTTTTAATGCTTACACACACTCGCCCAGAGCATAATATTGACTTTCACATGAAGTGTAGCCGTATACAAATCAAAAGGATAAACAAGAAACGAGCAATAACACTAAAAGAGTTTAAAGGAATGAGTAGGAATAATACGAATATTTCAGACCTTCGAAAAAACGTAATTGAAATATTTCCCATAGAAGGAAAATATCCATTCGATATCTATTCAATTATATCGATAGGTAGTTTGCTGGATAATTATCCGGCGGCTTGTATGAATCACACGGGATATTTTTAGGATACTCAAGTTTGGTTTCAGGAAGGGTTAATATACAACCGCGCAATGTGAGCTGACCAAATCAATTGTTTTAATTACATTCGCCTAACTACATTAATGTCGTCACAAGGATGCTGACTCATAAATCTTTGGAACTTCTAATTAGTTATTATTGCCTCATATTTTTTCCATTCTAAAAGTTTGAAGATTTTGTCATTATTAGACTATTTTCTCAAAATCTGTGCAATATTTATTCTTGATTCATAATACAGTCAGTGGATGATGTGAGCGATGGAAATCATTATCGCATTGTATTCATATTACTAAGGGCAGCACAAGTTCACACAGATTAAAAGTTGCGCAATCTTTAGTTATTTTGAAGTTACCAAGAGATTGTACTGAAAATTTATGCAGTGAAGTGAAATTTTCGAAATAAATAAGGTAATCTAAATTCCAGATTTGAATTGAGATGATTTCCTCTGAGCACAGTTGAGTGACGTACGAGTACAAGATTTTTCAGCGTCATATTCCTGCAGACTTTAGAACAACGAATAGTTTACCTTTTGCCATTTCATTTCATTATAAAACTTTTCCACTTTGAATGCGATTAACAACGCCTTATGAGATGCTTTGTCAGATATTTTTGAGCAGAATCAGGAACAATCGCGGACACCCACTTCCACAAAATACTAACAAAGGATATGCAAGTTATTTACGTGATTTTCACACAAAAATCTTCACTAGAGCCGTTGCCGTTGCTAGAGTTCTCAAACAACCGGTGGTTTTAGAAAATCGGCTTTAAAGTTATTTGAAAAGTTTTTTTCCCAAAAATTAGATTGTGTAAAATTCATCTTTGTTGTTTAGTTACCAGGCTACATGCATCCTTCACGTTTGTTTGAAATGTTGTGCGTTTCTCGAATTGAAAATTTCCAAATAAAGTACAAATAAAAAGCTGCGTCAAGTGAGTATGAATCAAATGTTTCTTTAATTTCATCTCGTATGTACGAATGAAAATTAGTTGTAATTTCATTTTGCATTAATGAATAAAATCTGATCAAATTTCGATTGTGTATTGTTTTGAGTATGAAAACAAAAATTAAAACTAATTATTTTACTAGAATGCATACGAGTACATCTTCAAATACAAATTTACAATCTTACTTCTACACGGCTTTGATCATTGTTATTGATATCCTTATCATATCACAAAACAATTTCGTTTCCGGCAAATCAATATCCTTAAATTACGGCACATCTTATTCACATCCAGGCACTGTTGTTATTGATTACCAGCTTTTGAATTATACAATACTTCCGACTGGAAAAATTATTATGTCATTATTTATATCACAGGTGACAGTCGCTTACGATAATTGGAAATTTAAAAATTAAAAAAAAAAAATTGAAAAAATTTGAAAAACAAACGAAAAATCAATATATATAGGTATATATGTATAAATTTATATATTCTTATAATTAATTTATAATTAACATTCAATAATTTTGAACTTTATTTTGTTCAGCACAAAGCGCAAAAATTGATTAACAGAAGTGAAAAAGCTGCTTTCAAAAATTAATATTTTCTTACAAAGCGAAATTCTTTGGGAAGAAACTGGTTTTTGGTTTTAAGTTTTAATTTTGGATTATCTAACTATGACATTCATATTTCCGGTGAAAAAATCAATTCATAAAAACAAAAATAATGTTGAATATCATGACTATATATATTTTTTGTGCGCGTGAACAACTTAATCTTGAAGTGGAAGCATTTTCCCACTTAGTAAACATGCTACTGATATAACAACATAAACACAATATTTTATCAGCAATTGTGACGGAAATAACAATAAATCAAATATCAAAATAATCTCACGAACATTAATCACTTCTCTGAATAAAGTTTGAAAATGTCATTCTTAGTGGAGTCCACATTCAATTCCTTTTTATAAACTAAATGAACGTCTTCGTTATTTTTTTTTTTTTTTTTTGTTCTTTTTTGTTGTCGTATCAAACAATAGTATAGAATAATATTTATTAACAAAAGGTGTGCTAAAAAAGAAATGAACTTTACAAATAATGGAATAACTACTTACCCTATTGCAAAGTTAGCACTATTTATAAGCACTTTCCTCTCTTTTCAATTGCAAGAAGAAATGTTATTTTTCTTTTCGGTTGTGCAACTCTACTTTCCACATAATAATGAAGCCTGGTAAAAGTTAGGTTTAATGCACTTATTTGCCGCTAACAACATTTCCTGTTATTACCCAAAAAAGGCCACATAATTATTTTCGGTTGCCATTAATCCAATTTGCTTCCACTTATCATCGTAATAGCAACATAAATTAATTATGCTTAGCTTAAACCTATAATGGTTGCAGCGGAAAAAAACATTAATTAAATATACAAAGAGCTAAGCGATAATTTCCAACCTTTTTCCCAACTCCAATTAGTTGCATCGAAATAAATCCTTTACAGATTATGCCAACTTTAAAGAATCCTCTTTCGGTTTCAATTTCTATTCAAATTATAAGTCCTTTCAAGAGGAAATGTACATGACTTTACAGGCAAACAAATTTTAGTCAATACAACTGAAGCGATTATAAGTCCCGGGTTGCAGGGCAAAATAATTGTAGCTATTCGTCGAAAAAGAAAATCAACTCCTGTTCATTTTTCATTTGTGGACAATGCTAGTATTGCTGAAGAGGAAGGGAATCGGCGCATCGTGTGGGAAGGTAGCTGTTTTTAGCAAATCTATGTAAATATAACTATGTAAATATATATGTAAATATATATATATAAAAAATAACAAAACGAATAAACGATAATTAACCCACTTTTAAGAACAAATAAGTGGATTTCCTTCAAAACACACTGGTCGGAAAAACCTTTTGCTTCATGTAACTCTTAAACAAAGTATTTCATTGCATCAAATTCTGTAGTCTAGCCTAAAAAATGTTCAAAACTATAAACCTAAAATGTATGTGGTAGTTAACATATTTTATGATACATTTTAGTTATAACTTACTGAAAGGCGGAAACTTTAATATTAGTTTTTTAGGCAAGAAATCTGTGTAGAACTGATTTGAAAACTAAAAAACTGCTTCAAAAACTTCTTTGATCTTAACTGTCGTTTTTTTTTTTACTTTATGTTTAGACTGAAAGTATTAATTTTTTGAATTTTAATTTTTTTTTTTTTTTTTTTTTTTTGTGAATAAATTGGATGGTTTTTGCATCTTTGCGTAAAAACTAGTCATTAGGGTTAGTAGGAAGTGACTACTATAACTTAACTTCAGAGTAAAAAATATCAGAGGGTTAATATATTGGTTTTGTTGAATCATTAGTACAAAATGTTGCAATCGAACTTCAAATAGTGACGCCCTAGTATACCTATACAAAAAAAAAAAAAAAAAAAAAAAAAAAAAAAAAATATAATAATAATAATAAAAAGGATGGTATTTTGCGGTGAGGAAAAAAATACTTTTTAAATTTTTATAACTATAACTAGTCTTTAATAATGGAGCAAGACTGGATTAATTTTTTTTTTCTTAAACCGACCCATCCTAATACAGAAGTATTGAAATTGTTTTTTTAGAAAAGAGACAAATTTTATTCAGTTTATATTCAATTATGAGAGAATTTAAAAATTATTATCATTATTCTGACATCTAATGAAGTTATTTATAATACCTTCTAAATACAAAGCTGGAGAATATACGAGTACGTAGCCAAGGAACACAAATTTTCTTTGGAATCGATGATATTATTTCCTTTAGATGTGGTTTAAATCTACTTCCTGTGATTAGTTATAAAACAAATAGGCTCCTATATATATATATATATATTTTAATAAAGTACCTAAAAATGTATCCG
>JAHXMU010000112.1:325422-446858 GCA_019455685.1 Philornis downsi | reverse complement strand
TAAAAATGTATCCGCTGCAGCCATTTTCTTCAAACCCACATGCATTTCCTGAAAAATAAACACTAGCTAAATTTATTATGATAACAATTTATATTTTCCTTTTATTTCGTCTACCTATGTTGCAGTGTACTCGTATGTAAGTCATACTCGTGACTTAGGTATCAAAAGCATTAATGCTTTTTTTTTCGCAGCAGTTTTTACCAAATTATTTGACTAACTTGCAGATGACAGCTTTTATCCACTCTGAGTGTGCCGGCAATGATGTGAGTGGTTTGTTAGTAAAATGCCCCCAGTTATGTATGAACAAATTATATCTGTTAAATACCAGCAGCACAAATTTAAAAACGTTAATTAACTTTTTAGTCTAATTCAATTTAGGTACAGCTTGGCCTCAGGTGTACTCAAAGGTATGTTAATTAATTGATATTGCTACATTTTGAAGCCCAATGTAAAGTTTGCTAATTATGCTGGATGCGGGATGAATCAAATTTAGTTACAACATTCATGTCATGTAAAAATAATTATTATTTCTGGCTTTTACACAGTCTCTAATATTTATAAACATGACGGTAATATGTTATTCATTACAATGTTTTGAGTTGTATAAGAATCATCTGCAGTAGAGGGTGATTTTTTAATCGTAGTTCTTTTAAAAATCGAACAAAACACTCCAATTTGCATCCTATTTAAAATTTTTTTTATTGGAATCGATAAATTGGTCTTTGCTATTTAATTTTTAAAGATAATTCCATGTAAATGTTGTCAGCTTTAAAAGCTGAACACAAACTTATAACCCAATACATTGGACACAAATTAAAGATATTGAAAAGAACAACAATCACCGGCTACGATTTGCCCAAATAATTGGCTATGCCAGTGTTATTACCACTGTCCATGTCATACCACTAATTGTCGGCCTTCTCCATATTTTTTGTAATCTGCATCTAAGGTCCTAAGTTTGATTAATTGAGAGTATAAATTATATTCATAAATTTAATGATAAGAGTTAGCGAAACCAAAGACACGAGCACTAAGTTTTCTATTAAAAAAAATTAGTACTAAATGTTTATTAAATTATTTCAACAAATTCTTTTAACTTGTAAAAATTGAAATTGTACATTTGGAATCAATAAAATTATGTATTTAAATTCAGTTTTCTTGCGTTGCTCTTCTTGACAGAAGCCAGCCAGTCAGACAGACCGATATCACTCAACCGATATAAAAAGTCATAAATCCGCATCATAACATTAGCTGGAAGTTGGTGTGTGAATGGGCCAAAGAGATGTCATCAAAAGTCGTTAATTATGAACGCGATGGTGAGCATAGAGTGAGATGACCCAACCGCCGTTAGGACGAGCAGGCTTCTAAGACACCATCAGAGTTTTGTGTGAAGAAGATGTGGAAAGAAGCGCATGGAATGGTACGCAAGTACTTGGAATACTTTTCTCTCTCCAGTACATTGTAGACACAAATATAAGTTGTAGCTGCGATCTAATTAAGAAAAAGTAGGCAATTGCCTACAAGTTATATTACTAAAATGTTCATTACTAATTACTGCTGTGGATTTCGGGATATCGTGACTAAATTCAAGTATTTTTTTATTTAGAAAAATTAATGCAATGGAAACTACGAATAAGCAAATTATTTCTTTGAACACAGGAGTGCCCCAATTACATCTATCCAGCTGAAAAATTATTAAAAGCAAACAAAGCAATGCAAAAGCAGCATTAACAAAAAGCAAATGTGTTGAGATCAATCAAAGTAGTAAAACGAAAAACTCTTCGAGGTATAAATGTCAACAGAGACAGAAAAACACATTTTTATAAGATGAATATTCGATAGTGATTTCAAAACTTTAAGAGGGAATCTCACCAAAGCGCTAATATAATTTTCCTTCAAATTTCATAAGAATAATAACTCTCATACATTTGGCCAAACTAATGTCGAAACCTTTGTATATTTCTCGGTGACACCTTTCACATTAATTGTTTCATTTTAATGCTAAAATCTTGTCTAGACGCATTTGATATGTGTTTTTGATATAAATATATTTTCCTATTAATATATTATCTCTCTATGAATGTGATTTCTAAGGCGAATGGCAAGAATTATACTTTTCCTATCGCCAGATGTTAGAGGTCATTACGACGGGCATTTCCATTTAATTCTATCAGAAGCTAATATTGAAAGTTTAGCTTAGGTAGAAAAATGTTTCTGCATTTAGCGATATTATTTTTGTTTTGCTGAAATGTGTAATTACGAAAGTATGAAACAGTGGTATTGCGGGATAATGTTCATTTAATAATTTTGCCTACAGATAGATGGCACAAATTTAAATTAATTATTGCAGGCTTTAACCATTGGTTTTTGCAGTAGAAATACTGACGTTAATTATGTATTCACTTACTCACTTAGCGAAAATAGGGACAAAAATAATTGGCTTCTATTAGGTGCCCTGGAATTGTTAAATTATTTTATATATATCTAAAAACTGGAAAAAACATTGGCCCTATTTTTGAACTGTAAACTTTGAGAAATATTATTTTTTTAAGCTTTTTCACACAGGTATAGTGTACAATTTTGTAAAATTTTTCAGGAATGTAAACATTTAAAATTAGCGAACATTTTGATAATCTTGCTAAGATTTATATATTTCTCAATCCTACGTTTGGTGATTTGAGTGGTTAAACTACTCATTTTTTATTTCAACTTTAAATGAATATCTAATATGTTTCCTTTGAAAATAGCTATGCTAAATTGGCGGTTATTTTTCATGCTTAATTTTTATTTCTCTATTAAATCTATCACCTGTTGCTCTCCTAAACAGCTTTTTACCTTCACTTCTTTGAATCAAATAGTTCTTTGCACATTTATATTAACAAATAAAAAAATGGAGTTCATGAAATCCTGAGAATAAAATTTGCAGTGAATGATGGGAATGCTTTTTAAAAGATTTTCAGCCTGTTTTAGGGAGAATCGTTTAATGCAATAATTTGCAAAAACTCATACAAAAACTATAACTAACAAAATTGCATGAGATTAAAGGGCATTTAACAATTTCCTTAGCAAACTTAAGATATATTCGAAAATTTTTGTAACTACATACCAGTCTAAAGTTTTATCCTAAATTCCAAAAAAATGGAATACACACATTTTATCGATATTTTGAATATCTGCACTCCTCAAACAAAATTATGCCAATTTTTTCGGCTTGATATGAAATGACTCATGTGAGGATTTAAAAGAATGTTTTCCATTTTATCAGATTTGTTAAAGGTTCTCTTTATTTTCCAAAAGAAACTTAAAAACAAGTTTATTTTCGTAACTTTACGAGTTGATTTCGAAAATCTTTGAGTCAAATCATGATTCATTTTTCTTGGCATATAATATATATGACGAATGGAAAGCCTCCACTAGAATTTGCTAATTTTTGTTGAATATGAGATTATAAGATAAGAAGCTCTGTTATATTACATCAGTACCATACAACTAATTAGTACCATAAATTAAACAGGTGGGCATGCCCAAAGTTGGGTAGGTGCCATAAGTTAGACCGTAGATTGAGGTCCACCATAGATAATATACCAACTTCTCGGCAGATTAATGAGCGATAATTCACCGCTTTGGGGTGTAACAACTAGAAATATTCACCTGAGGTCCCACTAAATGTGTGTGACATCGTAAAGATCTGTATCGATTTAAGCATGCCATTCGTCTGCTTGTCAGTTTAAAGCACAGTCTGTTGAGCTATAATGCCAAAATTAAGCACAAAAATGTGTGAGGGGTAGGCAGGCCTGGCTATGTCCGAAATCAGGTAAAATTGCTTTGACGAGAATAAAGCAAAGCATACGTTGATTGAAAAATATAGCATTTTTCGGATGTTTCCGAAAATTGTACAATTTATTCGCCAATTAAATGCACTGGGTTATAGCTTTGAACAGACTCTGTATTATTAAAATTTGTATGAGACCACACAGGTTATGAGAGGTATTATTGACAAACGCTGACTAAGAACACTCGCCCCCACTAGAAAAACAAGTTACGTCGATATGTGGTATAAAGCAAAACTACTTTTTCGACAAGTCCACTTATCGGGTTGATAGGTGTCTTAAGTGGTCGAAATGGATATAGGTAACTTTCCTTTTATTATATATATTATATTACATATTTTTATATATATTTTAATGATATCGTTAATTTATTAAATGAAACCTAGATAGTTAATGGATATCAAATTGGGACTTCTCAGTCCATAACATTTTTAAAGGACCCTCTAACTCTTGGAATTTTGTTTTTTTAATAATACTGAAAAAATACGTGCGCCAGTATATTAGCAAGACAACACCAAACTCGAAATTAAACGAAAATATTATTCTCCAACATTATAGATGTTGCGCGCAAATGTGCTAATATGAACAACTTATAACATCCATGCACAGGTTTATTCAATGCGTTGTATGAGCAGAATTCTCTGTCGTCTACAATGTGCGTTACCGCCACATGCCATCCGATTGCAAACGCAGTGGCACAGACCTTATATGTATGACCTTGAACTGCTTCTACATATATACATTTGTTACCCTCGAGCATTGTTTAAGGGAGCGTCTAAATAAACAATCCATTAAATTGCATGTTACTAACGATATAATATATTCTAAACACATTATCCACCTTTTTTTATTATTTTATTACTGTCAGGTCAGGTAACTCAATGCTCGTATCCATGTCTGTTGATACATATTTTTCACAAGCACGGAGGCTCTTTGGTTGGTAGCGGGAGTAATAATCACTTGTATCGTGATTATGTTGACTTAATAGAAATTATGATGTTAGCTAAACATTTATGTTAAATAGTTCAAAGGTATACTAAACTTTTATGTGGGTTAAAATACATACTCAAATTTCGGTATACATAGCTGTAGAACAAATAAGTTGCTGACATATAATGTGCTAAATTAAATATAATATTTTAACACCACAAACTAGTAATGAAAGCCAGAGTTGTTTGTTTGGAGCATACATGATAATACCATTGTAATGACTTATTTGAATTCAGTTAGCAGTTAATAGTTAGTTCTGTGAATACATTAAATGATTTAAATAAGAACAAGAGCCATGTATGCACTAATAAGTGCTATATCAGGTGTGCCAAAGAGTCAATATTGCTTGCCCTGACTTCCAATTTTCGAAAAATATCTCATGACAGGTCCAAATTGACAAATGGAAGCAGTATTGCTTCAGGTAAAGTCACAATTATACAAAAAAGAAAAACTTACATTTCTATAACAGAAAATGCAACACAAATTTTTGGAGTATATGGGTCTAACAAAATTGTTTCCATTGTTCCCACATATACAGAGTCCGTTAGACAGAAGACAATAATATTGCATATACGAAACTCTGGTTAAATACAGGGTGGCGCAATAGAACGTGCATATTTAAAAAAATAGATTAAAAGATAAATACAAAAGGTATGGTTAAAATAAATCTAAGGCATTGTAGAGTAATAAATGGAGTTTATTTTTTAAAAATAACATCATCTAAATGGTGACCCTCTCTACGACGGCACTCCTCTAACCGCAAACGAAAATTATTGAAAACTTTCTTCAGTAATACTGATGTAATAGCTGCCATTTCACCACGGATATTCTCCTTGAGCTGAACGATGTTTCTTGGATTATTACTATAGACTTTGTGTTTGAGGTATCCCCACAAAAAAAAAAAAAAGAAGTTAAGAGGCGTCAAGTCTGGACTACGTGGGGGCCATGGGATATCACCTCTTTTCGAAATCAGCCTGCCAGGCAACATCTGCTTCACCACCGCCATGGAGTCATTTGATATGTGACAGGTAGCTCCATTTTGTTAGAACCAAGTTCTGGAATTCACTATTCTTGAACTTTCAATTTCTGAAGCCAAAAATCCCTCCAACATCTCAACATAGCGTTCCGTATTAACCGTGACGTTTTGGCCCCGCGCATTTTCGAAGAAAAAAGGACGAATTATTCCTCTGCCAGAGATTGCTGCCCATACTGTCACTTTAGGACTATGCAATGGTTTGTGGTGTTTGATTTTGGGATTTTCACTGTTCCAGTAACGACAATTTTGACGGTTTACGAACCCATTCATAAGGAAATGAGCCTCGTCAGAGAAAAGGATATTGTCAAAATTGGAAAATCGATTAAGCATTTTATTAGCAAATGCGAGCCTTGCTATGAAGTCAGACTCTTTCAATTCTTGTGTTAATTGCAGCTTATATGGATGCAGTTTAAGATCCAATGTTAAAATTCTTGCGAGTCGACATTTGTGGATTTCCTCGTACTGACTCCATAACTCTCTCAATATTGTCTTCGGTCCTAGATGTTCTTGGGCGACCATTTGCTTATGGTTTAAATGTTGAACCGGTCTCTTAAAAACGTAGTCCATATTCAGCACAATATGGTCGCCTAGTAGCAATATATGAACGAGAGTTTTCGTAAAATGAGCGCACGCAAAATGCGCGACGCTTCCCGTCGAAGTGATTCATAGCGACTAAAACTCCATGAACCCGCCAACCCAACCCACAAAAAAAGATGATGCAATATGCACGTTCTATTGCGCCACATTGTATATACTTATTATTATATATTGTTAAAATTTATATATTTTTTGCAGGTAACAAATATCGGAAAACCATTACAAAAATACGAATTTTGGCAGCGAAATTTTAGGCATAAATTCGATATACTACGCATGCAAAATATCAGTTTCCGGTCACTTATCTACCGTCGCACCGGTATACCGTACATGAGCCCCGGCTCGAACTAACTTTGACGCCTGATCTCTTTTTGTTAATTTTAGGAAAACTTTAATGCAAATTTTAAATTGGACAAAAGTGCTTGAAGTTTAACAAATGCTTTTAAATGCTTATAGATATTCGTTTCCAAATTTTTGGTCCTTAGTATTAAAACTTAAACATTTATGTAAATAATTGCAGAGCATTTCATACAAGAAACATTTGGCACATATTTTTGTTATTATATTTCCTTGTTTTTAATTTTTCAAAGCAAACATCGTAAGAAGTAATCATCAAAAGGGGTCACTTTGAACAAATATCTGTTAATATATTTTGCCGCTATGCACTTTAGACAGTACTACACAATGCTGCGACATTTTAGCAAATTTTACACATTTAAGCTTTTAAATACTACATTATCCTAAAACTTTTCGTTCAACTGAAAATCTACGTTAACTCATGTTTAGTTGATAACGACTTTGCGCCATTTGGTAGCTATAACTTTCAGCAAAATGTGTCAATAAGTTTATGGTTTCTTCGGTTGTTTGGTTAGTTGCTCACTTTTTTACTTTTTGATGGAAAAAAAAAAATTAGTTGTTTTCTGTACAAAAAGTACACGAAAAACATAGGCGAACGTGCAGACAAACGTTAACAGCAAACAGAGATTTGATGGCGTTACCAACGCCGCAATTGCAAACAATGTCAAATTTTCTAAACTTTTTTGTACTCGCGTCTGCCATAAAATAACACAAAGCAAAATATTCAGCAATTAAACGAAGAATTCTTTGTTAAACTTTGGAGTTGAACATTATGTTTGGAAAGAGCCTACGGCAGATGAATAAAGTTTTTATAACCACTCAATGTTCTCAATTATACATAAAATTTGTTAAAGTTAACAAATTAGAACAATTTCTTTCTACTTTTTAATTTCATCTTGAACGAATTTAATTTAAATTTAGTAATGGAAAGTTCTGGATTAGAAATAAAAATGTAAAATTTTCAACACAAAATACATTACTATGGCGACAGTTACCGGAAAATTCACAACTTTTCTCATATATGACTTCAGTAATATCTATTTCGCGTTGTATAAGTGAGATCGGGTTACACCAGATGGCATTAGGAAGATACGATTTCGTTCAGTTTTTTGATAAACTGACTCAATAATGTTTGAACGCAACTCAAAAGTGGGCACCAGCAAGCTAAAAATATGTTATATTTTACAGTTTTTCTTCGATATGTTCATGATACTGCAACTGCCAATTGTGCGCAATTTACGTTTATTTTGCTTCGCTTCAGTAATTTTGTTTTTAAAATGCACCACATTCTGGAAAGCCAATTGTCAAAAATGCCGGATCTATACGGTCAGCAATTGCATCGTCTGAAGAAGGCAATCGCTCAGAAGCAGCCACTTTTGCCCGGTAGAACAAGAGCTGATTTCAGTCTGGACAACGTCATGCAACGCACATCGATAATGACTTTCCAAGAGCTCCGGGAACAAAGTTGTAAAGTTTTTATATATCCACTTAGTAGTCCGGACCTGGCACTATGTGATTATTATCTGTTCCTGTCTGTGGTGAAAGATTTTTTTGGTGGAAAAATAGCCTCAAACAGCAGCTTATAAAAATCGAGCGTTCCATGATGACTTTCCAAGCGCTCCGGGAACAAAGTTGTGTGCTTTTTATATATCCACCTAGTAGTCCGGCCCTGGCACTAAGTGATTATTATATGTTCCTGTCTATGGTGAAAGATTTTTCTGGTAGAAACATAACATTAAACAGCAGCTTGTGAAAATCGAGCGCTTCAGTTTTTTTTTCTCTTTTTTTGGCAATGGGGACAAGGGAATAATGGAATTTTTCGCAAAATGACAATCAATTATCGAACAAACCGGTGCATATTTGGCCTAAATCCGGCCATTCTACGAATGCTAAAACTCTCAATGTCATGCAGAAATAATAGATTTCTCCTTACTGTGCCTTGTATATATAGGTATATTGTTATGCTTCATTATTTCAACATATTTCAAAATCGATGCAGTTAATTGTTCTTTCAGCGAACTGAAAAATTTGTGTCATCATATTTCAAAGATAAATGTGTTCCAGATCTTTATGCATTTTTATAGCTAATATTGGATTAAGTTGTGAAAAGATCCAAAGATAACAATTTATTAAGATGGGTGTTTTCATATAGGCAGAATGTAGGAGAACAACTTTTTAGATAAAGGTGCGAAATTTCATAAATGACCTAAATACCTTTTTTTTATCGAAAATATATCATGATTGTCTATGATTTTGATATTGAGGTCAGTATCATCAGCAGTATTATATCCATATTATAATCTATGATAAGAAGAGACACCGGGTTCGATTCTCGAGGCAACCACCTGTCATTCTTTGGAAAACATTCACCTCGATGTGATGCCGAACATTTGGAGTAGCTGAAGAATAACTCTAAGTTACTTGTACTGATGCTTAGAATAATCATTAAACTATATGTCGCCTACAGTGAGTCTAAAAATTAAGCTATCTAAATACAAGAAACTCTACAACGTCCCATTCGTGGAATGCAAATAAATTATTCTGTTTATTTGTGGAAGGAAACTTTTACAATTTTGTGAAACTTATTGAATTTGTGGCATTTTATTTGAAAGTCCTATTGAAAGAAATTTGTTACTGTTGACATATGACATACAATACATATATATAACATATAAAGCAATAATATACCATTGTTCAACTTTCGTTTACTCATGATATCTTGCCCTCTAGTATATGAAGATTTTAATAATATTTAAATTTCTATTTCCTTTTTGATATGTTTTATTCCCTACGTAGTAAAAAGGTAGCTACACATGGAAACGTATATGTTGGGCGTACATTTGCATATAATATATTTGATTTCTTACGAACATAATAAAATCATGTTAGTAACAGTTTGTTCGGAAGAAATTTAAAATTTATTGACTTCCGGTATTCTCAACATCAACTTTTCCTTGAATAAAGTTCTCAATAACCTTTTTGCGTCACCTTCGATACAATAAACCCCTTCCGAAATACTTCATTCTGTTTGAGATTGAAGTGAAACATTTGAAATAAGATGGAAGAGAGACAGAGACGGAAATGAAAAATGTAAAAAGAAATGTGAATAACCTCCTACTTTGTTATTCGCTCACATGTAGATCTAATAGTTCTTTAGTGTTTTATCATTTTCTTGCAGTGTCTCTTCTTCGAATGCATTTTGCTATAAACTCTGCATAAAAATAAAGATAAGAGGAAAACGGGGAGGAAAGATGAATAGCTGCGTAAGTGTTTGGTTTATTGTGCGAATTTCATATTTCAAATTATGAACACAACATTCGGATGCCATCATCGTGTTCTAGCAGGTATTTTGCCAGTTTTAGAATTTACTCACACATACTCGTAGGTGCTATTTTGAACTGAAATTTTGAGGGGATTTACCATATTTGGGCGAGGACTTTTATAAAAATATGTAGGGAGACAAAAAGTAAGTTTATCTTAAATAGTTTATAATAAGTCAAAATTAATTGTTGAGTTGGAGCGCCTTCCGACGTAGTCCAGAGTACTGAAAAAAAAACGTTATAAAAAATCTGACTTTTTCCCACGGCAAAGAATTTGCTAATGGCATTTTATTACATTTATTTTTAACATCTCTGGAGGGATGTTTATTGCTAGCGATGTGCGATAGTTTAAAAGTTCCAATGAGATATCAGAAAAAGTGCTTAATTGAAAGTGTTAATATTGATAGAATTTCAAAGTAAATAATTCGAGTGTATTACCTGTAGTTATTTTTTACTTCTTTGAAAACAATTTCTTTAAAGATCCTGGTATACATTAAAGAGTATTGAAGAGGCACACGAAGAAGAGTCACACCAAAAAATAGAATTTTCTTTCGCTTCTCCAGTTGACTTATGTTTTTTTTTTTTAATATTTGAAAACAAATTTCTATGAAATTTTGACCAAAATTGAGACTATTCTTCCAGGAACACTAAATGAATTAAGAAAAATGGAATGTTCTTGTTGGTCAAAATATAGATTGGCACATATAGATCTGTTGAAAGCAATTGATGGTTGCAATTTTTTTTATTATTTTTATGTTCTTTTTTTTTTACAAAAGTATAAATAATTATAAGTACTTACAATTTTGGGGGCATTGCATTAACATTTCAAATTTTTAGTATTATATCTTCCTTTGTCCGTAGTTATAAAAAAGTGTATTAAATTTAGAAATTCCTCAATACTGTCCCTATTTATAATACATGTTCTTATTAAGTTGATGGAAACTATATTTCGATTTAAATTTATATTGGTTTTCATTTTTATTAAGATTTTCACAATATTTACTTATTATCATCAAAATAAACTAAAAGCTTCTTTCTTCTTTTTGTGTAAACAAAAAAAAAAAGAAATACAACATCCTGCCAATGTCCTTCCTCCAACTTGTGACAATGTGATAACATGATGAAAATATTTATTTAATACTATAGAATTAAAGGACGGTTATTAGTTTAAGATTTCAACTGAAGTACTCTGAACGATACATTTCAATTTGAACAGGGGACAAGAGCAGACCTAAAGGCGAAGTTGCTTAACATTGTTTTCACATTTTAATTACTAGTATTAATTTTTTTTAACACATTGGACACAATCGCAGAGCAGATTAAGGAATTTAGGGTCACTTTTAATATGAACGTTTGTTTATGTAACTTTCTGTAGCTTTTTGTGGACATAGTATTTATATATTTATATTTATTTATTCACTCTATGGATTACATTCAGTCGGACTATCTTAAATGTAAGCAACACAAATACATAATTTTTTTAATTTGATCGGAATGAAAAAAAAACCCTAATGTGAAACTTCATGCGTATAACAGCGAATTCTTTAAGACAACTCAATAGTATTTTTGACTACGAGAATCAACTGCATAAGATCTTATAATGGTAAAGAATAAGTTATATTTTCAGTTCTATCGGTTGTTACTGTTCGAGATTGTCCCTAAAATAACAGATTACATAATGCCATAGTAAAACATGGGCATTCTATGCACCTGTTATTAAGAATTTAGAATTGGACATTGGTTGGAAAATATATGTCTTAATTAAGCAAATTAGGCCAGTTAAGAGAGTTCATCTCAACTGAAAATTACAAGATTATCTTATGAAGTTTTTTCTTAGTTTATCTAACAAGGTCCTCTCTTTTTCAGAGAATTCTAATATGAAAACAGAACCACCAACAATGTAATTTAACTAGATTAGCTCCTATCATTACTCAATTATCGCTACTGGAAATAATACGGGAAAATATGAATGATGAATAAGCATCATTAGATAAAACACACGAGTATAAGCCGTTAGTATGTTATAAATTTTATAAAATATTTTCATTTTTGATAAATTATTTTCTATTGCAAGAAATTTATCTTCAATGCGTTGTTAACTGAGAAATTGTTCTAGAATATATGACATTTGCAACGAGTTCTAAAAAAATTTGCTGGTTAAGTTTTTGTACACGTATCAATGTGGAAAATAAATTAGCCTTGAAAAATCGCTTGGAAATATTATTATTCACAATGACAGGAAGAGAATAGCAATCAATTACCCCGCACATGTGTTTATAAATGACTAACTTAGTTCTTCGATTAGGCAGTGCTTCTGAATTATTAAGCAACTATGTATGCAGAAGCATGAGTATGACATAGCTTGGAAAATATTATCAGTTTATTATTTATTATTTATTACTATCTTAGCAGTTTATTTTGTGGCATCTTAATTAAGTTATCAGAAGCATAGTAATATGGACTCAAAATAGTTATCCTCCGACAGAGACCTTTCAACTCTTTATAATAAAACTTTGCAAAAATCAGTAAAAATTAAGCTTTAAACATGCCATAATGAATGGTTGATGTTTAATTTATGATGAAAAACGGTTCTAAGTCAACATATTTTATTTCCTTTTGAATACATGGGGTTCAATAAGAGATCTCTTTTATGTGATTTCCATACGGAAGCTGATATTTAGAAAGATAAAGTAATAAATTTATAATACAACAAATTATCCAGCATTCTATTTACGATTAATGTATCAACTTCTTATATTTTTTTAACGTATGCCTATCCTAGTTTTACAATCATTCAACGGCATCTACAATTAATGACGATTCCGAACATCGTTGTATGAGAAGCATTTAATTTAATTTAAACGAACAATTTTAGCAAAAATATATGACGTGAAACCGGTTCAACAAAAGCTATCATATTAGTCACTTTTTATAAAGATTTATAAATAATCTTATATTATAATCTCCAGAAGTTTATGATATACCTATAGATGGTCCAAATCTGTGTGGGCATATATTCAGATATCGTTTTTATATCCTGCATATTTCATCAAATGTAGCCGTTGAAAATGTTATGCCGTTTCTTACATTCTCCATCAAACGTGGCATATGAAAATTTTGTAGTTACTCACATAATTTTTGCTTTCAGATATTTCTTTTTATGTCAGTAATATATTTAGCATATTCAAAATTTAATTATTCATTACATATGGTCATTCAAAGTTGTTATTTGTGTGGGAGACAAGATCTAATGTGGTCTATGATTTCTTCGTATGTGATATAAATATGCTGTGAAGATCCCATTACGCCCAGTTCAATAGTTGGACGCCTGTTCGGAATACAAACACAAAAATATACAAATGTAAAAATATACAAACATTCAATTTATATACAGGGTGGCGCAATAGAACGTGCATATTGCATCATTTTTTTTTTACGGGGTAGAAAAGGCGCGGGCGGGGGAGGCGCCTACATCGTTGGGTTGGCGGGCTCACTTCGACGAGAAGCGTCGCACATTTTGCGAGTGCGCATTTTACGAGAACTCTCGTTCATATATTGCTACTAGGCGACTACATTGTGCTGAATATGGACTACGGCGAATTAGTGAAGCTCCGAGTGCTAATTTAATTAAAATATGGGTAAAGCGTTTTAAAGAGACCGGTTCAACATTTAAACCACAAGCAAATGGTCGCCCAGGAACATCAAGGACCGAAGACAATGTTGAGAAAGTTATGGAGTCAGTACGAGGAAATCCACAAATGTCGACTGGCAAGAGATCGTCTGTCTTACAATTATCGCGGCGAAGTTTGCAACGAATTTTAACATTGGATCTTAAACTGCATCCATATAAGCTGCAATTAACACAAGAATTGAAAGAGTCTGACTTCATAGCAAGGCTCGCATTTGCTAATGAAATGCTTAATCGATTTTCCTTTTTCCTTTTCTCTGACGAGGCTCATTTCCTTATGAATTGGTTCGTAAACCGTCAAAATTATCGTTACTAGAACAGTGAAAATCCCAAAATCAAACACCAGAAACCATTGCATAGTCCTAAAGTGACAGTATGGGCAGCAATCTCTGGCAGAGGAATAATTGGTCCTTCTTTCTTTGAAAATGCGCGGGGCCAAAACGTCACGGTTAATACGGAACGCTATGTTGAGATGTTGGACGGATTTTTGGCTCCAGAAATTGAAAGTTCTAGAATAGTGAATTCCAGAACTTGGTTCCAACAAGATGGAGTTACCTGTCACATATCAAATGACTCCATGGCGGTGGTGAAGCAAATGTTCCCTGGCAGACGGATTTCGAAAAGAGGTGATATCCCATGGCCCTCACGTAGTCCAGACTTGACGCCTCTTGACTTTTTTTTGTGGGGATATCTCAAACACAAAGTCTACAGTAATAATCCAAGAAACATCGTTCAGCTCAAGGAGAATATCCGTGGTGAAATGGTAGCCATTACACCAGTATTACTGAAGAA
This sequence comes from Philornis downsi, assembly GCA_019455685.1. Taxonomy (NCBI): domain Eukaryota; kingdom Metazoa; phylum Arthropoda; class Insecta; order Diptera; family Muscidae; genus Philornis; species Philornis downsi. The sequence goes on along the minus strand of JAHXMU010000112.1, from coordinate 432,248 downwards.
AGTTTTCAATAATTTTCGTTTGCGGTTAGAGGAGTGCCGTCGTAGGGAGGGTCACCATTTAGATGATGTCATTTTTAAAAAATAAACTCCATTTATTACTCTACAATGCCTTAGATTTATTTTAACCATACCTTTTGTATTTATCTTTTAATCTATTTTTTAAATATGCACGTTCTATTGCGCCACCCTGTATATGTATATATATTTATACATATGTATATATAGATGCACTAGATAAAGTAGAATATTAATTATTAAGATCATATATTTTTATAAATAAAACTATGCTGAGAAATTTTACAACAAACTCTTTCGCAAACCAATAATTCATACATTTTTGATGATTTTGAGAATTCTGAGAATTTTGAATTAAGCAAACTACTGAATATTTACTTCAAATACATTCACATGGTTAACATATATGCCAGAAAGAGGATATACAAAAATATTGTATTTTGCATACACAAATTTTATCTATTACTGATAGTTATTCCAGCATGCCTTTGTTTACAGGTATATTATTGTTATTGCTATTTTTAGCACTTAATACCATTAACAATGTTTCTGGTTATTAAGACTTTTTTACATTTTTTTGTCTTATTACCACAACATTCATGTGAGATTATTCACAGTGTTATTATGCTAAGTGATAAAGAAAACCATTTAACCTTAATCCGGTTTAAAATTATATAAGTTTACCAACATTTTAATTATTAAACAAACAACGAGTGTTAATTTGAGTGTAATAAACATGTATATGGTTGTGGCGGTGTAATCAGCTTTGCATATGATAAGTAAAGCAAATACAGAAATCTTGTGGTATTTAAAACAGATATAAAACTAATTACAGGATAATAATTTTCAAAGTTGATGAGATAGTTGTTTTAGCTTACTGCTAAAAAAGCCATAATAAAATCAGCTAAATAGTTTAACGCTATTTAGACTTAGTTTAGGTAATATTGGATAACATTAAGTTTTCAGTAAATAATTTTCGATTATGCCGATACCAGTGGTTCCGAGTAGCAAAGAAAAACAAATATGGAAGAGAGGTGGAAAAAAACATTCTATAATAATATTAATAAATTTGAATAATATATAGAAAGACGTATATCCTCCGAATAACTTTGTTTCTGGGTTGCCAATTACATGAGGTCGGATTTTCTATTAAGAATAAAAATATTTTTTTTTTTTTTTGTTTGCCAATGTCGGCTCTACTTTCCGAGATACTGCACGACAAAAATTAGTAAACCTTTTATTGTTCAATGATCATAGATTTTTGATACATAGCATACAATGATTCGAAACACTGAATTTTGCATGACCGTTATCGACAATATTTTCCAATACCTTTTGTGGTATCAAATGCAACTTTCGATTTTCACATGTGCTAAATATTGCTTTATGAATATAACTTCTTTTTTAATCTCATAATAAATTTGTAAAATGAAAAAAGTCTCTTTGGGGCTTTTAGAGCTGATTTATAAACTTTACGTCCACATTAAATATCACAGAAGAGGGCATATTAAAAAGAAATTGGAACTAATGTGAAGTGCCGCAAACAATTATAACTCCAATTATTTTTACCAAATACCTAACTAATCATTCTAAATTTCTAGGTGTCACAAATCGCCGAACTATACTTACTGCTAGTTAGTAACGACTTTGTTTTGTTGAAATTTACTGCTTTTGTACATACAATTTTATTCATGACAAGTACCAAACTTGAACTTCGATTCGTTATAACTCGATCTTCGATTCACTATAATTAAATAGTACATCTGGCCGAAAACCTCCAATTGTGCTTCTTATCTACATTAGCTAGAAACCCGGTTTTATACCTCCACATCAAAAATAACGCCTTTTTGAATAATAATTTATCTCGAAAATCAGAGCTGCTTTGACTGTTAACTTCATATGTCAAAACTGACCTCGTATAAAGTGTTTACAAAAAGTTGGTTGTAGAGTTAGGATTTTGAATAGTTCTAAAATTTGATTTAAGAAAAATTTTCTGCGATACTGCCCAAAAGTTTTATTGACTCACTCAATTTCATTGAATAATTTCGATGATACTTTGCGTGGAGATTGTATCGAGTTTGTATTGAATTTGAGTCACAGGGTTTTATTTTATGGCAATATAAACCAATTAAGCTCAATTTATGAATGATATATATTGGAAAATATATTTATAAACCATTTTTCTTTTATGTGAAAAATTATAAGGACAATTTTGACCAAACATATAAAATTAGAAAGTTTATAACATTTAATATGTTCTTTAAATTTTCTCAAATAAAATTTGGAGCTGGAGTGTTAATTCCTTCTTTGAGTATACCCAAAATAATTGAGTACCATCAGGTTTTGAGGTAGGACTTTTCAAGATAACCTTTAAATATAATATTTTATTGATAACAGTAATCCTTATTCAAGTTTCTAAAAAAAAAAAAACTCCAAGCAATATAATCCGGTGTGGACTATTAAAAAGGCATAACTATAATTACTATCGGTAATTTTGTGACTTACTTTCGATGCAATTTTAGAAAAGACATTCCTTTTTTTTGGAAAGTTTTGTTTTGCGTGAAAAGCCACTGATCATTTATAATGATATTTGAAAATGTTAACTCTTTAAGAGCTAATAACTCTTTTAGAGAAAACAAATCTTTGATTCTGCATCAATATTTAAGAAAAATTGAAACTGAAAAGTTTAAAAATACATTGAATCTCCATTACGATTTACATGATACCAGCAAATACTTTTTATTAATGATAAATTTTTCGCCGACGCGTAATTCCAATTTTCTTTAAAATTTAACTCAAGAATTTCTAATTAATCAAAAATCGTACAACAAAAATTTGTTGACAAAGAACTCTCAATAAATAAGCTGATTCTATTTAATCAGCACATAATAGTAAATTAGTAAAAATCGATCTTAAATAATAATATTACTAATATTGTACGGAAAGAAGTTTCAATTTCAGATTAAAATTCCTAAAAAATTTTCGTTTTTCTATTTGCTGTAATGCATTATGGTTAATAATCGCATAAAATTTGGTAGCTATAAATGTTACAGTAAAGTCGACATATTTGCTGTTATCACATTTTAAGACTAAGAAAAACAGGAATTATTTCAAAGCAAGAAAACAGGGAATTATTTTAAACTGGCACCAAAATTGACACAAATTAGCTTGTGCCGATGGAAATTATTGTAAAATATATAGGTAGCATAAATAAATCTATTATTTTTTCTGCATATTGAAGGTATTATTTAGCGTAGCTAAAATGATCTGATTTAGCACTTTTATTTTCCGTTACTTGTTGCCATTTTGAAGGTAGTTCTACTATATCCATATCATAGCAACCCTCTTCTTTCGGCAAAAATCTAGAACAGCCTATTTTTACAAGCTTCTCTTGAAGCTTTTTCCAGTCATTCGCCATGGACTGGAACAACTGATAGTCACTTGGTAGTATGGCCAAACTATAAGGTGAATGCATAAAATCTCCCGGAACTTCTGCAGAGTTAACATCAATATGCGTAGACTGGAGTCGTCTTGATGGAAAACAATTCGCCTCTTGATTGCTAAACTGTAACCTCCTTGGAAATTGCTTAGTCCGATTGCGATTGCTTGTTAACAATATAGTAACTAGGATTTTGGCCGCAGGGGAGGGGCTCATAGTAGATGATTCGCTGCCAACTCCACCAAAAACACAGCAAAACCTTCCTGAGTGTCAATCATAGCTTAGCCATGACCACTTTTTGTGTTTTTTTTTATCACCACTCAATATCCCCTTCAGAAATGGGTCAGTTTTGTTGCCATTAAGCAGCGGAATTTTCGACATTTAGTCTTTTAGAGCGAGGTGCTTTTTCGACATCAAAATGTTTGCATCGGAATTGTTGAATCAGTTGTCTGTCGAACCTTTGCAAGAAAATGATCGTATCGAAGTATCGAAGACTTCACATTAAGATCTATTAAAATCTATCATCGAATTCCAAATATATATTTGGTTGCACAGTTTTTTGAGGCACTTTGATATGTGCACAACAGTTTTTTATGGCAAAGTCTGAGTTTTGTGCATAAAAGTATATTTTTAATCCAAACATCTCTTTCCGGAAATAGTTATAGTAAGTTCAATATTTGCCTGCACTGGCGACCAATGAACGATTAATTTTCTAGTACAAAGTAAATCATGAATATGCATTTGACTTTCTTATATTTGTAGTAAAAATGTGAAATTTAAACAAATTCATATATGAGATATTGTGAACATTTATTTCTGCCTTCTATGATATTCTTTTTTTTTTTCCTTGTAAAATATAACTAATACATTTTCCATTTACCACATTTTCCATTCAATTTTTTTTTATAACGCAGATTTTCTGGCTCATGGCAAGAACATGTCCAGAAATATCTGTAAACTGATGCACAGTTTAAGTACAGCAGATATCAAATCGTTATGCAAATTGTACCAACAACAGAAATATACAAGATATGAGAGCGCAAAATTGAAATAAATTGAGTTCTTATGCAAGCATATTTTTCATTTTATAGTTGTTGTTGTCAGGATTTTGCAGCTACTTTTATAACAGGCCGAAGCTGAGTTGATTTCACCAAAATCCATGCGTTCCCCCCAGACTACATCTGCATGGAAGTGAATGGAAATAAACGTAAACGAATTCAAAATGAAAAAATAAATTTATAAGAAAAATATTTAATACGGAATATTGCATAGAAAAATGTTCAATTAATTCCAGAATTTAATATGTAGTACGTGTAATTTATGTGATCCATCACAAAGTAAAATAATCACAGAAGTTATTTTATTATGAAAAATTTCATACAGAGCACAATGTTGTGTATGTAAGACTGAACATTTCGAAATATCTTTTTAAGGATCATGGTTGACATTTAAAATGATGATTTAGCTCTAATGTACGTTACAGATAAATGATGATGTTTTTGTTAAAAAGTGAGGTAAAGAACCGCACTTAGATAACCAAAAGATCGGGTATAATTATCAGGGTTATCCGGGATATTTGCCAAGCTTCGTTAGCACCTTTCAGGGAACTTCTTAATGCAATTCTGGAAAATTTCGCGAACCCAACAAACATGAAAGTGTTACATAAGTCTATATATTTCTATTGATGCAATTAGATGAATATAATTATTTTCAATATTACGTTTACTTTTAATGGGTCATGCAGTTAACAGGGATAACAAACGAATATAGACCTTGGAGTGTACTCGTATAAGCTGTGTAGAAATGTGTCGTTTTTCAAGTAAACGGCTATAATTTTAGTAGTCCAATAAATAGACGAAAACCTATCAGAAATCTCAAAATTTGTATTACGATTCAATGAAAAGTGGCATGGTTTAATCAATTTGCGAAAAAATCGTATAATTTAATCCAGCTCAGAAATTTTTGTCTTCTCCTGTTGGTACAAAAGTGTGAGGGGTGACAGAAAGGGTATGGTAAATTGCTATGCTAAATCGATAAATTACTCTCAATCAAAACACAATAAGAGAGATAAAAATATAACTTCATCTAGTTTTCACATAAACATTTTTTGCAAAATTGGGCAACTTGTTCGTGTGATACTTAAAGTGACATGGCAGTGAGACCTATTTTCATTAGCAGAACTAACTTACCTAATGGCTGATGCATACCGAATTTTGTGAAATAAATAAACTAACTCAACTAATATATAGGTTAAATTACGTAATTGAAATGGGAGTGTGTGAGTTAGGATATTTTTAAATGTTAATAAACACTATAACGCAATTAAAGCGACCAAAATGTAAATGGATGGTCGGTCAAGTACCAGAGAGGATGTGTCGCTATCATATTTTTTTTTTGTTCTAACATTTAGTTCATCGAAAGCGTGAAGTGTATCAAATTCAGTTAAATTCGGTATAATCGCCCGAAATATACAAAATAATAATGAATACATGGGTCAAATGTGTCATTTGTGTGTGGAACGTACCCGAGAGGACTTTGTTACTTGGTCGATTTTTCTTAAGTTTTTAAGTTTTTAAGGAGATTCAACTAACAAATGTCTCAGCTACTGTTGTCAAGAGGAATCATTGAATTTCGAAAATAAGCCAATTCGTATGGCGGATACCAAAGTATGTGTATCAGTATTCTCTGTTTTTATTCATAAACTTGCAATTTGAAACAAATTTATTGCTACTAAATAAAACACTTGAACTTAACAAAATATGAACCCAGCAAAAAAAGTGGAAGTTATTCAAAAGAATAGTATTTTCGTAGCTTCCACAAATGCTATGTGAACGTTTTTGACCCTTTTTATGAAGCTCTTTTTAATTACACCAACGAACCGATGAAATAAAGTCATTATAATCGGCAGTCGTTGTACGAATATTAAACATTTTAACCATATTGTTTTTGTTTCCGATTTAAATATAAAAATTTTCATAATATGTCTAAAATTGTTGTTCATTAATAGCTTAAATTAATCAGTTATGTGAATTCTGACTACAAGGAACAAATTATCATAAAAATGAAGCAAATAGTTGTGGTGAGGATATAGAGGATCTGGTTAAAAAGAGTGAAAACATATCAAAAACAACTGCCGGCATCTCTCCTATGACAAACTTATGTTAAATTCATCGCTGATGATCTGTTTTTTCGCCGCTCCTAGACCACAATCAGACAAAATTTTTAATTTCCGTAGATAGTTTATATTTACTGATATTTAAATCGGTCATTCTTATGGCAGTTGTTATGAAGGAAATTAAGCAGTTAATCAGTCGATCTTCCTAAAAAATGTCGAGCCATCATGAACCAATAAAATGGACAAAAAATAGGTTACAATTTCGACAATTGCCCAAAAATCACCTCATATAAATTGTAGTCATTTTCTTGAAGACATTAACTTTTTAGACTGTATTAACCTTTACTTGGGCAAATAGTTTTTAATTTTCCAAGTTTATCAAGACTATAAGGTGGGTTATTATCAAATCAGTGTGCCAGGAAAGTCAGCAACAAACTGAAAAAATGATGAACATTTAAATAATAAAATCACATAATTGCCGCCATGGACGGCGCATTCAAATTGTTATGGGATATTTCAATAAAAAAATTGCAAAGAATTTTTTATAAGTCCAATTGACTGTAAATAATGTGACCATAAGTACACCTCTAATAAATGGTTTACACTTGCAATTTTAGATCGAATCGAGGAACATGGTAGTGTGTGGTATCAGATTATCGCAGAAAGATATCAGATATCATGCGCCTAATCCAATTCAATACCACAGATTTGAACCGCCTGTTTTATCAAAAATTTCTATACTTTTGTCCATACAGCGATGATGTTTATATTTTGCGGATGTATAAAAAAGGTTTAGCATTCAAAAATCATTTCAAATAATAAAAATACAAATTCCCTTACAAAATAATGGTTTTCAGTAAAAGGGAATTATTGCTCAATGATGATTGCAAAACAATCGTATAGGTATAAAAAATTTGTATTGGCCTTACTAATTTCTCGCCTACACGAAATTTTGGTAACAATATCGAGGTATATGCCGTTAAAAAAAGGATGGATACTTAATAATAACAATAGCCTGTACTAACTAAACAGCACTGTAGAATAGGACTTGCAAAACTCAAACAGAAATATCCATCTTTTTCTTATGAGGTCCTAACCAATCTGGCTACGACATGTTGGGGAATAGCTGAAGCTTGCAAATATTTGTTTCACGAAGCCAATAGTTAAAAATAGATTTAATTCAATATCTAAGTATGTACTCGTAGTCATGTAGAAATTCACAAATCGTTTTTACGCATTTTTAATAAAACAGATTTTTGAGAGAAATTCAAAATGGAATTTGCAATCAGAATTATCTGTTTCTTAAAAAAGTCGAGACACACTTTCAATATACGCAGCAATATAAGTTAATTTTAGGAAACAGTCAAGCAAAAAGTTCCTCTTTTAAATTCACTGAAACGCAAAATGTTTACCAAACTGGTAATAAACTTACATCCTTAGTAGTACATTTTCTGGGTTATGATAAAAATGCCAGTCATTTCATAAATAACAACGAATCCATTATATTGAGTTACACAACTCGCCAACTATCATTTCGTTATTATCTGCTACCAAATGATCATAATACTGTGTAATGATAATTACAAAATAACACTCTGGCCTGCGCTATTTGTTGCATTTCAGTCGTTAGCGTGTCATGGGCGTACATCATTCACTTGTGACCAGTTTGGCTTAAATAGATAATTAGTTGGTGAGTTGTTCAACAACAACAAGGACGACGGCTTTTGCTTATTGCAGTGTACAAAGTTTGCATAGCCTGACGCCAACGAGAATGCGACGAGTATCGTCCGCTATCTAAGAGACATCAACATTTTGAAGTGTTTACAACGTAAATTACCGTGAGCTTAATTGTCATGTAAATTTGCTTACACTTTCTATGGGTTGCGCATTATGCGAAAGGATAATATGAAAAGTTTAGCTCTTGTGCGAGGGAGCAGTTAAATAGGTAGATAGCAGCTACTTATGAAAATAAATTACTTTTGAAGGGAATGTTTGTCAAAAGTTTTGCTACATGGAACAAGGCAAGGCAACGTATTTCATGCCACGATATTGTTCGATGAAAAGAGTGATTCCTTAAAGCTTCACATTATTCCAAACGATATTCCTCTGACATTTATTGTTACACTTAATACTGTGCGCTCAATTTATAAAGACGGTCACTAGAAGGCTTTTCGCTTTTTTTATAACTACTTCGCTGTTACCTCAAGTGCCGGACGTATTGAGTACAAGACAAATATATTTGATTAAAAAACTTTCAGCCAGGTGAAATAAATTGAAAGACGTGGCGAAAAAGGAACTCAAATCTACTTTGTTAAAAATAAAAAATATTGTAATCGATAACTGTTTAATTTCTTATCATTTAGTACCATTGCTATCTACAATTTAAGATATAAGACGTTTTCTTCACTACAATACAATTTGTTACAATTTTTAAAGCATAACAAGTGTTCTAAGTTAAGAAAAAAATTCGTGAAAATTGAGACTAAACTCTTATTTATGACAGACAATATATTATCATCTTATGCTACATTTTTGGTATTGAATGCATCGTGAAGGAATATGTGAAGCTTCGAAAGTTTTGCTATTGGATTATTTATTTATTTTACGTCAATTATTTTATGTTAGTCCTGTTTGATTTTTTCTTATTTTGTCACAGGCAACAAGCTATAGCTTGAAGACTACTGCTTAAAATATCTTAGGGTTCTCAGTTACTTGAACAGCGAATAAAACATAATTTGTATCTATAATTCGAAGCGTTTCTGTGTCTTCTGGGCTACTCCTCAACGTAATCAGACAAAGAATTAAGGTTCTCAGAAATCTGACCATGTCAGTGTAGTGCTTGTTGCTTTCTTTTTTATAATCCATAATATTTCCTGCCAGTTTTTTGTGCTGAAGCATTTTAGCTCAACATGATCTAGCAAACACAACAGCGACATTTTGACAAACCCCATACAGCTCACGGTATATATGATGCCGATATTCTGCATTAGCTATGACGGGTTTATAAGTTTTCCAGATTAATTTAATTTCTAATACCCCTATAATTGATTCACATGTAAACAACGCAGCTCAGGGTTCAGGGGTTAAATTGGTTGCTAAACCCTTAATACCATTTTTTTTTAACCGATACCATTCTCTTAATTTTTAGGTTGAGGTCATTCATTGAGATAAGGTTTTTAAAGTTCACGCAAGTTCCTAAATGGTCAAAGTTTTGGACAAACAAAAACTTTGGAACAGTAAACGTAAATTAAACAATTAAACATCAATGATCTTGGTACAAAGCTTAAGCCTGAAACACCACAAATCTCATCACTATTGATATAGTAATTGTAGTAAATCAGCAAACTAATTTGTAACCAAAATATTATGTTGAACTAGCTGCTCTGTCACTTCCGACCATTTCAGTGCCATTCCTTTATGGTAAAAAAGGCTTTAACAAAGTTGTGAAATATTGAAAAGTTATGTTCTAAGTTGATGTTGTGTCAAATAGAGCAAATTTTGCTGATTCAATATTTTTTTGGCATAAAAGCTGATATTTTGTGACCAGAAATAAATTATATGAATTCCGATGATCTTTGATTTCTGGATGATAAAGCGACTCGAAATATAGGCTATTTAATTTCCGATATTTTGCACACAGCACATTAAATGTCTCATATTTTGCACGTTGAGTTCTAAAATTGTTAATCAGTTAGTCTTTAAAATATTTAACATTGGTTGTGTTTAATAACTATATGGGGTATTAAAAAATCGATTATTTCTCCAAGCCATTGAAAGCTTTATTCTTTACAATTAGAATTATCCAATTTAGGTTAAATATGCGCCTGTTGCATTTTAGAGAATAGTTCCATTATGCCTCTGCTCTAGAAAGCATTGTTCCTTTTGGCAAAAAACTAAGACAGTCAATTTTCATACGCTTCCCTTGGGGTGAGTTTTTACCAACAAAATCTTTTTCCATAGACAGAGAAAGATGATAAACACTCGGTGCCAGGCCCAGATTGTAATATGGAAATATAATAAACCACCAACCAAGCTCCCGAAACTTCTTCTGAGTTACTATATATAGATCGCCTAGCATTGTGCTAATGGCTAATGGCATATTGGCCACAGCTGGCTTTGGGCGATTGCTTCCTCCAAACGGTCCAGTTGTCGACAGTTTGACCGCAGCTCATAGTAGATGATTATCCGCCAATTGCATCAAAAACCTTACTAACCGCCCATCCCGGCTTGACAACAGTTTACCCCAGCTCACTGCCAATTGACGGTGACTGTTTTTGCTTGATGATGTCGTGAGTGAAATGGTTCTGAAAGGAGTTGATTTTGTTTTGACTCAGCAGCGATTCGCAGGAGATTCGTTTCATGTACATATATCACAGTTAACTAAACTTTCAGTAATTGTTTGAATGTAAAATTGTTCACCTTACTTTTTTTTTTTTTTGCATTAACTCTAGTGGCTTTCATACGTCGAAATTCTTTTTTTTTAAAGATTTCTCAAGTCTTTCTAAACAGTTTTCTGTGCAATGTGTAGCTCTTGAGAAATTGAACAGTACGATGGGACTTGATGATTTCCATTACTCTATCAACACTTTCGAAAAGCGTGATGCACTTTTTATATTACTGGAGGGAAATCGACGAAATCAAAAATTTTGCGTGATTAGTCTCAAAACGGTATTACCAAAACTATAAGCACTGTTCACATTTGCAGCCATCTGGCTTGCGTTTTTGCGTTTACCAAAGGTGTACTTTCTTTTTGCAGGTGACTACTCAAAGAGTACTGGATCAAGCAATCATCAACCTGACTCGGTAATTTTTGTAAGTCGAAATCTTTTTTTTTATCTCTTTAAATAGTGTAGTCCAATCGCACTTGTTCAACGCAAAATACAAATTTCTATCTAACTATGTATTGGCAAAATTATGGATTTCGTTTCACTCCAGCTATATATTGGTCGATTGCAATATGCACCAACAATTTAATTTTCATGAGGAATGAATAAATGAATGAAACTGCATTCCATCAAAAATAGGAATTAATGCTGCCAATTATGTCATACGATTTTTAAATGTACTGATTCTTTCCAATTGTTATAATAGTATTTTTTGAGTTGAAATGAGTCACTTTGTAAGTATTTAACTTTTCATCCATTTTTACAATCATAAGATACCCCCATATGATTAATTTCCTTTTTTAACTCTCTGTATTCCATAGCTTGCGTACACATATCACAGTTAACTAAACTTTCAGTAATTGTTTGAATGTAAAACTGTTCACCTTTCTTTATTTTCATTGCAGACATGGGCGGTTTATATGCCGTCACGTAAAATATGCATGTTAATAATTTTTTTAACGTCTGTTGGCACACAATCATGAAACAGTTTGTTAAGCGTACAGCATTGCAAGCACTGGAGTTTGAACGACTAGTGCAACACGTACACTTGAAGTAAAGCGCATGCCAGTCATTCAATATTGAAAAATCATTAAGGTCAATCAAGGCAACGATGCATGATGTCGTATGCCACCAGAGTGAAGGAATGAATGAATTAATGTTCACATTAAAATGGACAAAATTGCACAGGTGTACATGCGTCCGTAAATGTATGCGTGATTGTTAGGGTGAAGCATTTTTTATTTAATGTTTTCCCATATGTGTACGCTCGAAAATGAGCAATGAGCGAATACAGATAGTTTTTACATCTTCATTTCAGAAGTGGGAAGTATGCCCTTATCACGCTTCCTATTTGCCTTCTACAAAGACAAAATTATACAAAAAAACACTTAAAATGTGTAGTACCAACATTCTCAGCATCTGTGCGTCACCACCATATTAATTAAAATATGAATTTTGAAATCTTCAAAAACATTACATTTAGTCCATTTATAGGCAAGATTTTCTTTGCAAAGCCAATTTCGGTGGACTTCGAACTTAACTTTTCCGTGAGTTTTCTATGACTATATGATGATGTTTTTGAAATGCCTATCATTTCAGCTAGCTCACGCACATTCAGATAATGCACGATCATCCAATACCATTTTGTGGATTTTCTTAACCGTATTAGACGTGGTCACCCCAACTGGTCGAATGAGCGAATACAGATAATAAACGGTGTTCGTCTTGGCAGCTCATACGGCCTCGTTTAAACTCTTCTACCCAATATTTTACAATCGTAAACGAAGGAGCAAACAGAGTATAATCTGGCTCAGCTCTAATATTGCTTATATTGCTGAAAACCTTTCAAATGGAAATATTGATTTCATTTATTGATTTTAATAAAATTTCATTGATTTAAAATAAAAATACTAAAAAATGTGTCGCCTTGGAACTTAAAACTTATGTTTTATAAGGTTACTTACACTTTCCAACAAAATAATATTTTGAAACTACTGGCACCATCTATACGTCACGTCAGCTAGTGCCTCGTATAAACTTTGTGCAGTCTCCAACAATATTTCTACATTTGTTACAAATTGAATGCTTCGAATACTTGTATGTATACTCTTCTCCTACCAGTTTCTCGCAGTTATATTTAACTCAAGGTTCTTTTAGACAGATCTCGCACTACTAAATGCCGGTCGTTTATCTGCTAGCTAAGAGAATTGTTGGAACTTAGATTTAGTTCTTAGAATTAGAAAGTGCAGAACTCATAAAGTTTGGATTTTGTCTTTCATTTGATATAAGTAAGAAATCAAGCGTCATTTGCAATTTCATCGAAAATTATATGTTCTGTCAATCACACCCTCCATACTTCCTTCTCCAAGCAGGTCTGATAAAAGAAGTAGAAGGCGCATCGGGAAGTCCGAGAAATAGTGAAGTGAAAGGGCTTGCGATTGAATGCAAAGCATTGCAACAAAATCAGTTAGACTTTATTTTTTTATCGTTGTTTCCCTTCTTAATCATTATTTTTTAAGACTGCTCTTGAAATCATTACGTTTCTACAGACTTAGCTCGTTAATAGTATTTATCAATGTCTTTATAAAAACATGCATCCAATTTTTCTCTTAGATGAAAATGAGTGGTATAGTTTGAGAATTCCTTAGAAATGCAGTAATTATTCTGCAATTTGTAGTCTGTAATTTCTAATTAGTCTGTTGTGTTGTTTTACAATGCCTGCCAAATTTGAGAAAACAATTATTTAAGGCCTTGCTGAAACATCCCATAGAAATGACTACGTGATAAATATAAATATCCTTTGTTACGTGATAAATATCTTTATATTATATTCAACTTGCAAATATCAAGCATTTGACAAACTTTTGTTGAATTTGAATTAGAATTTGTCCTGGTATCTTCAACATAAATTGACATTTTAACCTAACGTCTGCATTTCCTCTGCAATTTTTAGCAGAGTGCATTTAAGAAAATTGGTGGTTTTACTGCGATTTACGGAAAAATTTGTTAAATGCTATAATTTTTTTTTTGTAATATCTGTGGTCACAGCCCATAACAGCCTAAGTCTGTTTTTCAATATTTTCAGTACCGGAGTTTAAAGTTTTGAATCTTCACTGAAAATCAGGAGAAGGTGTTTTTTGGAAATCTTTGCTACAGATTCCAAGGAAACAAATGTTTTTACTTAGTTGTTAACAAAAAATAGTTGTTTATTCTCGCAGTCAAAAGATATTATCGAAAAAGACACTTAGGCTCTTATGAATTGTTAAAGGAAAGAAAGTCAAAAAGTTCAAGTTGAGTTAGGCTATTATTCCAGGTTAAATAAAAAACTTTAAGTGCGCCTAAATTGACATAAATTATTATTCTATGTCAAAATATTTCAGATTCAGAGCTTAGCTCAAGTTAGGAAAATAAATTTGTTTCTTTATTTTTTTGGATTAACGACTTAAGTTGATTTAGGCAATGATGAAAAAATGATGTTTACATTTGTTGTAGTCCTAAACTGACTTAGGCAGTCATGCCAAAACAGTCATTTAGAAAAATAACTTAAGCTATTAGTTTTTTTAGGATTAATTGCCTTCCTAGAAGAGATACAAACATGAAAAATTTAGAGCAAATAAATTTAGATACGCTGAATACGATGGTGCTAATAACTCAATTGTGTCCTAACTCGAGTTAGGCTGTTACGGGTTGTGACCACAGATATAATGTAAGTGATTCAACGGCAAAGCAACCCAACACAAAAATTAAAGTACATCAAGCCTGAATTTTTTAAATGAGTATTAAGTGACGGTAGGCGTACTTTAATTAAACTAACATAAATATCTGTATCTGCTCATATTTATAAACATTTAGTGCCTTTCGAAACCCTGATATTTGTCATGTTAGTTCCTTCGAGCAGGCAGTTTATTTGTCTACTAATTCCAATTAATCATATGAAAATATTAAAGAATACGCCATTCTATTTTGCAAACATAATAGTTTTTTACATACAAATATACTGTGATCAAATTTGCAACTGAACTACACTCGTATATGTCAGTGTAGTATTGCCTTATTAAAGCGCATGAAATAGTTAACAGATGTATGAAATACATAATCATTATGCTTGTATATTAAACACAAGCTATCGTATGGAATAATAATTCCATTAAACCTTGATATATTTGGTGAGGCATGGAAAAATTGGGTTGTTCGGAAAGTTCGTTCGGTTAATTCGTTAGTTCACCAGACGTAACTTCTCATGACGTAGAGTTCCTTCAAACACTATCATAACTTCCTCCTACCTCTTCTCTAAGCTGTTTACAATGGCTTACTTGTGTTGTCGTTCTAGACGTGAGTGGTTATAACGTTTTAAATAAAAGTTTTAAAAAGTGGAAAAAATGAGCGATTAAGGGCATTTTGGGCATATTATGCTGTATTATTTCCAAAAATTAAAAACGGCTGTTGAAGCCAGCCGAAAAATAAAATCTGTTTATGGAGAAAACAGACAAAATGAAAGAACTTGGCAGAAATGGTTTAAAGGATGTTTTACGGGCAACTTTTCCGTAACGGGCGCTCCCAGATTAGAATGACCAAAAGGAATTGTTTCCGAGGAGGTGGGAGTTTTAGTTATTGTTAATCCCCGCGCAACAGTTAAGAAAATAGCTGAAATGATCAAGAAAATCAAAGTCTCAACCATTCACGGGGCTATAAAAGAGCTCAGGTTTGTGAGCAACGTCGATTTGGGTTACCTCACTCTCTCACTGCCTTGCGGGCCCGTCAGAAACTGTCAGAAATTGGTTGGAAAGATTTACTTCATCCACTGTACTCCCCAGACCTCGTCCCGTCCGACTATCACCTATTTCACAGTCTGAGCAACCACTTGAAGGATTAGAATTTCCACAACGACGAGGATGTGAAAAATCGAATTAAACGTTTTTTTTTTCAGAAAAGCCACACGAGTTTTAAAAGAGAGGAATTAAAAATCTCCCAGAGAGTTGGGAAGAAGTTATTAAAAAAAAGGTGACATTATATAATAGATTAAGATAAGTGGTTTCTTGAATATACAATTGTAAATACATTTCTTTTAAAATCCGAACGAATTTTCCAAACCACCCGATACATCAGCAATTAAAATCAAGATTTATTTAAATTTTTTGAATGCAGTGTAGAATATAAATAAGAACTATTAAATATTGAATGTGAAAACTGTTTGATTTCATTGGATAGGACTATCCCACAAATTTCAAAACTTGATAATGTATAGCGCAAGCCGGTAACTTTTTGTTATATTTGAGAATTTTTTAGAGTAAACCTGATGCAAGAGAGCTATAAGCTATGTTATGGACTGGATTGTTGTCATCACAATAATGCAACACGATTTCTATTACCACAAAGAGCGGAGAGAGAAAGTGAGAATATATATACATATCGAGAGTTCGAGTAGGCCTTGTTTGAGAAATGCTCCTGCACCTACTGCATTGCATACAAAAATTCGTAGGAAAAGTAAATGGTTTTCCCAATTTAAATGAGGTCATAATAGATGTTCTCCAAAAGTTACAGAAAAATTTAGTGTAAACTGAAGATAAGTATTTAATAATAGTTAAAAAAATATGTTGATATAAAAATATTTAAATAAACTAACCTTTGTCTGTTCATCAATTATGTAACAGGTTGTTTAATGGCTAAGTTCGAATTCTTAAATCCAAATAAGTTTGTAAAAGGTACACTGTACTTTATGAAGAGAACATAAATTTTTTTAGTGTCTGCATTAAATTTTACTTTTACTAAATTTACACGGTTTGTGCAATGCAGAAAAAAAACATATAAGTGTTCCTTTCGAAGTGTGGTTAGCTAAATTCCAGCATTTCCAAAATTGCGGTTTGTAATTGATTTATGTAATATTAGTATACTATTTTCTGACCAATATATCTGGCCATACAATAACGTGTTGTTGGCAAATTTTGGGTTTTGTATTATAGTATTCATAGCAATGTATGGCTCTACAAAGTTTTGTGGCATTTATAAATTGAAATTAATATACATTTTTTGTTTTTGTTATAAAGTTATAGAGAAAACTTTTCAATTAATAATAAAAATTTTCATAAATAAAATTTTTTAAAAAATGGTAAATTTAGTTTTATTTTTTTGCAAAATGCATTCATGTATGAAAACTATTTAAAAAGTTGATTTGAGTAGAGGTATTTACGATTCCAATATGGTGTACGAAAATTTCATTGTAAAACGGTGCACCAATGTAGCTGACCTCAGATAGAAACGTTTAAATTGGCAAAATTAAAATTTACTGCTTGCAAAAAACAAGTCATCAAGTCTCTGAATTGGTGCTCTCATTTTCAAACTAGATTTCAAATACATTTATGAAAACAGAAGGGAATCCAAGACGAGTTGGCAATTTATATTATATTTATACTTTTATTATTTGTATTCTGCTAAAACCACATTTACCACATTTCTGTTGTAGCTACATCCAACAATTTCACCATATTATCATGATCACTATATCCTTCACTATAACATTACTGAATTTCACTTAAAACACTAAGCGAATAATTATGATATAAAAAGGCCATAGTCGTCTAATTTTAGTCCGACCCCCTGCTCAATATGCACGATTAGTAATAAATTTGTACCATAGACTCTTACCAATTCTGCTCATCACGACGAATGATTAATATTTAAAATCAGATAATAAGTATACAACATACAGCACTACTGTTCAGTAGATAATAAATTCATGAAATAAAAATTGGTGCTGCTTCAGGTTACAAAACGTTTTATATTTTAACAGTTTAAACTTCGCTTGCCAAATTTAAATTCTACAAGAAATTTAACATTTTTTCAATATTTGTAAAAGTACCGGGCTATCCAGTTTTTCGTTCCAAAAGTAAAGTTAAATAAAACACACATAAATCTATGATTTCGATGAAACATTTATTTTTTATTATAATGCTTGGATTTTGCCATTATTTACAAAAAAGAAGGTCATTTAATGGCCGCCGGTGGTTTGGTTGCAGCACTGGATAACTTTGAGGTAGCTTTTGACCATTTCTTCGTACATTTAGGGCAGTATTTCGTCGATAAGTCGGCAAATGTTGTTTTTTAAATGCTCCAGCGCTTAGAGATTACCCGCGAAAACACTGACTTTAACGTCATATCGTCCAGTTCGTAATTTTCAATTGCAGACAAACATAAAATCGGTTATCATACGGGTATAGCGCTCTGAAATGAAATTCGAATTATACACTACACTTTCACTAACAGAAGCGATATTGTCGGCAGTGCGTACATTACGATGATACACAGGCATGACCTCATCTATAATGTTCCCGGTCTAAAATTTAACTTTCTTTATAATCTTGTCAATAGATCGAATATGACAACCATAATCATCCTGTGCCCTCGTTTGAATCAAAACTTTTGTAGTTAGTTTTAACTACTTTTACGAATTCTTCGGTTGTTAAAGGATCCATATTCGTAAATGGCAAAGCTTTCACTACATATATAAAACTTCATAATATATAATACTTCAGGTGAGCGTTTTTACTACCTGACTGGCTGATTTTTTAACCACTAAATCGATAAACTATTATATTTTTTAAGGCATTATTTCTCTTTTAATTATTTGGTGGTGATTGGAACTCCAAGGAACAAAACCAGTCTCGGATTCAAAATGAGAAACAAACTGCATAAAATTAAATTTTTATTTAAAATTTTCTAACGAAATCCATTAATTACTTTACTAAATTTAAAATAAAGAATTTGCTATTTATGTAGCATTAAATAATTCATACGAAAATTATTGAAAAATTTCATTATGAAAATTTTTGAAAACATTTGAAAATTTTTCTATAGCAAATTTAAAATAAATATTATTTTTTTTACAAGGAAATTGAAAAGCAATTTAAAAGAAAAATAGTTTAATATTTTTAAGAATTTAACACCAGGTTATTGAAAGACAACAAAAAATATGTTTCCTACAGGAAAAATAGGAAAAATCAACTATTCAATATGGAATACTTACATACATCATTCATGATATTGTATTTATTTAGATAGCAATCCGTGGTTGTCCAACTTTTTGTCTGTCTCATGTTAAATTTACATATTATTTTTGATTTTGAAAAAAGAACAAAGATATTATAAAAATTAACATAAAGGACAGGAATTACGGACTAATATTTTGAACGAAAGTTCATATAATATGTCGCCATTATTGAGGAATTATTCGGATAGGTTTCTTTGAAATATTTTGTACATACTGTCATAGTAATCCAGAATGAAGTATAACAAGTTTTCCAAATATCAAAGAATTTCTTAAATTCCTGGAGTTCAAGTAGAATTTTAGATAAAACATAATTATATCGTTTATAATTTTTTTTTTTCAAATTTACGAAATTGTTGTCCACACTTTTAAATTAGATCACTTGACATAGCAGAATTTTAAAAACGTATAGCTCAGAATAAATGACAGCACATCGTTAGCTGGCAAATAGAGTTTATGATTATTTCATGAGATTTATAAGAAAAAACGGATTCTCGCACTTAAAAAAATTAAATCTAAAACATTCAAATGAAATTTTTTGCAGTTAAGCCGTCAAAATGCAATAATAACTTTTGGCACATGCATCATCACTAAAATATTTTCTTATTTTCAGATTTAAATATACGATATTCACTTAACGTATAACTCTTAAGCGGATTAAAATTTTAAAACTTTTTAAGCGTTTGCAATTTGTGCGATTAGGTGATGGGTTTATTTGCATAGAGAAGGCTACTTGAAACCTTAAACGGGATAATGAAAATGAGGCAGTGCAAATTTACTTGTTTCCATCCTTGCTTAAAGGTATTAAAATTGTGAAGGACATGATTAAACACTTACAATATACAATTCGTATATTACAAATTTACCCCCACACATGTACGCATAACAGGTTATTTCACATTCCGTCGAGACCACACTGGATTTACGCATTAACTGTTTGAATATATTGAAACACCTCATAATAATACTTGCACATACTTCAAACGCAATTACAAAGGCTAATCGAGCGCCTAATTAAAAATTCTTGGCAATTAATTACAATTTTAATTAATTGTTTTTATAATTACTGTCGCCGCATATAATAATGTAAATATGTGGTTAATACTAAATACGGTTACAGGAGTTGCACAACAAATTTACCTACATCAAACAAACATTATTGGGTATGCAAATGTCATGTTTTAATTATCCACTGGGACGGACGGGCAAACACCATTCAGAAATATATGCGCTTTTTTCACATCTCAAATGAGTATTTCAAGGTATTACAGACAATATTATGTTGGTGGAAACCAAGACATCGGAATATTAAAGAATCGTTGGACTGATTTATGATATTCAAAGTACGCTGTGTTGATGAATGAAGTGGAATTTCATAGAACGATATCTGTTTCTTTTGCATTTCCGAAGCTAATTGTTCATTATATTAGATACGTAGAGATTGCAACTAAACATAAAAAATTGAAATTCTTTTCTTACATTTCTTATACGTTATGTGAGCTTTTTGTAGCCCGCTTGTAGTGAAAGCTATGACCTTTTTCGTGGAGATATGAAGGGGGTCCTAAAGATACCTAATTGACAGTACATCTCATTTTATAACTGTTTAAAAACCACTAAGAATTATATAGAAAACCAGTACAGACGGCACTTAATAAATTATACTTTTTTATCTTAATACGACGAATAATATTTTAAATCAAACAACACAGTGTAACGAAAATATGCTAAGTTTTTTTCAATTTCAACTTCGAGAGTAGTGCCAAGCAGCAAAACAATATCCATTGCTTTCCTTCATTGCTAATATTTCATTTTATACTTGCCATGTGACAAAATGAAGATAAATAAACGCCTTGCGTATTATTAATGTACGCCAAAGTGTAAAATTTCACACCTCCACAAATGTCAGACATCTAACAACGTGTGAGAAAAAAATTTATACGGACATTTCGGAAGCAAAAGCAATGGGACAGCATCTGTATTCAAATATCTCAGTACGAAGTCACTTTTCACATTAATTAGAATGTAAGCCTTAGTATGGCAACCACATCTGTGGTTATTAATAAAATACTTGCTCGATGCACAAGTGTTATTTCCTGCTTCGAAGTTGCCGAACCACCATTGAACATAAATAAATCTTAGAATTATTCAAAGAAAAACTTTATGTAAACATAAACATAAAAATAAAACATGTAAATCCTTAACATGCGACGAATAGAGTAAAAAATAAAGAACTGATATGAAATTAAATTTAAAGAAATATATTTATTGCGCTAATGCAATAATTTATCATATGTTGCCTTCTTAACACGACTCCCATTCTTGTTATCTACGGAAAGGCTTTAATTTTGTCCAATTAGCCTCATTTTCTTTAAATTCCTCTTCCTATTAAATTCACTGAAGCCATGTTTGTTAGAGCCGGCAATCCTTAAATGCAAAACCGAAATTAAATTATATTATGAATCATATCATATGAACGATTTCCGCTACAGACTCAAATGAAACTGCTCAGACGTACTTAATTTTGATATATATTTGCTAATCAATTCAGCCCAAATGACAGTCCAACTGTCATTCTATTTGAAATGGTGACCCATTTGACATTTTTACGCGGAAGTCCATATCCTGTGGCAGACAATAAGCCGGGGGGCAAAAATGTCTAGCAATTTAATGCAAATGAATCTGTAAACAATGCCAAAAGGCAACAAAGGCCTAGGCAGAAAAACGAAATAAACGACAAAAAAAATCACAGCCATCACCCTCAGCAAATAAGCCGCAATTTATTTTACCTATCTCGTCGAAGACAGCCAACAAAATGTAGGTCTGCGACTGCCACTGAACAAATTAGGAAGGCGAGTGTTTATGGTGATATTGTGCAAATAAACGGTTGGACATCATAGAACTGACAATGCGTAAATTTTGATTAGTGGTCTCTTTGGTGGAAAATTATTCTAAACTAAACAATTTAATGGGAACGAAATTCAATTATATATAACAAGGCTTTAGAATTCACAAAATAGAAAATCTAAACAACGAATTTATTCGATACAAATAAATTATAGTATAAACTGAAAGTTCCAACAATTTAACAAACAATAACAAGATAGAAGTTGCGATGTTGCAAATCGGGACACAAAAAAAATTGCGAGAGTTCTTTCTGAATTATAATGTAATATTTAGTTAAATTTTATTCGAACAGTTCAAAAGCAATGCCACGAAATTGATAGTATTATCGTTAAAATCGCAAAAATAGGTTTCAGTCAATGAAATAAATCCCAAATAAAATAAAATAAAACCTAAATATTTAAAAATTATGTAAGTCCCAATTTGAGTGGAATAATTTCTGTATATTTTATAAGGGAAATATATAAAAAAAATACGTGTGTGACAGCTATTTCGTTTGTTTTTATATATTTTATGCATATGTATATTTTTTAGTATTAATGATTATTAAATTAAAAAAAAGAAAAAAAACAACATAACAATAAAACAATTAGGGATTGCGGGTGAAAAAGTAAATTTCAACAAATCGGTCAACATATATGAGAGATATTTAAAAGATACAGATACAGACAGATAATGCAATATAAAATTAATTTCTGCTTCTAGTTCATCCAACCAACGAAATGAAGGATATCCGTAATCAGTACGAATGAATTTCTTTCATTGGGCGCCCATAAAAATATCAGTAATTGGGTCATAATATTTAATGTTTTTTTTCTGAAGAAATAAATATTCTTCGTGGTTAAATGATCTTTATTAAAAACTAATTACGATAATATGAAAATATACAAACTGCAATTATACAAATTACCAGTCGCAAAGATTGGACTTATTCGAACGGAGTAATATTTGTTCCGAAACAACTATATGTTATTTTGTTCCAGTTCATAAAGACAATCGCTCATTTGAATTTGTTTAAAAATGTGTTTCAACATATAAATTTAGACGAATTTTTCTTATCTGTTTGTTGTAGCGCCAACTATTTATATACAATTCTTCAATCTGAAATCTTCAAAATATTGACTTTAATAATTTGATTTACGCATACTCAGATGTTGAATTTTTCGTCTGTTTTTGTACAGAACTCATACGAATTCATATAGTAGTGATCAAAACTTTTGAAGCTGAAATCACATATGACCTTTTGACAGTTTATTTATCAAAAATAAATTTTCATTACAATTTAATTTCTTTGCTTTGCTTTGGTTAAATAAACATAAAAATATCGTTCTCATTAAGTTCTGATACTAAAAAAATAAACACGATTTTGAATATACTTGTGTGTATATTTGGAGTATTGTTGGAGTTGAATTGCAACTTGCAATTATTAACTTAGTGAGTTGTATAAATCTATTTTTTGATTAGCCGCCATATAAATGGACAGACTTAGATTGATATTGATGCTTTCTCAAAAATTACTTGTCTTTGAGTTTTAATCAAATTTAATCCATACATTATGACTATGCAAATAACGATCTCTACTGAAAAAAAAAAAATGCCACACATGCAAGAGTTTCACTGTGGTTCCCAAAAAATGAATAGTCCTAGCTGTTTTTTTTTTTGCTTACATAGCTTGTCAAATGTACTAAAGAAAATGCATTAAGAAAAAATGCTCATGTGAATAATCTTCGAAGTTCTAGACTCTCGTGTAGATTTAACTCAAAACAAGTGAAGAATTTTGCAGCTGTCAAATGACTTTACAATTAACCTTCTTGAACTTGGTAGCATAAACTACGTTGGAAATAACATTGGGTAAATTTAGTACAATATCTGCAGATCATTTTTGAGACCTCCTCATAAAATTAATTGGTTTTGTATTTTAAGATTTTTTTTTTTTTTTTTTTTTTTTTGTAGGGATATGGTTAATTTAGTAAAAAATATTATGTAGTAGTGATTATATTTTGTAGTTCGGCTTCAGCGAAATTCCGGCAGTTGTAAATGTTTTGAACACTACTGTTCTGACTTCATATACACACTGTTTGCATACGTACCAATGAGCTCTATGCTTACACTCTAGTGCAAATATGTACCTGCGAGTTGCATAAACATCCATTGGCTGTTGGATAATTGAATTGCAGGAAGTAAAAACACATAATTTTATATTTGAAGTACATTGTGCAAGTATTTGACTCCTATTAACTGCCAAACGTGATACAAGCTAGCAAAGTGTTAAATATATGTGGATTTTTCAAAACGAGCTTCTCATCCAAATAATTATTATTATATACGATATGTAGGCGAGTAGTGAGAAAAGTGTTTCTGCTGAAATTTGCAGAAGTTGGAGAAGGAAAATACATATTTTTACTAGCAAAAAAAAAAAAAAAAAAAAAAAAAAATACATCCTGTAACCATTACTTATTCGTTGACATATATGAGAAACTACATGCATTATGTACACATATTTCTGTCATTCATATCGCACATGTGTTTCAATTAAATATGTTATATTATTTAATAACATTAACAGACCTGTTCATCAATCTCTTCCAGCATTTTGCAATTCATTTGAATGGTTAAAACATGTGGCAGATATAAAGTTATAAGCTGCCTTTTGTTAGATGGGAAAATAGCTACAAATAACATTTAGAAACTGAAAATAATGACAGTCATACTATTTGTAATATAAAGTTACTTATTCTGTCAATTACGAGTATATTAGGTTGCTTATTTGCGATGTGAAAGCTAACAAACTATTCCACGTCACGATTACAATTGTCGTATTTATTGCAATAAATCAACATAAAACCTTGATGCATAATACCCTCCATATATGAGTTAACATATTCCAGAAATTAATTCTGGTTATTCAATTTGGAACAAGAACTGAAAATAAAAAAATCTGCAATCCAATAAGATGCATTTCTTTACAACATGTATAGCTTCTGCGTGATGTCACATTTCCACATTTCCCTGTCGCAGTTCTGTTGTATTCTAGTTCTGTTTTCAATTGCGGTAATGGTTAATTTTTTTTAGAACTCAATTCCACTGGCTTATTGGCTCCCAGTCTACTCTCAGTTTGGAAAATAAAGTCACCATCTACAAAACCATATTGAAGCCAATATGGACATACGGCATCCAGTTTTTAGGAACGGCATCGGCTTCTAACATAAGTAAGCTACAGAGAAGACAATCAAGAATACTGCGCCAAATTTTTGGTGTCCCATGGTATATTAGGAATGATAACATATGTAAGGATTTAAACATTCCTTATATTTCCGAGGAAATAAAGAAATTAAGCAGGCCATATGTATCGAAGTTGTTCTCCCACTCAAACCCACTCGCTCAAAACCTTCAACATTTTCCCGGTCATATACGGCTAATAATAAAGGACACGCTAGACTTGGTCCGGTGATACAAAGTTCGGCTCACCAAAAATAAGATCCGGCAATGGCAGGATACTTTAGTTTAAGAAAGAATTAAGATTTGAATACTTATTTTAAATTTCAAAAGAAAGATTCAATGGGGAAAATGAATGGTAATGCGGTAATGGTTAATAATTAAAAAAAAAAATCAATTACTATTGGACTCGCCGAAATTCGGAACGCCGATGAGGGGTTGGTATCTTTATCAATCAAGTGGGTGGAACACACTTCAAAATTTGACAATAAATTGCTAATCAGGAAATCTGAATCAAGAAATATCCATGCTCACCACAACAACTGTGATATTTACTTATGTACGCATATTCACTTCTGCGTCCTGCATATGCATATATGTAGAAGGAAATAGCATATGAGAAACTTACCACATTATCATATCCCTTGATCTGACTGAGCATAATATTGATATTGTCTTGAACAACTTTTTGTTGAATTCTTATTTTGCAAACTAAAAGATATCAAACAGTGGAATTATAGTAATTTAGTGTTCAAATAAAAAGAAAAAGTACAAAAGTATGAATTTCATTAGGCCTGAATTCTTCTACTAGATATTAAAATAATTTTTTTTTGTATAGATATATGCAAGAAAACATAAACGTGTACATTAGAAGCAGCATTTACAAAATGTAACATATCAAACGCATCTAGACTTAATTTCAACTCAAAACCTTTCCAATGAAAGAAACCAATCAAGGATAGTTAGTGCTCTTCAACATTAAATCATATGAAATATGCAGCCTTTTAACCTCTTAGATCTTAATTCTATCCTAAGCATGAAAGATTATTAAACAATTTGTAGTTGAAGCTCAAAATTAGTTTAGGATTTATATCGTGGACTGATAGAGATGTATAATATTCAAAGAAGAGCAGCTACGAAAATTTAACTGGTTACATGAAATGTCTTTCTACTAGCAAAAAAGAGGAAAAAATGTTATGAAAAATCTATATCTCCAATATTAACAGAGAGTTTTGGCATTGGGAGAACTGCTTACTATCGAATACACAGGCAATGGGAGCAAAGATATTATAAATCGATATCTATCGGTTGAAAAATATCATAGATTTCACTTAATTATTACATTGGAATCCGATTTCGTGGAGTTTTTTTTTTTTTTTTTTTTTGCTTTGCTAGATACTATGATAGGAAATTTCTTAAGTGGTCCATTTCAGTCCAATATACTCGCCCTATGCTTTTTGTCTACAAAAGCGATTTTTCTACTAAGTGTTGATATCAGATTTAAATGTATGGGGATTAATGATTACAGAGCTTTTATTAATTATTTGAAAGAACATATATTTCAGCAGATAAAATATTAAGAACATTTTTCAAATGCCTACGTTTGATTAAGAAAAGAAGCAGAGCCTCCAAATAAATATTTTTTTTTTATTTTTAATTCACGACATTTTGTAGGATGGTCGGAAATTCGGCTGCCATTTCTAAACTACTCACTTAATCGTTAAAAATGGAATCGTATTTCACTTCAATTTAAAATAAATGGAGCGGAGTTTTATTTATTAGGTTGTTACAATATTTTGATGTCTACAAGGTACAGATCTTGCAGTTGTCCTTGTGGAAGGAAGGATGTGACATTTGCGATTTTGGAGTTATGGAAGTGGAAACTAGCATTGGATGAACTCTATGTTATGTTTTTATACTCGACCAGTGAGCTAACTATTTACAGCAAACACATGAAAGTACAGCTTTTCAATAACATGAATACGTATTAAAAAACACTTTTTTTTGTATGCAGTGAACTCAAACATCCGTACACCGATTCTAACTAAAATTGAAATTATTGAGGCATGAAAGACATTTTGCACAATTCAGAGTTTCTCCTGTAGAAGATGCACAGTTCAATTTTCTTCTGAGTGATTTTAAGAGACGTCAGAGATTAGCCAAAATCTTTTTTTATTAATTGTTTTTAAGCAGGAGTATGTAGGGTAATAACCCACATGTACACAACTATTTTTATTCGATATAATTTTTATGCACTTATATTAACTTGAGGCTTTCGAAGCATTATCAGAGCTTGGTGTATTGAGCTGGAGAAGGGCGACAGAAGAACCAAGTTGGGCACATAATAATTTGATATAAATTTCTGTTCTATTTGCCACTTCTTGAGAAGAGGAATACACTAATATGGCTGTTACACTTCAACTTTTGTCGCTGTCTCCAAAAAGTAAGATATGTAGAAGCTATAACAAAATATATTTAAATATGTGAGCAAAGTGCTGAATTTGCATTACCTATTTACTGATCAAATATTCCCCTATATATACATACAAATTAAAATTTGTGTTTTCATGTTTGCTTTAAAGAAGTAAATCACTTCAAGTAATACAAACTCGTGTGAATCTAATAAAATTTACATATGGTTCAGTCCACATGGATTGGTGTTATTGTAGAAATAACTCAAAATAACACTAATTCTAGGCCAGGTAGTTATGGAAATCGTTTCCAGGTCTTTGCTAGTAAGCGTCCAGAAGTGAAAGTCCGATCAAACGTTTTCGTATAATTTTTTTGTTAGACGGAAGATGGTCAGCACACTAACTCATGACTTTTATAGTTAAATTACTGCTTGAGCTTACTTCACCACAACAATTTCGTATTTTACGAATTTGGCTCTAGTCCCATTCTCTTCTTTATATATTTTTCAAGTGTCACTGTTAAAGCAGCTCAACATTTTTTATGTTCTTAAATTTCAACCCTCTGTTCAACACAGCTCTCAATGTAGCCTTTCGATTATTTTAAACAACTTAAAGTATCAAAGTGCGAATATGTTTGTAAGCACATGTGTTCGAGTTTCCTTCAATATATTGCATGTGGGGAATTTATAACTCCATTGTTTTTATACTTTTGTGCTGCTAAGAGGAAAAGTGAAAGAAATCACCTGAAAGAGGATTACATATTTTAAGCATTACCGATACTATTACGTCTGTGGTGTATATTGTTGTCAAGTAAACTGAGAGTAATTGACGTGATGTTTAACCAAAGGACATAGGAATCTCTAGAATTGAATACGTAAATGATTTCTGATGAACTGAGTTGACTGGAAGCTCGAAGCCGTGAGGATATGAAAATATAAAATTTTAACAGTAAGAAATGTGAGCAGGCATATGAAGAATTAGACGTAATTCATGTACCGGGGATTTATAGATTCAGCCCGCTTTCTTAAGTAAGAGATCATTTTGCAAGATATTTGCATTTCAAAAATAGAGAAATAAAATACGTGATCAGTAGTAGGGAAGCATAAACATCGGCTATAAAATGTTACCGGAAAGCGTTATAAAAACATAAAAATTATCTGCTTGATACAAATTATTTAAGGCTTTCGTTAAATATAGAAAATATGCTTTGGCATAGATTTATTCTAGAAGAGTTTCGATAATATATATTTTCTAAATTTATATTCAAAATTTCTTATGATATTAACAGAACATTGGTACACGATCTACCAATAAAAAGACATTGAACTATATGCGTAAAAATTTGTGCAGAAGTGGTTGAATATTTGGCGACAAAAACTAACAATTACATGATGGTGATTTAAAATTTTGCTAATGTTGATACTTTAATATATTGTTATAAGGAATTTTTGATACGCAAGAAGCTTTCGCTTAAATGGTTTATTTATTTATTTACTTATTTATTTCTTTTTTTTTTCTTTTTTTGAGTATTGATATATATTTTTTATTGTGGTAAAACTTGACCAGTCCGAAGCCTGTTTCCTAATATTTAATAAAATGTTTCTGATCTCAAATCCAGAAACCATCTTGAAAGTTTAACTTCGTTTCGGTTTTAATACCTCAATTTTAATTGAACGTAAAAATCGTTCACTTCATACATTGATTGGTTCCTCAGATGAAATTCGAAGCCCACTATGATTCGATTTCTCTGTCAGAACATAATAATAAAGCTGATATTTTGATTCGAAAATCTGAAATGAAAATATATCAAGTGCGCAACTAAGTTCCCGCTGGTTGCCAATATATGGCGCCAGCTGCAAGCGCTAGTCGATTCTACTATAACCTAAACGTCATGAGCCAGGCTTAGGCATATGGTAAATATATTGCTTCGACACAATAGTGATTTTCTTTTGACGTCATATTCTTTTGGTTGTGTGAATATGTATGACTAAGTGCCAAATAATCGTCATATGCGGGAAGTATTGATTTTCTTCTTTCAAACAAAGAAAACGGCGGTTGAAGCTCATCGAGAGCTTTAAAATGTTTACGGAGATGCTGCTTTAAATGAAACAACGTGTCGAGGTTGATTCAGTCGCTTTAAAAAAAGGTAACTTTTATTCGTTCGAGTAAAGCAAGACGAAAAGTCTTCGAAGACACTGAATTAACGGCATTGCTTGAGGGTGATCCGTATCCAATGCAGATAGTGCGTGCTTTGGTATTAGAAGTTACCAACCAAGACATTTTCAAGCGACTGCCTGTGTTGGGAATAACTGAAAAGCAAGAAACTTGGTTTCCTTTTAAGTTGAAGCCAAGGGACGTCGTTTCTTCGCCTGTGAACAACTGCTTCAGCGACAAACAAGGAAGGGTTTTCTTTATCGTATTGTAACGGGTGATGAAAAATAGATTCATTACAACAATCCAAAGAAAAGAATGTCCGCCCGATCATGTTTCTACGTCGTCGTCTCCGCCAAATATTCACGCTGCGAAGGTTATGCTCTGTATTTGGTGGGACCAGGTCGGTGTTATTTATTACGAGCTATTGAAACCAAGCAAAACCATCACTGATGATCGCGATTTCAATTAATGCGATTGAGCCGAGCTCGCGAGAAACGCCGACAATACTCGGAGAGGCATAAAAAAGTGATTCTTGTGCATGACAACGCTCGACCTCACGTGGCTGAAATGGGAAGTCTTACTCCATCTGTCATATTTTCCAGATGTTGCACCGTCCAATTATCACTTGTTCCGTTCGATGGCATACGGTCTGTCTGACCAGCAGTTCCACTTATATGACGACATCAAGGAATGGCTAGATTCTTAGATAGTCTCTAAAAATGAACCGTCAGAAGCACAGGAAAAAGTAGTAGTTAGCGATATTTTACGCAATTTCGTTTCTTAATCTGGAAACTTGATATATTTTCGTTTCTTAACAAAGAAAAATATGTGGTGCCAAACTAAAAAGGAATTTATGGTGCGTGTCAGGCCCTTAAAATCTAACATAATTATTAATGTGTAAATGTAATACAGTTTACTGCATATTAAATATATTAAGAAATATTTTACACTTTATACTAACCATGATAAGCATAAGGCATATATTTGAAATAAATAACAGCGGTATAACTTAGGCGTCATTAAAGAGACTCTGACGCCCTCTTCACAAAGTCCTGACCTATAGTTCGATATCATTGTTTTCCTTCTAGGATTCATTAAATAAAAAATATTCTTTAAATTTACATAATTCTTAAATGTGAGCTTTTGATCTCCTTTTAACATTAATTTTTGTTATGCCATTTCCGTATTTCACAGAAGAAAAAACTAATAAAACAAAGAAAAACGAATAATTTATTTTATATTTTCCAAAATTTTGATACTTTGCTTTTAGAACTTGAGTCGTTTTTGGAATAAAATTAAATGTATGCTTTTTGATATATGTAGATTAAAACATATTTTTGATATAAAAGGCTTTAAGATTTTTCATATAAAAGCCGTAGAGATTTTGTAAAGTTGTCACATGAGCAATTTGGCGTTATTAAAATTGTATCAATTTGACATTGTTTCTATGAGACATGATGCCTTAAACTCAAAGTATTTAACATGAAGGTACAATATTTTCTTAAATTGCAGCTTTTAAATGTCGTATACCGTTGTAAATATAGCAGGAGCACATAAGTCATATTAGCATGAAGTACAGTAAGAAAACATATAATTTTGGCAGGCGGCAGAAATAATGCTCGGAAATGGTTTATGTTTTTTTAATTTTTTTATTTCTTCCCAAACAATTTCATTTGCCGGTTCATGTTCAGTATCGTAAATTTCAATACAACATGTAGAACTGTCGGACAATGTGAAAATGTTACATTATAAATTATTTTTAGGTATATTGTCATAAAATATATATTAAAATAAAATATATAATATTTTTAATAAATAAGGCGACTAATTTTTGAGAAGAAATGTTGGTGAAATGAACAGCAATTTTTAAGCAATCTATGAAATGTAATCAATCTTTATGAGAATTTTTATGACACTGTCTCAAAGTGCCTTTTCAATTTTCAGTATATCACTATCTATAATATGGTAGATAGATCACATAGATACGTTTCATTGCCATGTGAATTCCGATTTGTATTTTTGTATTTAATATGTATGGGCATATCTTCCGCCTACTTGCAATTTTTAGACATCCATCAGACGACATTTTTCTTTTTGAATATTGTTTATGATTTTGCATTGCTGGAGTGTAAATTCTTACAACAAAATTAGTAATTACAATTACAGTTATTTGATTGAGGAGACAGTTGAACTTCGATTAGTATGACTGAAAAGTAAATTCGTTATGTACTCATATAGTTATTTTGCCACAATTGTTCACATATTTGACTCCATCCGCATGCTATAATGCAAATAAAGTAAACTGAAAAGGAGAAAATGTATAAAAAGAAAAATTTTAAAAATGTGATATAAATGGAATACATACAGTACCTGCCTGCTTTAAATGCTAGTGACCTAATTTCTTGCTTTATCATCCCGAGTTTCAACAGTTAACTTAATAACAATAGCAATAATATTAAAAGTTTTCGAAATCTGAAACTAACTTAATGAATTTTAAACTTTTTAACGCAACTTGCCGAGCAACCTTTATATGGAAAACTTTTAGCACAGAAATAGGAACAGCGATGAATTAAAATCTCCTCAAATATTTACAATTTACCATCACACTTTGCCGCACAGATCGAATCTCTTCTATACAGAATAGCTATATCAAGTACAAAGCAATTTGTAATAAATGAAAAATAAACATTCTACTATAACAATCCTATTGGCACACAGTCAAATAATTTCAACGTTATTGTAAATAAACAATCAATCTCTTAGCTCTCTGTGTCTCTCACACATACACACGCCAAGTCGTATGTCGATTGGCACAAAGACTCATTATCGAAGGAAATAAATTACCTAAAAATAGGCTATAATTTGTAATGAAAGTAGGTGATTGGGGTAGCAGCTTTTGTTGTTGTCGCTGTTCTCTGTTACTGTGTATGTGCGATACTTTCGGTAATTTAGCTAATTTACAAAAACGAGAAAAGTTAAATCTCACTTATAATTACGAGTAGAAATCGATGATAGGATGTAAAATCTACAATTTTTCAACTGCAAACATACACACGAATGGATTAGAAAATGTTTTCTTTTAATGTGATTGCAATTAGTTTTATTTGTTTATGAACTTTTTATGCGGAGGATCTAGAACTCTATAACACTTCCCCAAATTCACTTCTGTTATAGAATTCCGACATGGGATGTTATATGGACTAAAATACCAGAAATAAGGAATTTCATACTACTAGCGGCGGGTAGGTTATATTATTACCAGTATAGAAAACCAAACAGTAACCTATTGAAATAAACGTATTTATTTATACTATACGAATGTTAGACCCTACAACATTCCAGTAATTTCAAGTAGTTTGCTAGATTCTGTTGATGCTTTATAATTCGATGGTAACGTAATGGCTTGTATAATGATTAATCAATACAAATTTAACTTTTTTTCTGATGTAAATGAATTGGTTTTGAAACAAAATATTATAAAATAATTGAAAAGAAATTATATATCGTTTAAAAAACAAAGTAATTTCATGGGATGCCGTAAGGGAATTATTAGGGAATCACTTAATTAATTTTAATAATTTAAGAAAAAACTAGAAAGCAAAACGGTAATGATGGAATTTAATATCACAGTATTCCCAAACAACAAAATTATATTTGTAGAAACACCCCACATGTCAATTCTGTTATAAACCATAAGATTTTGAGAAAATTATGGTGACTGTCAAGACCTGTACCTTAATCACTCCATCATTTCCAGATTTGTGGGTTAGGAAAACGTTCTTTCACTATTTGCAGTTTTACATGCATAATACGATATCAATGAATTTATGGGTTAATTGCGTAATGGGTTAATGTGTGTAATATTTTTCTGAAATATTATAATCCATGATTTAAAACAACAATAATATAAATAAACAATTTTGAATAATTTATAGTTGTCAAAGACTAGAAGAGAGAATATATTCTATTGATTGCCCAAAATACCAATTACCATCAAAGCGTGATTGCTTTCAAATTTCCAATTATAAATTTAGTGTAGTCAAATTTACTTAACTAATAAAAAGTGGATATCTAGTGTTGAGAGGGTGTTAAATTTTCTGGAATTCAAGAAACGGGCACTAATTTATATTTTCATTAGCTTGGTAATAGTTAAGAAGGCCTATAGGATGAAGCCATTGAAATTAATAATGATTGATAATAAATTTCAAAAAGAGTTGTAGTGTAACCAGTGATAAATGGAATTATGATTTTTTTTCTTTTTTTAATACTACAAGCTCTTCGAACTGCTTCTTAGTATTTGATTTTTGTATTACAAAAATGGCATTTTATTTTTCAAAAATATACACAATTTTTGGATTAGAAGTTTTATTCAAAATTTTTAGAATTTAGACATACTCATATATAAGTCGTAACAGAGTAGGTCTAAAGAGTCCCATGTCAAATACAGCTGATATATGTATTTAGTTAATAAACTACCTGCAAGAAAATCCAAAGACAGGAAATATTGTTTTCTTCGAATATGAATTATTTAATCATTTAACTAAACTACATCTTTCGTTTCTTACTTTGGTAACATTTCCTTTCGTGGAGGGCACACCAGTCTCTGTGGATGTGACTTTTCTGAATATAAAGAATGTACGTATGAAGAGAGAGCATTTGACTGAGCGATTTGAGTAATGTAATGAAAAAGAGTATTGGTAAGAGAGAAATATGAGTAAGATGAGAGAAAAGAACTTTATTCGAAATGTGTTTGTGTGAAAGCTTTATGGAAACCAAAATCAGCTGGTAGAATTTACATTTACCATTTCCCTCATATACACTGCACATAATATTCATACCTTCTGGCAGTATTTCTTTTTAAATTATATGGTAAACACGCCTGATTACTAAACGGATAGTTGTGAGTTATCCGTAAAAATATAGAAAAACATTAATATGCTTTAAATTACAACCACCCCAAAGAAATGTTCTATCAATATGATTGTGTATATTTCGTTAAATTTCCAACGAATAAACTTATTTTCAATTACACCAACACGAACAGACTTTATGCTTAAATAATAAAAAATGTTATGCACAAATTTTCAATGCAGTCAAAGAGTTCTTACCCAAGGGATTTCTGAGCATGCTAAGGTCAACAGTTTTAGGCTGAAAAAAAATAACAACGACCGCATGCGGATAAAACAAACCAAATTCGTTTGCAAAACATGGCCTTCAGAAGAAACTCTATGCATAAACAGATGAAAACATCATAGACAACTTTGGAAAAGGGTGGTTTTATCCAAGTGTACAAACACATGAGTGATTTTTGAATTTAAATACGTTTCATGGATATGAATGGTTCAGAAATCAAGATGAAATGCAAATGTATGTGAATGAAAGAAATCGCTAAAAATATGCTGCATAGCAACACCTATAGGAGAGAAGAGGGATTTTCGTAAATCAAACGCTTAAGTTCTTCTGTAAGGTAAATTCACATGTGAACAAATGCAAACCGGATGTGAGGCAACTTGTACCATCTATGACAACCTATACAATATAAACAGGCGGGAGATATGGAATAACACAAACCGTGTTTTTCTTATTAATTCCGAATCATCTAGACAAGTGCATATAATGCATTTCAAGCGATACTTTAAATCCTAAGTAAGGAATAATTAAGCATATGACTTATTTCAAGCATCTTTCAGAAGCATACAATATATTTCAATAGACCAAAATATCATTATCGTATTATTGGTTGCCTGTGCGTGATATATCAATATCTACAGGTCAACCATGCACAGTGGCACCGATCGGAACAATGATTGGACCACTGCCCACTCTAGATAAGTATCAAAACGTATTCAAGGACGAAAAGTAGGAGATAAAGTAGTATTATGCGTAGTTAAAGTGCTTTACGACAAGCAAAAAAACAAAACTATTGAGGCCCCGTATTATAAAATTGTGAGCTTGAAGTATGTTTTACGTATGTATGTAAGGTGTGACCAAAAAGGAGACTTGAAAAAAAAAATACAATTTTTGAGATAATAATGCGTATCCAAAGTAAATTTCTGTACTCTATTTAGTAAAAAATGTTCACATGCGAATGTATATGTATATAACGTACAATTTAGTCATGACATTCCAAAAGAATGTCTATTCTACCGACTGCTCATAATCATATATACGATGTTTTATTAAAGACGACATTTTTATATAAAAATTCAACCGATTTTATTCGTAATCGTTACGTTATACTGAGCGACAGCAAAAGTTGCTATTGTCTGTTACGAGACTCAGTCGAATTCTAAGAAATTCGATGTTCTGCACTTTTTTGCCAGTTCATCACAAAACATTTTGCTGTGGTCTGATAAGGTTAGCCCTTCCAATGAAGTTTTGGTCACAGGAACCAATTATTTAAAGAAGAATTTCATGCTTACACGTTGTATCATACCAGATAACTCAATCGCTTTATTTGTACGTGTTCGACTACGTCGATATCGCCATATAGCTCATGATACTTACTATGCCAATACGCTTCATTTGCCATGGTGGGTTCATTTATATTGCAGAGAATTTTTTCCCCAAACACTGTCAGAACTTCTCTGCTTGTGTTCCACTAAGGAAGCTTTTCCTTAATTTGCATTTTTATTTCATAATAGCGTTTGCTATTACGAAATATTCTAGAGCAGCGTCACTTATTTTATTAACAAATAACAAGATGTCAATATTCTTGGAATATTCCAAAGGAGTGGACCTTTTGTTTGACGAAATAAATAACTTTGTTTGGCCCCCATTCATACGCAAAACCTGTTCAGAAATTTGACTCAGGAACTGACTTACATACTCGTATATCTACACCCAAAGTAAGTTGGGTGCTAGAAATGGCTTTGTAAATCACGAAGTACTTATCAATAAAATGCTATTAATTACGGCATAAAAGAAGTAAAATTACAATCTTCTAAACTGATCTGCTTGTAAATTATAGAACTTTATATAAGCTAATTTGTACGTGTGTTACACAAAGTCCATATTAACTAGCCGAGATAAGCATACTAAACGACTAATGCATGCTATGATATAATAAATGTAGCGCAACGAAATGAAAGATATGAATCAAAGATAGTTTGGATTGGAGACACCAGATAGAACTTCTTTTTTATGATCGTATTTTAAACTTTTCGAACATTATAACGCAGTGCAATTTCCAAAATTTAATATTGCTACAGTCTACGAATTAGGGACTGCAGTAGGAAAAAAATAACATTTAACTAAATTGGTCAATTTGTATGTGAGGTGCCAGAAGGGGCGCCTTCCACTTAAATTCCCATAACTAAAATTATCAACTGCATGAGGTGTGACAAATCTGACTGAATTCAATGGAAAGCTAAGAACACTTAGGTTAAATTGGTCATTTGTCTGGAAGGTACCCAAAGAGATCAAGTTGTCGATCGAATTTTTTCAAGCTTTACTTAGAATTACAAATCATTATAATGTACTGCAAAAGGAGCATGACTACGCTGTCCATTTTCATTAACAAATTTTAATTTAGCAAATATTCGACGTATACAAAATATTACTAAACTTAGTGCAACCTCATTCAATCTTCTTAAAAATTTATGAAACCTCAGACGTTTTTCCCTGAGTATTACAGTTTTCCATAGCAAATTATGTACATTTTCATTCTTTCAAGAGAGGACATAAAAATAAAAGTTAAGCACAAAAAGTGCATAATCATTTTAGGTGCCTGTAACATTTTATCTCTGACATTTTGATCACACGAACCTGAAATTGCAAGGCGATGTATCAAATATATGTGTGACTTGTATAGCAAACCCAGCCATTTTCATTACTGCGATGGGAGTAGAAAATGTTTGACTTATAAATAATTTCCGCACCATGAACAGCCCATGTGCTTTGCACAATGATTCCTCAAAAAATGGTTTTAAATTTTAAATTTTTTATATATATTCAACTAAACACATTCTTCACTTGTTGGGCATAATAATTGTTTTTTGTTTTTTATTTCCTTTTTCTTCAGGTAATGACTAAAATTCTGAAATTATTTACACATACTTTTTTGGTGTAGAAACAAAACCATTTACGGCTAGAACAATACGCAATATCAAGCATTTTATGTAATTCACGCAACAGCTTCCTCGTAAAAAACTCTACAAAAACTCTGCAATATAAATGCTTAATTATAAGTACTTGAAAAGGTATACCTACTTTCAAGTACGTAATATGTAAATGCCTCATGATTTCCATTATGATAAATATGTCTCAAGCACAGCGCTACACATTGTCATTATTATCAAACATAATAGATATTTCAGCAATAACAACACACCTCAGCCAGCATAATATTTGTCAAGCCGTCTGGCTTTCTGGTATTTTTTAGCAAATATGAAATTAAGTGGAATGAGGTATTCCAGCAATTTTAATACACATATATGATAAGGCAAAATAAGGGATTTATTATGACTTTAATAACCACAATCTGCACAATAATTCATAAATCTTTTTTCATGACAATAATTTTCTACATAATGATATGAAGGAATTATCTTAACGAAACTTTTTTGAAGTTAATTTTTTATTGAAAGTGGACCTAGATGTACACGGAGTGAACAAAATGATGCACTTTTGAAACAACTTTGCTATAAGTTGAGAACCTTTATACCACACAACCATTACACCAACTATTCACAATTATTATACCAAGTCTGTTGACGAAGATTCATGGCTAGAACTGAAATAGTTATATAGGCAGCCTGGCATTATAAGAATGTATTTCTGCTAAAATTTCTTTTTTCTTAAACCGAGTATTGCAAAAAACTAAAATAACCTTAGGCTTGAATAAACAAAAACAAAGTTTCGTAAAGATTTTCAGCAGTTATCACGCTCACCAGCCAGATAGCCAGACGTCGTTCAATCTACTTTGAAAGTCATAAACTGGTTCAGAAATGGCAGTAAAGCAAAACTGACTTAGATTTAAATTTTGTATTGACACAAACATATGTGGGCGACAGAAAGTTATGGTAAATTATTTATTATTAAAAATTATACCATAATTTTATGAATTATGGTAATTATTTATAGAGGGTTGACAATTATTCTTTGCGAATTTAAGAACAAAAAATATTTATTTAAAATTTATATTTGTTCATTTCCTAAGATTGCCTAAGTTCTATATGTTTGATTCAAAAAGTGTTTACCCATTTCTTTCCCTTATATTCAGAATTTGCTCTCAATACGCACTCCTAGACCAGGACAATTACAATTATCCTTCGATTTCGCTTTTACAAATTTCGCTTCTTCTAATCATTGTGAGTCTTGTAAATCAACGCTTAGTTATCACTTTGTTCTATCGTAATTTCCGCAAATAAGCTTTGATACTGCTTAACAATGTCTACGGCACTTAATGGGGAAGCTATGAAGCTGCTTCTCACTCCCACTCCTCATCAACTAAAGTCAACATAAAAGATTAATTAGTTTGCAAACCAAACGAAAACACACACGAAAGCGCTTTGCTTAAACACTCAAACTCTACTTTGGGATTTCTCTCCTTTGATCATTCTCAATTAAGGCGCTTGACAGTTGGCGATTAGTTGGGTGTAAATGAATGAAGGCCATGGATGACATGGCGTAAATTGTGTGTACGAACACGATGGTATTTCACGGAAACAAATGTTATTTCCTGCTTGATATTCATGTACAAGAACGTGTATATAAAGGTGAAGGTATTATATGTCGACAACATTGTGAGTTAGTGTAAGCGATACGCAGGAAATCCTATTGTATTTTGCTTCACGTGAAATATGTGAATAATTTGTGTTTAATAAATACAATGAATGTTTATAATTATTTAATAATTAACCTATATTTTGTTTATATTTGTATGGGATGTATAGCTCGATTTTTCAAGACGGGATTTTCAGTTTCTTATGCAAAACGAAAAAACCAATTTTGTGTTGTAATTTTTCGAATAAGTAAATTTTTTTGGAGCCAAATAAGCGGTTTTCTTAAATGTTGCGTATTATTGTTTGATTCATAATCCTCTTTAGTCAACACAAAAATTAAGTAATGCTGTTATAATGAGGGTATCGAATATCAATTTAAAAACATATAGTAAATGTAAGATATCAACACGTATGTATAACAAAATATTCCAAACGGTAATGGTATTGATATTAAATGGTATTCGGTAGCAAAATGAAGATATCTTAGAATATGGAAAAACTTGAAGTCCTCAAATAAAAGGTATGACGTCGCAGAAACTCTGTGCAACCATTTACGATCAATGTTGCCGAACCATGCAAGCATCGATATTTTTAACTCTCAAACTCTTGTCGGTGGATAATCATATTCATTGCATTATGATCGGATTGATACATTTTCTCTCGAAAATCTTCGAAATTTCAAATATTGGCGGTGAATTGAAATTAGGGATAGACATGCACGACTTTTTTTTTACAAAATCTCACTGTTCCGCAGTCGAAAGTGAAACCAATTCCTTTATTGACATGAATACTTATATGGAGGACATATGGCCGATGACATGAACATTTATATGGAGGATACATGGCCGATCTTATTGCGCATATGGACAGGTATATACAATTTAAATAATATAAGTAATATTTTAAGAAATAAGACAGAACATTTTTAAAGAAAAATAACTAAAATAATTGATAAAAAAATGCAATATGGATTTTTATCTCCTAATTCTAAACGATGAATTAAGACGAATTAAAATTTTTATATCTTTACCCAAAAGAAACATGAGTTTTGTGACTTTCAATCGCAACTGTGATATGTCTTTTTTAAAATACCTAAAACCTGGCTTTATCAAATTGGCCGATTTTCTGACATTTAATTTGCTCCTTGTAAATCCCTCAGAAATGTAAATTTTTGTCCATTTTATTTATTTTGTAGCGCTTGGCAGTGTTTTAAAAAATTTGCTGATATGCACCTTCTACTGTCTCAAATTCAAATGGTAGACTTAACTCATATATTCACATGTTTATATATTTATACAATTATGTTAAACTGGGTAAAATTTGGAATATTTTAGGGGTTTTCTAAATTATACTAGAATTTTAGAACTGAAGGACAGGCTTCTTCTGGTGCCTCAAATAAAAATGGACCAGCTTTCAAAGCTTTTACAATTTTAAGCAAGTAATTTCTAATTAGTGGGCTGTTACAGCCTAGATTTCTATTCATTATATTGTTTAGTTATTTGAGAAAAATCGAACGAGTGAGTTTCTTTTAGAATGAAAGGTATCATATAAACGATGAGTTTAATCCGTCAATTCTTAGTTTCATATTTCAAAGCAGTTGTGCTTAATCCAGTGAAATCTGATGCATATTTTGTGAAATTTGATATCATTACCACATACCTTCCCTTATAATACATCCCCTTTATCATCAATACAAATTGACCGATTTGTCGAAGTAAAATTTTCCAGGTGTAAAACCATTATAATGCAATATAATGGTAAAAATGCAATACAACTAAATTGTAAATTTGCAATACAAACTATAATTATTAATTATTATTATAATATATAATAATATATAATATATAATTTAACTCATATGTTCCTAGGCTTGTATATCTTATTCAGTCACCTTACATTCAATAAATTTAATATGCTTCTGGCATTTAGTAAATTTAGTATACAAATTAATCGATTTAGGAAAAATCAGTGGCTTTCGCCACTTCAACACTCTTGCACAAACCCAAAACGATGTTAGATGAAAGTAAGCTATGTATACTAAGGGGGCTTCATATACATCTGAAGGCTTACATTGCATTTGAAGCAAATGAAAAGTGTTTATTGTTTGTTTTTTTTTCTTACA
Source organism: Philornis downsi (assembly GCA_019455685.1). Classification (NCBI taxonomy): domain Eukaryota; kingdom Metazoa; phylum Arthropoda; class Insecta; order Diptera; family Muscidae; genus Philornis; species Philornis downsi. Next base: position 390,724 of record JAHXMU010000112.1, on the reverse strand, counting down.
TTACATTCCATTTTTTTTTTTACTTTGCTATTAGAAATCTTGCAAGAATTGTGAATAGTTTTAATAGTATTAGGAATTCGAATACTACTTTAGGTAGGTTCTTCTGTTATACTTGGCATATTCAAAGCAGTCATTCTAAAGACTTACGAATTTGCGTGAAAGATTTACGAATAATGGTTAACAACATTTATCCGATCTTGTTCGTATGCATTATTTTCCTAATATGTTGCCTTGAAAATCGACTCCTTCCGGATGCAAATTATGTTCTTTAACTACGTTGGGAATACTGACATTTTCAAACTTTTTTATTCTCCATTATATCGTTGAACAGTTCCAAGCAACTCAATATGTAACAATAATGATAGAACCATTTCATTTGTATTATCTTTCCAAAGTATTGCAGCTAATTCTTTATTCATACAAATCAATTGTCTTTTTTATTTTTCAAATATTACAGTTTCTCTGATTCTAATAGAATGAACGATTCCTATTTGGCATAAGAAATCTATTTTTTTTATATTTTTGTTGCATATGTAAGATGATCTTTAGAAAACTTGTTTTATTAATCAAGGATATTATATTATTCAACAGATATGGTCATCAGTTTGAGATTAAGCTTATAATTTTTCTAAATATCATAATTGTTGCCAGTATTCAGTATTATTTCTGCAGTGTCACCTAATGGTCGACCAGCTGGACATAAATGGATTACAAATTTGTGAAAATTCAGTGTATTTACTGACTTGTGTGGAATTTAAAATACAAATTATTATGCATTAATCGTCTCACGTAGAAAATCATTCCAGATGCTGTTATTTTCTTAGCTTCTTCTCTGGTTCATTACACTAAGTACTGACAGTGTCTCAAGCACCTTTTCCTTTACATAAAGTATGGTTGAGGATTTACTGCCAAAATTGTCACAAAACTAGAAAGAAAACGCTTAAATACTCGTGTGTGTAAAAAATATTGTTACATTGTTATGTACACGTTATAGCTTTGCAATATTTAAATTATTTTCATAACATTTTGTGCATAACATGAAAAGGCATAGCAAAATTTTTCTTATTATATTTTTTCCATTAAACCCGCTTGCCTCAACAAAAAGTCAAAAACAGCAAGTAAGAAATTCCATAAATTCAATAAAAATTTAACTTTTTCAAAAAAACCCAGGAAAAATTTTTAGTTTTTTGCCACGTTTTCAATTTATTTTTAGGAAAAATTATGTAGGACGCATAATATAACAATGAGACCGTACCACTGAACATAGTTTTTTTGAACAGGACATTATTTTCCCTAATATATAAAATTTTAAAACTGCAAACAATTCACCGTTGGCTATACACTTAGCATGTAACTTAACATTTAGGAATTCATTAAAATATAATACATCCAATTGAATATACAAGTTTTGGAGGTACTTTGCAGTATTTCAAACTTTTCAATAGCCTACACCATAATTGAACATTCACACACTATGTTAAATTTATTATTCTGCTTTTTGTTTAATTTCAATATGTACCAATACCATTACAATTTGATAATTATCTATTGGAACATGTACTAATACATCATAATTATTTTATATTTTCCAAATTTCTTTAATGTAATTTTATTATGTTTTCGACATTAGTAAGTAAATATTATTCCAATAACTAGGCAAATATGTTTATATAATTAAGAGTTTACCATGATATGTATTGAAAATAAAATTGAATAAATATTTACATACAACTTAATTACATATAATTTTAAACAATTTTTCTATTTTTGTCATTGATATAAAATGAACAAAGGCTCAACTATTGGCTAACAAACTTCAATCTGTTAAATATAAATCATTGTTTTGCGTAATAAGTAAAGTAGCGCCCAACATTTGCTGGAATTATTTGACTACACATCAATTTCAATTAGAAGAACCGAAGTGGAAATATTTAAAATTTAATGAATTTAATTTTGATGGTTTTTAGGAATGTAAGTAAAGTTACGCTTTTTTAACTACTTTTTCAATAAACGTGAATTATTTGTTTTTCATTTTGAACACAGCTGTGAATTGAATAAATCTCGGCCTCAAATAAGTAACAAATTGTAGCATAAATGAAGTTTAATTTCAGCATTGGAAAAACAATTTCTCCAAAGGGGTATCTCTAGGAAACTTGCATATTTCTCTTCCCCCTTTCCGGGAACGGGACATTGAACGTTATTGAAAGAATAGACAACCTCGGCTCTTGTCTACCATTAGCATATTTCATTTCCGTTTTAATGTATTTGTACAATTTCGTAAAGTTCAGGCTTCCGGTGAATTTATGTATTCTACTCACAGCCTGAAAGGAGCTTTAGGTAATATTATAAAATACAATATAATGTGTTATCAACGTTTTACTTGGCTCAAAGAATAAGCACGATTTCTGAATTAGCTTACATTTTATATTTTTTCATCTTAAGAAAACACCCAATTAATAGAAAAAAATATGACTCAAAGTAGGCAAATATTTTCAAAAACTTTCTAACCGTGTTTCGAAAATTTCTCTTTCTAGGTGCACAACCAAGTTTTCGCTTTTTTTATAAAAATTCAACTTTATTACGAAAACATGTTTACAACTGATTCATTGAGAGTATTCACGGTAAAACTGTTCATCTTTTGAGGCTATCCACGAATCTAGCCATTCCTTTATGTCCTCATATAAGTGGAGAATATGACTACCCATTTCAGCGTTTCCAGGTAGGTTTTAACGGGTTAGGCCACGTGAGGCCGAGCGTTGTCATGCTGAGTAATTAGTTTTTCCTGTCTCTCCGCGTACTGTAGGCATTTCTTGCACAGAGCTCGGCTCAATCGCATTAACTGAAGCTGATAGTGATCCCCAGTGATGGTTTCGCTTGGTTTCAACAGCTCATAATAAATAACACTGATCTGGTCCCACCCAAACACGGAGCATAACCTTCGCAGCGTGAACATTCGGCCGATGCGACGATGTAGAAGCATGACCGGGCAGCCCTCATGACTTTTTTTTCTTTGAATTGCTGTAATTAATCCATTTTTCATATCCTTATACAATATGATGAAGAAAACCCTTCCTTTTTGTCGCTGAAGCAATTGTTCACAGGTGGAAAACGACGCTCAACGTCCATTGGCTTCAACTCATAAGGAATCCAAGTTCCTTGCTTTTGAATCATACCCATCACCATCAAAATCACCGTCTTTAAAGCAACGGAACCAATCCCGACACGTTGTTTCACTTAAAACAGCATTTCCGTAAACGTTTTGACGCTCTCAATGAGTTTCCGCCGCCGTTTTCTTCGATTGAAAGAAGAAAATCAATACATTCCGCATATGACGCTTATTTGGCACAGAATCATTCATATTCACACAACCAAACGTATATGACGTCAAAAGAAAATCAATATTGGGTCGAGGCGGCATGTTTACTATATGCCTGAGCTTGGCTCATGACGTTTAGGTTATGGCAATTATGGAATCGACTAGCACTTACAGTTGGAGCCATCTATTGGCAAACAGCGGGAACTTAGCTTCGCACCTAAATTTTCAAAATTAATCACACAAGAACCGATTTATTTACATTTTAGCTTATGTTTTCGTAATTTGTAGCAATAAATTATTAGGTTTTGTTTTTGTCCAGAAAATTTGTAATTCTGATTGTAGATTTACAAAAATGTCCTGCTTAAGGCAATTCGAAAGATAGAAATTGATTTGCAATGGATTACGCTATAATTTTATTCAGTGGTTTCTGAACAACAAGAAAATATTTTTCGAATAATATTAAAAATTTGTGAAATCTGTGTTAGTGGCATTGTTTAAAAAAGCTATACATTTTATGGCACAAAGAAGTTTATTGATTTTGGATGTGGAACATTTCAATGTAAATTAGCATGTAGTGAAAATTACCCAAGTTAGAATAACTAATTCCTCTGTGTCCTTTGAATGCGAATGACTGGTCTTCTCACATTCAATGAACTTTTACATATTTCACTTTTAGGCTCTTTGTTTAAAAATGATTATGAACGTAGATTCAAAAATATTTTCGAAGTACTCGATTACTTAAATTGTTCGCCAAATGTTTAGAGGCGACCGCTGCTCAGAGTCACTTGTACAGTAGATACGCTTAGTAAAAATTGTGCTATGACCGGTCAGGGAAAAAATATTACAATTATTTTTTTTTTTTTTTCATTAGTTGTTCAATGAAGTCAATTTGGTTTTCCTTCGAAATTTGGATTTAGTTTTTCAGAAATTTCCTAGAACTCGAGAGATCTAAATATTTTTCGCAATTTTCCGAGATATTGAATTGCATCCTCCACTCTACGATAGATGATTATTTTACCAAAATACTACATTAGGTGAGTGTTGTAAAATCACGCGCCCTTCAACATGCAAAATTCGTATAATTCTGCAAAATAGAATAAATATTCTTTCAAAAATATAGCAATGACATACTTCTGCGCTAACAAGGCTCTAGTAAATATGACAAGGATTATATTGCAGATAATAATAATTTTCGACGTTAACAATACAATAAAATATGTTAGAGAGTAGTGGTTAGATCATATAACTGATATTAGCCCTGGGTGACCAATTTCTGTTCATGCAAAAAAATTCTCGGAAGGAGATCAGCTTCGGCGATGAAGACGTAAGCAACTTATTTGCGTTTGATACCTGTTTGTTACGGTGAGAAAAACAAATGCATTTTCTTTTTTATCCTTGCCAATTTTTGTAAAACCCCATCACACTAAGCACAGTTAAACAGCATCAGCTGGTTTTATTCCACAAATACAAGCTCTCAAGAATTTACTATTTCTTTCAGGATCAAATTGATATAATGCCTCAAAGAATGCATTGAGGACCACCGTAAAGGTTGAGACATAAACAAACACTGATACAATTATCATCACGAAACGAAATTCCTCTTAGCCTACTGTGGCACAACCGCCGTAAATTTAATAACGGATTGTCTAAAAATAAAAGCTTAAATTATGTTAGAATAGTTTAAAATTAAACGAACTTAGACCGGAAAATAAGCAATAAGAAGAAAAATGATTAAAATTAATAATGACAACGAAAGCATAAAAACGAACATTAATTGAATGCGATATAATTAAGGTCCACGGAATTTGAAGGAACTAATAAAGCCATAATTTTAATTTAGTCCACTTGGCAACATCTACTTATTAAAAAAGAAATAAACATTGGAATGAGGTAAGAGATAGGAGGTGTGATCGACAAATTACCTTTATTATCAATTTTTTTTAAAAAGTAGTTATATATTTATCAATTTCTATTTCATTTCCTTTAAAGTAGTCCCGCTCACATATAATGCACTTGTGCCATCGTTTCTTCTAATCCTCGAAACACTTCTGAAACGCGCTTTTTGATAGCGCCAACAGCTCCTATTTCGATTTTTATTTTATCTCTACAATCGTAGCAAAACGCTTTCCTTTCATCGGTGTCTTCGGTTTTGGGAAGAGGAAAAGGTTAGCGGTCTTTTTTCGTTCTTGGCTCTTCTGGGCACTTCCATTGGGATGATTGGGCTTTGGTTTCAATGTCATAGCCATACACCCATGATTCGTCACCAGTTAGCAGCTTTTTGAGGAAATCTGGATCTTCGTTGACGACGTTCAACAGCTCCTGAGCGATGTCCATGCGACGTTATTTTTGCTTAAATATTTAGTGATTCGACGATTATCCAAAATCATTTTTTTCACTGCTTCAGAAAACGGGAAAAAATGCGAAGTTTGAAAAAAATGTTTCTTTTTATCACACCTCGTACATAGCAGTATGCAGAGCAATACAAACATATATTTCCAAGATTCGACGATTTTACCACATTGATTATGTTGATTAGTTGTAAAGTTACTTTTCTAAAAAAAAAAAGAACAAATTGTAAAATTGTTGTATTTTACGCAGAATTCTGTATTGATGCCGGATACTGGCACAGGAAGCAACCACTTATAGAAACTAAATTGTCATCCGCAATATGTGTATAAACCTTACAAATTTGTCATTATAAAACAAATTATTTTGGGTAACAAATTAAATGAAATTTCAACAAATTGAACGTCAACGATTCAACACAGAGCTGATACGCAAAAAATATTGGAAAATTTTGAACAAAAATAATTAGAATGTCACAAAGCAAGCCGAGAATTTATAGCAAAAAAATTCATCACATAAAAAGATAAAATACCTGCCTGAGTAGTATACGAATATATGGATTAGTAAATCCGGAAAATATTTTGCACTTATATAGTATCAAATTCGCTACCCATTATTAAGACCGTAAATGCAAAATGCGCAATTTTAATTAAGAAAAAAATTTTTTTGGAAATTACAATAAAAGAGTTTCGGGGTATCCAGAAACAAATTACAATTAATAAATGAAATAAAATCCTTAAATAATTAGAAGATTCATTAAAATATAAAAATTTTTGGTAAATAAATTTTAATAATTGTACACTATATAGGACCAAGACTTAAACGTGAAGCAGTTTTACTTCTTGACATAACAAAAGGGCACCACACAGTGAAATCTAAACACATTTCAAATAATTCGTTTCTTGAAGTTACAGCATAAAGCTCACGGAAATATTTATAATAATAATTAAAATTAAAAATTTCCAAAAGAATGCACAAATACAATATTTTATGAACCGAATTACCAAAAACCGAATTATCTTTCCATTTGGATTACGAAAATTAGAAACAAAATATAATAAATTTTTTTGCCAATATCGGAGTCGAAACCAAACAAACAACAATTTGCGTTCGTCTTTGTAATTCGAATGATTTTGAAGAGGTTTTTTTTTGTTATTGACCAGCATTACGAAAAAATTTTGTTTTGTAAAAACCTTAGCATTTGATGAAAACTTCCATTCGTATTGTAATCATATTCCCTATGCTTCCACTCATAAATGACTCGATTTTCTGCTGCTTTAAACATTTTATTGATACAGAGTGTAAAATAAATGCACCTACTACAAAAGTCAACAAAATTTCAAAATGTTTGATGATTTCAAATACTAGTGCGAAATACAGAGTTGATAACCTTGCACATCCTCCAAGAAATGATATTTATACATGGCGGCTAATAAGTATTGTTACATAAAAATAGTTAAAAGATACTACAAAATTTGAAAGAGTTTCGTACATCACTCTGTGATTGTGGTTATCATAATCAAACAAGTGTGCAAGGAATTGGAAAGATCATAAAGAAATTTTAAGAGACTGTAAGCGTTACAGATGTGGTCAGGTCAGTGCATCATGGCAACATTAGTGAAAGTGTTGCGGATTATCCGAACTTCAATTCAAAGTTGTATTCTCAACAAGACTGTGCCAGGAGCCACATAACGACCGATTTTGGCTTTATTGTATGAGAAGTTCCCAGAAAGCATAACTTAACGCTTTGAAGACATCAATTGGCCATCAAGATCACGCGATTTGACACGGTTAGACATTTTTTGTGATGCTATCGTCAAATATCGTGTTTACGTGGATAATTTGCAAATGTTGGAGCATTTGAAAGCCAACATTCGTCAGGTTATCGCCGAGATACTGCCCGAAATATACGAAAAATTGATCAAAAACTACCTCAAAATAATACATTGCTGTGATCAATCCAGAGGCAGTCATTTAAATGACATTGTATTTCGTCCAAAATGGCAAGGTCCAAGCATTATAATGAAATAAAATGTTCATTGAAATCATAGCTTTATGTGTGTTTTATTTAACTTTACTTTTGAAACCGAAAAATGAACAAGAGAAACAAAGGAAATAAAATTGCGGTTTTAGAATATGTTTTTACTATCTGCAGTATCAACATTCATCAGCTACTCTGTACATTTGTGTTCTCGCGCGAACGAAGTAAGTAATATTTACTTTTGCGTATCGTGAAGTGAGAGAGAGAGAGAAAATATTATCTTTTTTATTTGACATTTAATTTCATATTTATGCCTCCGCTGTTGTTTCGTTTACGTTACACAATAAAACAAATGATGATCCAAATAAATAGACGAACAAAAGGCCATGAAATGACAAACACTCGAATGGAAAGGTCGCCGCTAATGTCCTTCTACATATGCGTATGTGTATATGCCTCCATCTGCTTTAGCGGACATTTGTGCGAAGCTTGAATGGTTCACCATCAGAAGATGTGCATGCATGTGTGTGTGTAGGCACACATAAGTAAAAATATATGAATATTTATGTTGGAATTTGCACATGTACTCGTATATGAAGTAAGTATTACACTTGTGATATTTGTTGTTGTCAAAATAGAAGTGTGTGAGCCAGCTCAAGGCTCAACTACAAATGTGGGGATACCAGTGACACCAACTAAGATATAATGTTTACACAGTAGGATTAAACCCTCTATTATATGAAGGGCTAATTGTTACCAGTAGCTGAGACAAATGGAAAACAGCTTCAGTTGAATTATAAAGGAGTGCTGTTACTAAAAGCTTAATATATTTTTGACGTAAAAAGGAGCAGTGCGGATTACTTTTTCTACATTATCTGGGAACTTAGAACCATGATACTCATTTCGTGTAAAGGCATCATAATTCCAAGCTGTGCATCATTTAGAAATGTAATTCTTATATGAATATATACTTTTAAATTGGTTCAAGGTTTAAGTGACTCCGCGAGCTGATAATAAAGAACTGCAACACTGCCGCCTAATCAGTTTCAACGGTATCATATTTAAATCTTTAACGGAAGGAATGAAAGTATTGTTATTTAAAATGACAAATAACTGTTGGCCAAACGTTTTCACTGTATTTCTGTATAATCCCAATGTAGGTTGGCCAGTGCGTATCTGACTGAAAATTTGGTATACACGATATCATATTGATACAATTGCCGAATATTTTATCCCAAAACCTAACCGTTTGTGGAAAAACGTCATAAAATCCCACAGAATGCAATAAAATTGTACGCCCTTAAATGGAAATGTGGCACTTACACAAACAAAGCAAGACAGGAGATTTTTTATTCTTTTCTTGGGATATAATTTAATTCTTAACTTAGATTTGTTTTTCAGATGAAACATGAAAACTCACATACAAGCTTAACAATACAAGTGACTACCAGGACAATAAATAAACTTACAGACACATCAGTCACACAAGAATATACAACATAGTGATAATGTCGGATTTGTTGACAAATTCATCATGATTAACGAGTTGCTACACGCATATTCCGACATTTTCTTATAAACCAAGAATGAATTCACTGTTGTTCTTTCTTTTATTTCTTTGGTTTTGTCTGTAAATCCTTGCAATAAATCCTTCACCTTTGTCAAGGTTTCTATGCCGGGGAGATGACTGTAAGTATATGCAAATGTTTGGTAGTTGCTGTCGAGATATACAAGTGAGTTAATATAATAAATACATTATATATGCGAAACTATTATACATTAAATAGTAAGTATTTTGTCCACTTACAGGGTTTTTACAAAAAAAAAAATTCAGTGTGTTTTTGCTCTAATGAAGAAAATTAAATGTGAAGTGGATTTAATAGACAGTCAACAGAACTTCAAATATATAAGTCAATTATGCATTATATCTTTACGTGTGGAATTTATTACCAGGTAAGGCTATAATTATTTTATTATGTGGATTTGTTTAGCCATTACCTCATTATTTATTACTTACTTGCTTAAATTACAGGTAAATTGATCCAAAGATATGTATCAAAAATAATTTTAGCCGTATCATGCTTACTTGTTGGGAACAGATTTCTTTGTATCGGACATCACAGTTTGAGAAACATTAATTAGATTTGTCGGTTATTTGATTATCCCAAGATAAGTCCCGATGTCCGCCGCCCAAATAATGATAGGTGGGTGTATCCAAAATTGAATCAGCTATCATGCGAACGATGGCCCCCATGCCAATTACAAGGGATCGCACCAACATAAAGCCTTATTTGACATAATATGATTCTATGATATCTTCTCCAGTCGACCAGAGTCATTCGACAGGTAACGAAAAATTTCTGCAGTAGTACTAAATTCACCCATGGTATGACTTATCAGCCTTGTTTCCAAGACAATTTTGATACATACAAATATATTTCAACACTAGTTTCATGTAACAAATAAAACGAATAAGATATGTGCTTAGAATTCTCTCTACAAGATAGTAGAAATTCGAATAAACTTATATGTCTGCAACACCTCATAGATAAAGGTAGCGAAAAATAAAATTTTAATAACATAATGTTAGAACTCATCTGTAGAAACATTTTTGAAGCCCAGAAAAAACCAATTATGTCACTAATTTGATCCATTTTCGTATCATGAAGCCGATTACATTCGGGCCTTCACCTCAAGATGTTTGTGTTTCATTTGATTATATTTCTATCAAGGGATTTATCTCAAAAAATAATAATAGAAAAAAAACAAATTTCTCAATTTTTCCAATATTGGTTATTTTGGTCAACTGTCTACTCGGTAGTCGCTGGGGTTTCCGCAGGTTTTTGCCATTTATTTAGGAATGCCTAAGATACAAACAACTCGGTTATCGATCTAAATGCGCCCAAATTCCTTAATATTTAGACAGAATAATTTTAGGCTAACTTAAAAGAATTTTTTTAAATCATTTAATTGCTGTCCTACACAATATGTTGTATCAAAATTAGCTGTGTCTCGAATAACAAAAGAGATGGTTTATTGAAATAACATTTAGTCATCACATGGCTATGCAATAGCGTGGTATATAACTTGTTGTGAGCTTGCAAAAGTTCATAATATATTGAAAAACAAACCCTGAAAGAAGTAGGATCTCAGTGTAATTAACACGGATGATTACGGAATAGACATTTGAGATAGTTTTGGACCACTTTTTTGTACATTTCGGGTGGTATTATAACTTGCCAAATGTTGGTTTTCAAATGTTCCAATATTTGGAGATTATCTGTGCAAACACTGTCTTTGAAGCAGCCCCCAACGGCATCAAATCGAATGATCTTGGTGGCCACTTGACGTCTCCAAAACGTGAAATTACGCTTTCTAAAAACTTCTGATGCAATAAAACCAAAATCGATCGTGTTGTGTGGCTCGTAACACCGTCTTGTAAAAACCACAAAAAAGACAGTTACCATAATGCCATAGCGCTTTGATTTGAAATTCGGATAATCTGCCGCACTTTCACTAACAGAAGTGACATTTTCGGTAGTGCATACATTGCGATGATGCGCAGGCCTAACCACATTTGTAACACTTCCTGTCTTTTCAAATTTCTTTGTAGCCTACCAATTCCTAGCATAGTAGAAAGATCATGACAACCATAATGACCCCGAAACGCACGAAAAATGCTCACATTCGAATTATCAATTTTGTATTAAGCTTTATGTTACAGTTTTAACTATTTTTAATAAATGATCCATATTCATAAATGAAAGACCTTTCACGAAATAAATAACACTTCCGATGATAGATGGATAAGTAAATTAATTCCATTTGAAGTGTAAACGAATTTCTTTAAAGGCATCAAATTGAACAAAACTTTCTATCAACAGTTAGAAAGAAGGTCTAATTATATAAAAAGAAAATGTTTAGCAGTTTTAACGCAATTTTTTTGTAAACATTCAACTTCCACTATAAAGATCGCTAAGCAACATTTCTATGACTAATTTACTTATTGAAAATTTTTGTCAAAGGAAAGGGTATCTATCTTACACTGCATATATTTAGAAAATAGTTAAACTCACAGCAATTAGCTTGATGATTTTCAAGTTCCACCATTTTCAAAGCACCTACTTCATTATAACTATTAGTTCCAACATTAGTATGGGCGCAATAAACAGAATTTTTAAATTAAAATTCACAACTTGTATTACAGCCATAAATAAATAAAAGTATGGCAAAAATAACTGATAAATCAAAATTTGAATTCCTCAAAAATTCAATTTGTATTACAGGCAGCCTACATAAAATAGTTAATTTCAAAGACACCATCTGAAAAATAATCATATTAGCAAACATTTTTCTGTGTCAGTTAAGCTGCAACTGAATTCACTTTGCTTGCATATTTTGCTGCCTTTTCGACAGTAAAGTCCTTTAAAATTTTTGCGCTACTGTTGCTAAAGTAATCAATGAAATGCAATTAATTATACAGGTATCCAATAAAATTCGATGACTTCCCTCGATATAAATTATAGTCATCAATCGGCATCTTTTCACCTCCATGGTTCTCCATCTTCTCTCTCTATCTCTCTCTCTGTCACTCTTTTATTGCAATTTATTCACATGAATGACAGCATTAAAGTGGAGGGCGTAGGCAGCAAAAGGCGAATGGTTCTGATTGCATAATTTTACAATCAAAGCCATACAAAATTATTTCGATTGCTGTTGTAAGTTATCTCTTGATGCCCCGTTCATGCATAAAATTGTTTAAGTGTTCTCAGAGAGCCGGATGTAGCGGCCAAACAGCATTTAGTAAGGAAACCGTTCGTTACGAAATGTATTTTAATAGAATGTATGGAGAGGAGGATACAAACCAATTGGGGAAATAAATTTTAAAGGGATGTGGATATATGAAAATGTATATAAATTATGTAGGTTGTATGTGGAAATAAAAGCTTTACAAAGGAGCTATTACAAGTTGTTGACTAATTTATATAAAACTTTGAAAAATATGGACAACAAGGAGCAAACAACGAAAGTTATGAGTACAGACTTCTTACTATATTTGTAGTAATGATCACAAATATGAGAAAGAAGTAAAAAGTGTTTATATTTCTTACTTTATAAATGAAAAGACGAAATGGAATTGAGTTAAATTAGGCGGTAGTCGTATAAAAATGCTCGAAGCTACAACAAATTTGGCAAGAAGGCTTTCAATATATTGTATTCTACCGATGGTGTATCCATTAAGAGCTACGGCAAATAACGCTATCACCAAGAAGACCAAACAAATTGTTTTGCTTACTTTTTATCAGATCACGCAAATGTAATCAATCGGGGAATTAGTTTTGATTTGTTTCAGTTTTTATTATCCGAATAGAAGCTGTAACCAATTTTGATTCTAATTCCGATAACTGAAGCTAAATTGATTTACTTGCATAAGAAACACATAAATGATTCTAAATTACATACCCAAAATTAAACTAGAATGTATTTCGGTTCCGATTTAATTTATGAAATATTTTGCTTTTGTCCGATTGGGAGAAAAATAAACAAAATGTTTACACAGCTGTTATAACTGCTGGGAGCCTAATATTCAAAAGCCGGAAAGAGTAGTAGAAAAATTGCCATATTTCGTAACTTGGCTTTAGGTTCCTTTCTACTAGAAAATAAAAAAAATACACTTGGTTTCAGTTTTAATTGAATTCAAAAAATTCCATAACATGGAACTAAAGTTTCATTTCGGATTCTTGAATGAAAACATCTGTTTCATTACTCATTGATAGGGAACCCGAAAAAAAGCGGGTTCGTAGTGGGTTCAAATAAGAAATGAATCGAAGCCTGATTTGTAAATTTTTTTCGAAATCAAATTTCTGTTATACTTCTAAATAAAACTACAAAGTGAAAGCCGAAATAAAAATTAATAAATACTTAATATAACTTTATCAATGTAGTACTTCAAAAATAGTATTTGTGTTCCATACGTTGTGTTCTACATATTCATGAGAAATGTAATTCCGGCAGAAATTGAAGTCTTTGGTTTCAATATTTCATTATTCAAGAGAACTGCTTTTTGTTTCAGAAACTGTTTCCGCCGATTTTTCCATCAAAAAAACTATCAATTGAAGAGTATTTTCTCATTATAAATAATTATACTAAAATCGCTTCCGAAAAAAGCATTCTTAAGGGTTATTTTTATTAACGAAACTAGTCAAAATTCCGTAAAAACCGGTAGACGGGCATAGAACTGGGAAAATTACGTAATATTTCGCAGGAATACAATACAAGATACACTCTCCACCATTAACTACAATTCACAATATTATGGGCGAACTTAAACGATATAAATTTTTGCGGCGATAAAAATGTAAATATTTTATTTGACCTCCGGATATTTTTAGTTTTTATTAGTTTAAGAACAAGTTTGAAACAAATGTTTTACCAAAAACTTTAAATAGTGCCTTTTTAAGCCGACTATCAAAAATTACAACTTCGGAGCGTATTGTGTCCCTTAAGTAATGGACTTTGGAACATTTCATTCATGTTACGAATTATAAATGAGAATTGAAACAATGTTTTCAAGAACTTCATTACCATAGTTTTGGAGCTTAAAAGTTCTCCCTTGGAATCAGTAAATATGCAAACATTGTACTCTTAGAAAGGACGAAAATATGATTCTTATTGAATGGCTTCCACTTTTTTTTCTTTTTGCTGGGACACCTGATACCTTTTGGTTGCATATATGAGAATTATGTTATGTACATTTTATGCTGCTACTGGCACAAAAGGTATTGCAGAAAAAAACCCATACTAAATTTGGGTGAAAAACATACCGTAAATAAACACACCAAATCTACTCAGTACTAGTAAATTTTATTTGAACTGCGTAAGTGAAACTTAAATTGAATGAATTTTACATGATTTGAGTACATGTGAAAATAGTACGTACTTACGGTGCGCATCTAAGTTCCCTCTATTTGTCAACAAATGGAGCCAGCTGTAAGTACTAGTCGATTCTGCCATAACTTAAACGTCATAAGCCAAGCTTAGACATATGGTAAACATAGCGTCTCGACACAATAGTGATTTTCTTTTGACGTCAAATTCTTTTGGTTGTGTGAATATGTATGATTTTGTGCCAAATAATCGCCATATGCGGAAAGTATTGATTTTCTTCTTTCAATCGAAGAAAACGGCGGCAGAAGCTTATCGAGAGCTTCAAAACGTTTACGGAGTTGTTGCTTTAAATGAAACAACGTGTCGAGATTAGTTCTGTCGCTTCAATGACGGTGATTTTGATGACCGTTCGCGTGAAACCTTCGAAGACACTGAATTGACGGTATTGCTTGATGGAGATCCGTTTAAAACGTAGGTAGAACTTGCTCCAGTATTAGGAGTTACCCACCAACTTATTTTCAAGTGTTTGAATGCGTTGTGAATGATGCAAAAGCAAGAAACTTGGGCTCCTTATGAGTTGAAGCCAAGAGACGTCGAGCGTCGTTTTTTCGCCTATGAACAACTGCTTCAGCGACAAAAAAGGAAGACTTTTCTTCATTGTATTGTAGCAAGTGACGAAAGAAGGATTCATTACAGCAATTCAAAGAAAAGAGAGCCATGGTGGCTACACGGTCATGCTAATAGGTTGTCGCCTTGGCCGAACATTCGCTCTGCGAAGGTTGTGCTCTGTATTTGGTGGGACCATGTCGGTATTGTTTATTATGAGCTGTTGGAATCAAACGAAACCATCACTAGGGATCGGTATCGACTTCAGTTAATGAGATTGAGCCCAGTTCTGCGCGAGAATCGCATAGGCACGCGGAAAGGCCCGAAAAAGGGATTGTTCAGCATGACAACGCTCGACCAAGCCCGTTGAAACCTACCTTGAAATGCTGAAATGGGAAGTTCTACCCCATCCGCTACATTTTCCAGATACTGGACCGTCCGTTTATCACTTGTTTCGTTTGATGTCACACGGTCTGGCTGCCCAGCAGTTCCACTTATATGACGACATTAAGGAATGGTTAGATTCGTGGATAGCCTCAAAAGATGAACAGTTTTACGGTGACGAATTCGATTTTTGCCAGAAAGATGAGAAAAAGTAGTAGCTAGCGATGGGCAATACTCTTAATGAATCATTTGTAAACATGGTTTCATAATAAAGTTGCATTTTTATAAAAGAAAAAAAAAACAGCGAGGACTTACTTGCGCACCTAATAAAATGAATACGCAAACTTCTTGGAATAAATTTCTTATGAGTACTCAAAATGAGTAGGAACAACAGAACATATAAATGGCCAATATTTCCTACTGAGACTCTAAATCTGTATAGCATAGAAGTTTATCGTATCAATTAATTACTCTGAATGTCCAATATTTGCCTTTTTAATCAAATGCCTGTTTTTGAAAGTCATTTTTTTTACCTTATTTGCAATTCAGTATTTTTCAAAAAAAAAATCTAGTATACTCTTGCTGTAGAACTTGATCTTGTAGAAGTCCGATGCTATGCAATCTTCAAGCCAACAACTATGAAATACCGATCATTAGTTTTTTTTTAACCAATTTTGCAACGTCTCTGTGTACAGTTGAATTGTATTTCAGCAAAATCCCTGAATATTTAACTCTATATTTCTGTAAAATTTAGGGCACTATTTGCTGATCCAAAGTATCAATATTTTGAATGCATTCTTCAGCTAAATTTTTGTATTGCACAACACAACACAAACAAGTAGAAAAAATAACTTTCAATTGCTATTCATCCAGAATAGCACTTATAAATATGTTTTCATTATAAACACTTTGTTATTCTTATTTTATTATCGATTTTTCTTCAATCGATCTATTTTGCGTAACATTTTTCTACAACTTGTTTGGTTAAATTGGTATGAAAACAATGTGTGATCCTACCATCCGATATGAAATCTTAGTTATAAGCTTTTTACATTTAACGTTTACCAGTAAATATGCGCTCAGATTTGTATGCATGAATGTATGGTAACTTTATTTTGTATCCCCTACACTTAGTTGATTGTACTTCCCTTTCTTCTTTGTTTTCTTTGTTTTTTTTTTTGTCTCCTCCTTTTTAGTAAAACGCACAAACATATTTATCCGAAAAGTTGCCAACAAAAAGTTAAGGATAACCATTGGACGTTGTGGGCATTTTAGGAATAGCAAAATGTGGGAGCAGCTTATGGCAGTTGCAACAACAACTACAATAACTTGTTACCTTCCGCATTGACTTGGTAAAACTTTACATTTTACTTTTGCATTTACTTTTCTTGGTTTGAAAACTTTCGTTTTTTTTTCTTCAATTTTAGCCTGAGAGTCGTTGTCCGGCACAAGTATCTGTCAAGTGAATTGACTCTTAAATTTTATTCACTTTTGTAAACATTTTTTTTTTCGTTTTTGTGTTGCGATACAATTTTCCATAAGCAATATACATTATTGTGGTTGTTGGGAAGGTACTGTTTACCAACTCTGAGAGTCTTAAGTTTAAATACACATTCTGCTTAACCAAGCATAGTCACAGACTCTGTTTAGAATGTCTAATCCCACAAATATAATACATATAAATGCATTCGTTTGGTGTTGCATGTCCCTGTGCTGATGTTGCCGCATGCATTCTGTATAAGTAACTTGGCAGGAAACCAAATTCTGCATGTCCTTGCTTTTCCTAAATTTTGCCTATTCATTATTTGAGATTATGTTTGCAACGCACAAGAAATTTCAATTTCTGGTAAGAATTGGTAACACCTTAGGGACGATTATGCCACAGGCTACAAATACGTTTATATCTGTAACCATCATTGAATTTAAGTCATCAGAAACACACTTGTGCTGTAGGGGGAGTAAAATAATGAAAATAGTATAAAACAAAAGCAGAAGGTTGCATTGATTGTATTTACATTGATTTATTTACACTTCAGTGATTCTGTATATCTTGATGGCAAAACATCTTCGGTAAGTCGCATAAGTATTGTAAAACAGTTTCCGATAAATGAATTATATTGAAGAATAAATCAACTTAAAATGGTAAAACCTTTAAAATTTTTAATTAAACAGCAATCTGTTAATGCTTAGAGACCGGAGTACCAACCAGTCTCTGTTGGAGTTTATTGATTGATCAGGAAAAGTTCGAGGAATTATTGAAAATGTTTTTGCTAAATATTTGTTAAACTAAAAATGCAAACTTCAATCAATTTCGAAAATTGAAATCAAGTGGGGTAGCCGCATGTTAAATATCTTGTACCATTAGAATGTAATTCAATAGCATCGTACTGAGATAAAAGTGCACGGTTTGGAAAAATTTCAATCAGGATTTATTTGTATGAGAGCGAAGAGATAGATTCTCTGTAAGGTTTAAACCTAATCATATTTAATGAATACGAATAAAAGTGTTGTTTTGCAGAGTCAGTAAAATACCCGTAAACTTGTACAGTTCGTAAGTATTTGGTTTATATCACAACATTAACCAATACAGTCTATTTTCGACGGATCTTATTTATATTTTAAATAGAACATAGAAGCTAAATGTGGTCAAATTCCGATCACAACTGTGCTTTTTGCAAGCAACGAAACAAAGATCGAATGGTCCACCTGTAGGCTACAACAGAGTATGCGACAACGTAAAATATGAGTTTATTATAGTTAAAACTTGATATGAACTACAAACTCTAAAAGCGATAAAACCAACGTTGAACAGAGGCTTTATTAAAGTATGGTGCAATATGAGAGTTCTCATCTTTGGCACAAGCAAATTATACGGATGGTATTTGATTAATTAAATAAATCAATTGATTAATAATTGCGACATGTGTTTTAATTTCAAAAATACACTGATCGACATACAAAGTTGAATTGATTCAGAATTTGACTCTGAATCCATTTTCGTTTTTAGCTTGTGCGATCTAAATCCAATAATTCTAGATGCTGCAAACATTAGGACAAAATATATACAAGCCACAAAGGGGAGAAACATCTATATTAAAGCAATCTTACGTATCTGAGACATTTTTAACTTTTTAGACCTTTATCGCCTCAGTTGCTGCACACCAAGAAGATTTTAATTGAAAGTGCGTGAACCCAATCGGTCAAAATTATAAGTCAGAGCAACATATTTACCTATAACTCAGCAGATGTTAAAATAGTATACGGTTAAATATACGAGTATATGTATCTTCCAGAGAAGCATTAAATTTTTCTCCTATTAGATTTACCCAATTTTAGAGTACTCGAAAGCATGAATTTGCGCCCATCTTACATCCTCTAAAATAAATTGATTGAATTATCATAAGGTAGTTAACGTAAAAAGGATAACCGCAAGCAGAACTTTGTATAGTGGTATACGAGAACATTCTGTAATGAGTTTTATCGGGATTCTGATTAGGATGTTGAGATTATGTATTTATGTAGAGAAACACAACCAAATATTACATACAAATGTGTAAAAAATTATGGCTATTGAAAACGTTAATGTAAAAACATCCACCGTTGGTGATTTATCCGGATGATGAAATTTTATTATTATGCTTAAGTTACAGATTTTTTTCCCCATAATAATTAGAAACTGTTATTAGTATCATTGTAGTCAATGCTGGTAAAAAAAGATGGAATAAAATATTTAGTTACAGGTTCTCTACTTGTAAAGGTAAGAAGGGAAATCGTGTCGATCACATGGCGGCGTATTAATAACAAGAGGACAAAGCTGAAAAATTTCATAGAATCAGTTAAGATCAGGGTATTAATTTTTCCGTAAAACACAACAAAAATTATACAAAGATGGGGACCACCTTATGCAAAATAGGATAGATTACGAAAATGTTACTATTAATAAACAGACAAAATCATTAACTGAGAAAATATTTTCGGTTTACACTAAGTAATCATGATGAGTTGAACTTTTATTTATTAATTTTTTATTTTATTTTTATTCATATCATTTCAATGTAAATAATGATTAACTAAATACCACTGTCCGTAAACTTTGAACTCAGGACTTACCGCATTGCACAACTGTTTTGTTTTGCATTTCAACATTTTCAACAAAATTGTTAAAATGTTTTAAAATATACAATTTCCCCTACTTCATACCGCCCGTTTCTATTTACCTTTTAATTTTATAATGACTCAGCTATCAATTTTCAAATTTTTTCTAGTTTTTTTTTTTTTAAATTTACCAAATTTTTAACTTTATATAAACTGCAGAGGGTTTCGATAAAAAAATATATAGAAATGGTAGATAAATAGAATAGTAAATAGTAATGCTCCCTTTATTTTTCGATTTTTCACAATGCACCATTTTTGAAATTTGCACCGTGAAATCATATTTTTGCTTTTTTTTTTTTTTTTTTTTTTTGCAGCAATTCGACTAAAGTATTACCACTGAAATTAATGCAGGTACGTAAATACGCAAGCACGCAATTTTTTTTTTCAAGATATCTAAATTTGCATTTCTACCGTATAGCAAATGTAATAGTTTAGGAAACTTTCTTTAGATTCCTGGTTTGTCAATACTTGATCTGGTCTATAAAAATTTTTTTCAAAATCACATCTGTTTCACATTTTTTCCCAATCCCCAGTGTGAGACGCTCTGTATCTGCGAATTTAGCTCCAACGATTTCACTGTTAAAGCCAAATTGTCTGTGGTTTTCTCAAAATTAAAAACAGTGCAATTTATGCCGATTTATTTTAATCATCTTTCTGAGAATCATCTAAAAATTAACTTTTCTTTAGCCAACATTCCCAATTTTCTAATTTTGGTGCTTTGAAGCCATGTACAACAGAACAACGCCAATGTTGGGATTATGCATGAGAATAAATCAACAATTTAGTTTTTTGTTCAAAGACTTTTTATATTTTAATGAAATTTTAAAATTTTCATCAAAAATTGGATTTTATAATCGTTTTTGCTGCTCTTAGTACTTGCATATAATTATCGTTGTAGTAACAGAAACGCTATTTCAAATACTGGCTTCGATAAATGAAACTGATATTCCCGGTTCTATAAAATTATTACAAACAATATTCAAAGCATATAATAATGTTGTGAAAAATGCAACAATTTTTCAACAACTTTTTCCGATTGATATCATCCCCTTCTGCTGCCAGCCACATAAATGATCGATTTAATCCACATATTTCTGTCTTCATATCTTCCAATCGGACTCTCAGAATACAATGCATTTTCACACCCATTTTGCTACATCGCATACAATTGACCTACTTTTTGAATCCAATCTGTGTGCTGTAGTAGTCTAGCAACAGTAGTGGTAGTTGACTGGTTTATTGAAATTTGATTTTCCACTCTAATTTCAATTATATTGCGTTATAATATTGGGCAAAATGTAAAGTAGAGAAGTAAAGAATGACCACGTGCCTCCACATACTTTCTACACAGATTACCTTATTTGACTTAGACTTTCAGTGCAATTGAACTCGCATCAGGCATCTAAGTAATGCGTACAAAAATTTATTTCATTGCCACGCCCCCTGAGAAGCCCCAGATACAAATTGTCCTATTAAATAAAAGTCGGTGGTCTTTATGTATACATTTTCCCAACGGAGATCTTCTGAAAGTTACATATTTGTCTTCATTTGTTGGTTTTTAATTCAGAGTATTTTTTGTGCCAATGACAAATGTGAATATATGTTAAAGTCGGTTCAACTGACTGCATTTTTTCTACAGGTTAAAATATTAGAAAGTTAGCCATATAAGATAAAATGGTAAAATCGTTGTCAGTTAAAAAATTACCATTACTGAATTTTTCAAAATCCAATGTTGGTTAAAAAAATATAAAATATGGTTATAGTTGCAATAATATTGAATTCCCGGTATTCTTTGCATTCCCACATTATTTGAATTAATTTATTACGTTTTTGTAATTTTTGTCTTTTGGGAATGAGAAAAAACAACGCTTATTCCGTTGGCAATTTTGGGATCCTGCTATCCACCATTAAAAGTCTACTATGCCCTATTTGTTCGTGAATGCACCCAGAAAAATGTTCGCCTTTGATGACCAAATATATTTTAATAAAGATGTATTGAAATCGGCTCAAAATACTATTTAAGATGCTGATTAAAGATGTAGACAATTCAGCAACAATGTTAATAAAAACCAAATTTTGTCAAAACGTATTATTGTGGTTGCCTGTGAACCGAATAACCATCATCTTAAGACTATGAGTAAGATTCGTGCGGCTACAGACGATAAAGTACATTTTAAAACTGATAGAAGTTTTTTATCGGCAACTCACTGGATTGATATAGAATATCGGTATTTGCTGGAAATTAGCAATAAATTGTTGAAAGTAATGAAACTGGACGATGGATACGTTTGAATTTCCTAATTGGCGAATGCAAAAATGTAGAGGCCATTTTTTCTGTTCATATTTGCTCCAATTTTATCTAAAACATTGATTAATATTCCCCCAATTTAATCGCTGATTAAATTTTGGACAGTTTTTTATATTTTACAATAAAGACAAAAACTAAATTTTGTCAAAACGTATTGTTGTGGTTGCCTATAAGCTGAACTGTCATCAACCAGCCGTTGTTTATAAAATCAAATTTAGCTGTAAAGGCTGACATTTATTAAATATTTACTTTAAAATTGGAAAAGCTGGCATAAAGTCCCGCAGGAAGTCATGTGAAAAATGTGCACGTGGCTTAAAAATCCAGATAAATATTAACCAAATATTCGACCAATGGAAAATTTTAGGTCGAATCGAAACAGAAATGATTTTGAAGTGGCTATGCATGATTTTAAAAATCAAAAAACTGCAACCCGAAGGGGGTACATATAAAATTCAGTAAACTGTGCGTATGGTGACTGAAAGGAATGTCAACCGAGTGGGCTATAAATCTCTTTTGTAAAATTAGCTTAAATTACATATGAATTCACGTACAAATAACATTAACATGTGAAAAATCATATTTGTTGTTCAAAGGCAATGTCTTGTTGTCCTTTTTGCGGCTGTTCGTTCATATGTCATTCAACAAACGTAATACACATTTTCATAACAATTTTGCCAGCTGGCTTAACTGCTTAACGTATTCCCTATAGGAAGAACCCACGCTTAACCAGAATTGTAATTTTTAAAGGTAATGGGAGATAATGTAGCTGAAGTGACTTTTTTTATATTCAATTCCGCAATAATGTAATCAAAATAGAAAAAAATACATTTATTGCGTAGAAATATAGAATTATGAAAAAACAACATTTACGATTACGGACTTCACTACGACATTATGGTGACACATTAAGAATATATAAATACTGACATTGTGTGAACGTACGTACTCATCATATTCAGTACATCTCATCACATTCGTTAACAGATGCACATTATGAATTCTAGTCCGTACTCGTGTATCTTACGCAATCTGAAATGTATACTCTTCACCTTCTTCATCTGTCATTTGGTGAAACACAGTCTGCCAAACCATTCGCACTTTGTTTCCATCAACATCAATTTCACGAAACATCAATGCTGTGAGTTTGACTAAAAATTCCTTACCTTACAATGTCGTCGGTTACAGCCGCTTCACATGTTGATTGAAATGAGAAGCTTAACTTGTACACGTGCACTCATCAGCATACTCTCAATGTATATACGGTGATGAGTAACGAATATCAATAGATTTCGCCTTCTCAGATGAAGCCTACTGGATCGAGTGCAGATTCAATTACATTTTAACTATACTCATTTTATTTGCTTTCTTGGTAATCAGATTAAGATGTCGATGCCAAAGAAATGTGAGGTGCCAGTTGAGATATTGCGATAATATCAAAAACTTGCAATTATCAGTAACATTTATGCGACTCCGCATAGACGGTAAGGTAAATTGTACAAATGATGGAGTTTTTTAACGGTAATTAACTGGAATGATGTGAAATATTGATATTTGCTGGAAACTAACAAGAAGTTATTGAACGTAATGAAACTGGACAATGGATACATTTGAATTTCTTAATTGGTTTATGCAAAAATGTAAAGCCAAATTTGTTTCCGTTTGTATTTGCTCAAATTTTGCCTAAAACATTGATTAATATTTAATCGTTGATTAAATTTTCTATAGCTTTTTATATTTTACAATAGTTTTATTAAAGACAAAAACTGCACTGCGCTTATCGTATTTCTATAGAGTTTTTTTTTTAAATATAGAGTTATTTTTAGAATCTTCGGATAAGTTTCATGAGAATATGAAACCCAATTTTTTACCTCAGTAAGTTGAAGTTGCACTAAAAACACTAAAAATTTTTTACTACCCATCAGGCTAAGCAACTACATTGAAAAACACTTTAAGAATAAATGTGGCCTATCGGCATGCATCCGGATAAAATGCACTCGCGCTTGGGAATCCGAATTTCTTACTCTTCATATCACATTTTCAAGATACTCGATTTTGTTTACTTTGTAAGTTGGCATATTTAAATTGTGCTTTTTTTATTTATGAAGCGTCGCAATAACTTTCAACTAATTTGTTTTTAAATTTCAAATTTTGGCACATGATACTATAAAACGTTATAAAATTTTGATCAAAATCTGTTCATGTTTAATATTGGGTTTAAATCAAGAATTTTTCACATTCAAAGAAAGATAACTCAATTTTGATAAATTGTTTGTGAATAACCAACATCAGTTAAGAATAGCAACAAAATTAGTTAGACAAAATTTGATTGACTTATAAAAATTTTCAAACATTTATTTCACATGGTTTTAGACATGAATAAATTTAACCGGACTCTTCCTCTTCTTCTTTTGATCGCAAAGCATTCCTTGACCGCACCATATCTCGCTCATTTTCTGAACATAACCATCGTAATTGTTTTTATCAGGACAAATTTTGCGATGAAAAAAAAAAACGGCGAACAACAACAATGCTATGTATAAGATTCATTTTGAAGTACCAAAACTATAAGATTAAAATTTAAAATGCTTCTGAATTTCGAAAGTATCTTCAGTTGTTTACAGGAACAGCTGTAAGATTAAAAAATATCACATTAAATTTTTTAAAAATTTTATAAAAAAAAAGTTTAGTTTTCAGAGTGGAAAATGTTTTACACCAGAAACGATAAAGCGACCCAAAATTCATGCTTGAAATCCGTAGACAATTGTTACTTATTACTTTTTACTTTTACTTATTACTTTTTTTTGTTACTTTTAAAGATCATATAAATTACATAGTTTCTAAATCCAATTCACAACTTGGGTTCTTAAAAAGAAATATCAAAATGTTTTTGAATTTTGAAGCTATTACTGTTTTATTTGGGTCTTTGGTAAGATCTCACTTAGAGTACGTAAGTTTTGTTTGGAGTCCTTTTTATGAAGTAGGTATCAATCGGATTGAGAAAATTCAAAAGCGCTTCACAATATTTGCCCTTCGAAAGAACTTTTCTTTTGATAACATGCCACCGTACGAAAGCCGTTGAAATATTCTTGGAATTATGGAACTTTCTAACCGCAGAAAGCTTCTAGGCATCATTTTTATAAAAGATATTGTAGATTCAAACATTGATTCGCCCGAATTGATATCCGTTCTACCCTTTCACATACCAACAAGGTCTTTAAGAGAAACTCATTTGTTCGCTGTTTCATTCCATCGAACTAATTATGGAAGGAATGAACCAATTACTCGATGTTTGCAAATATTTAATTTGGTGGCCAATACTGTCGATATAACTCTCAACAGATTTTCATTTAGACGAGCTGTACTCAGACTTTTAGCTGATACCTCATTTTGAAGATTTTTACTAAATTTGTAATTTATTGTTGTAATCTATTGTAACTGACTACTTAATAAATATGTATAGTTATATACTTGTAACTATAGTTATGTTATTTTATTCAATTTTTCCTATTTTTGTAATCTGTAAGAGCAATGCTCAGTAGATGTAAATAAGTAAATAAAAAGATTATTGAGAACCACATCTCAATACAAGTACAATCTCAAAATTGAGGCTGTTAATTGGCATTCTTATATAAAACTTTACTTGTCAATTTCCTATGTTTTCTCATTAGAGACAAAAGCGTATTTTTGAGAAACGCATATTTTAGCGTCCAAACTCATTCTGGAATGCGCTAAACATTTTTAGCAAAAATCCATTATTTTACGAGTTATTGAAAACGAATTCCTATAGATAGATAAACTTTTTATAACAGTGGCACCATCTGTGTATCACGATCTGTCTGAAAATTTTTCGGAATTTTTGGTAATCGCCAAAATCATGTTTCTTCCAGATTTGTAATTTATATCAAAAAAATTATGCCAGTTATGATTACACAACAAATCTGATCAAAGAGTACACAAAATACGAACACAAATATTTTGTTTTCTTCGAATTTAGCCTCTTTTGGTACACAGCGTCCATTCCAAAACTTCTTTTAATTAATAAAAACAAAAAAAAAAAGTGTTTTGTCTGACCAATTCTGGAATTGCCAGCAGCCCCCTTAATAAATCTTCTTAGTCGTCCTAATATTCCCTAAATGATTTATATGGTGAGGTAGCTTTTGTCGCGGCAGCGGGAGTCATTCCTTTTAAAATCATACCTTATCGTTCGAATGACGATCTTTGCTCCCAAAAAGAAGAGTGCGCTACATTGCGTTAGAAATAGAACAGAAATCAAGGAAGATCACTTCATAATTTTCCACCCGTTTTGTACGTTTCCATCAATGAAAGATTTGGTGGGATGATCAGAATGAGGCAAATTATCAACCGTTCTGCTAGCTGGTTTAAACTCTTTTTGTTACTATTAAGGCTCTATTTTCGCTTCCCTTTTTTTGGAATCATAAACTCTTTGCTTACGTAAATTCCTTATGGTAGAATTCGCAAGACGCTTGTTTAGCAAGTTGATGCTCGTGCACCTATGCCAAAATTTAGATGTCTCAAGCGCGATCACTTTTCTTACTTTTCGGTTACTTTTGGGTCCCCGTTACTTTACACGGTTTGTAAGAAATAATCTGTTACAGAATGAATTTGTAAAGAATGCTTAAAATCTTAAACATTTTTTGCTTAATATTTTTTAATATTTCACTTACTCGATAAATTTGATTTACGATTTTGTATTAAACAAGATGCTTCTAAGAGCCCATTTCTAATTACCAATAAATGCACATATTTATTATACATACGTCTGCTCCATCTCTTTGCCTCTTCCAGAGAACTAATTTCAAATTTCAATCTTATATATTGCTTCCTATTAGGTTTTCCAGTTAGAATGGTGTATAAACTTAATTCATGAGCATATTATAGCTGCAATTATCCCAATGCGAACGTTACAAGTTGCGAACAAAATGAAAGATGAATAAAAAGCTGTTGCAGCAGCTCCAAAGACAAAAGCAATATCCTTGAAGGCTAAAGCAGAATAAGAACCAAAAATTGCAGCAGCTGGTAACAACACCATGAAGGATATCTTAAACGATAAAGGAGAAAAACAAGATAAAATGGAGCAAAACCTTCATTATCACAGAGGGATGACACTGACCATATTGTAAGGGGCGTCAAAATACACAGAACCATTGAGTAAAGAAATAATTGCAAAAGGGAAAGTGAAGAATAAAATTAGGGCAACTACAGATGTAGATGCAGCAATAACATCAGACAAATGATAGTCGACATACGAGGTGTGTTAAAAAAAAAGGTGAATTTTAATTTTTTCCTGAAAATATTTATTTTTTCATCAATTTCTATTTTATCTCTTTCAAAGTAGTCCCCCTCAGATATAATACACTTGTGCCAGCATTTTTTCGAATCCTCAAAGCAGTTATGATATGCACTTTTTGGTATGCCTTTAAGCTCTCTCAGCCATTCGGTTTTTATCTCCTCAATCGTCGCAAAACGCCGTCCTTTTATGGGTTTCTTCAATCTTGGGAACAAGAAAAACTCGCAAGAGGCCAAATCTGCTGAATACGGTGGCTGAAACATGATAACGGTGTTGTTTGGCCAAATTGTTGTTGTTGGCCAAATAATCTCTCACAAACAAAGATGAGATGAGCATTAACATGATGCAAAAGCCATGAATCCTCTCCCGCATAACTTCAAGTTAATACTCCTTATTTACAGTACGACATTGTGGTAAGAACTTCTGATGCACTACGCCGTGGTAATCGAAGAAAACAGTGAACAAGACCTTGACATTTGATCGAACTTGGCGTGGTTTTTTGTTTTTGGCCTCGGCACTCCTGGACTCTTCCACTGGGACGATTGGGCTTTGGTTTCGATGTCATAACTATATACCTACGATTCGTCACCAGTTATGATCCTTTTAAGCAAATCTGGATCATCGTTGACGTCATTCAACAATTCCTGAGAGATGCTCATGCGACCTTGTTTTTGGTGAAAACTCAGCTATTTTGGAACGAACTTTGCTGCCACACGCTATATGCCCAAAATTTCCGAAAAGATTGCATGACATGAGCCAACCGATATGCCGACATCTAATTGTGATTCTACGATTCTTCATATCAATTTTCTTCACTTTCTCATCATTTTTATTGGTTGTTGATGTGCTGGGGCGTCCAGAGCGAGCGTCGTCATTCACATCTCCTCGACCTTCTGCCAAAAACTTGTACCACTTGTAAATATTTTTATTTTTTTGACTCAGAGTACTCTCACCGTATGGCGCTGTCAACATTTCAAGTGTTTTTGAGCACTTAATTCCATTTTGAACACAAAATTTGATGTAACTTCTTTGACCCATTTTTTCGATAGCAGAAAATCGTCGAACACGCTAAACACTTATCTTATTTATGCCTCTCACAAACAAACTAAACATGCTATGTGGATAAAACATATCTTCGAGACGAGTGTACCAACATAAACAAAAAATATTAATCGAAAGTCAAATGTACGTAGTCCGCGAAAACTCACCTCGTATTTAATATACCATGTGCGTACAGTGATTCTTAGGAGCATCGTCGGAATGTGATATATTTGTTGCATTTTTATTTGCAAATAACGACAACATTCGAACAAAACAGGAAACCCTATTTTGCAGAAATATTGAAAACGGGTAAACACAATAGCAAAAGGCAACATACAAAATCGCAAGAATATGACTGTTAAGAGGGAGAAAGTGGAACAGTACTGACATTTCTGAAGCAAAAATACGGGGAGGTGTAACAAATTACTTTAAAAAATTTCAAAGTTTTGGTGGTATTTGCTTTAGAATTATTGCTACCAGGTTTTTAAATTCGGATAGTCCACCCGTAGTTGCGTAAACTTGGTTCACATATCGTCAAACCACAAAAAAAAGATATGATTAATCGATACAAACAAGGTCTTCGCTCACCATCTTGGTGGAATAAGAACACTGCAGACAAATGTAATTCATGGTGTAATTCAAAGGTTATGAAAATAGTGATGAAACTCCAATTTTTTTTTCGAAAAGGAAAAATACACAATTGCGAAAGAAAAGCTTTCGTAAAGTTCCAGAAGACAGTGCAAGTTTGAAAATTTTCCCAATTTTTGTCAACGGTATTGGCCGACCACCACCAAACAAATGCGGAGTCAAAGTAATATTGGTTATCTGATAATGGGGCTGCATGAAATAACCCCCAAATTTTTTCCATACATTTTTGGGTGTTATTTCATTATGAAATAACCCCCAATGAAATAAGCTCCAAAATATTTTATTGGGGTTTATTTAATTTTGTAAAAAAAATTGGGTCTTATCTCATCATATTTGGGGTTTATTTCATTTTCAAAATTTGGGGTTTATTTCATTTTAAATAAATTTGCCTATTTTCGGAGTTATGGGCCACACAAATTTCGAACATACGGTATGGGGCACATATCCATAAGTGGTGAATTTCAGTCGCCCGGCCGGGCTCTGACAGGGAGATTAAAATACCTCTCTTCCTTATTTCGGTTTCTTTAAAAAAACTATCGAGCAATTTTTTTTTTCAAGATGTACAAAATTATGTTAAAAGAATTGCGACTTTTTTTTAAGCCGATCGATTTTTTTGAAATAATATTTAAATTTTTATAGTGACACATTGAAATAGGATGTGAAAAAAAAAACGCCGCAAGCGAAAAATTATTTTAAAAAAATCGCGCGATTTTTGTTATTGCGTTTTGTATTGGTATATAGACTTTGGTTAGGTAATTTTTTCGGTACATTTTTAAATTTGGGGGTTATTTCATTTATGGTGTTTGCATTCCTCATTTTGGGGGATATTTCATCTGGTTTGGGGATTATTGCATTTTGAGTTATTTCACTTTTCTTTTAGGTGTTATTTCATTATGAAATAATGAAATTTTTCAAATTTCAAATTTCATTATGAAATAACACCCAAATTTTGGAGTTTATTTCATTTCGCATTTGGGGTTTATTTCATTTAGCTTGGGTGTTATTTCATTGGGGCTTATTTCATTCTTTTTGGGGATTGTTCCATTTGGGGGTTACTTCATTTTTTTCTTGGGAGTTATTTCATTTGGGGGTTATTTCATGCAGCCGATAATGGGTATGTTTATCGGCTCCTTAATTCAATTTGAGTAAACGAAAAAATACAAAATAATAATTGAAATTTGAATGTACTACCATATCCGACGCGACCGATCAAATTTGTCCGACATTGATTTAACCTGCACTAAAACATACCATTGATACCAATTTATGTAGTCCAATTTTATCTTTTATATTATATTTTTTGCTAGCCATTAAATTAAAATTTCAAAGAGATTAGTCTAAAACAAAAGAACGCTGAGCCCATTTGTAAAATATAAAATGTGGCTTAGTTGCTGCGGCCATTTAAAAAAAAAATTCTGAATGTCATAACATGTTTGCACGATTGTATTCTAAAAGTGTGCATAGTGCCCGAGTGTTGGTGAGATTGGTGCTCGAATTCTTCTTTTACCTTGCCACAGGCCATACTCGCTTGCCATAGCAACGTATATTTCCTTCATTTGCACTTTCATTTCATGTTAAAGGATATAATTACGTTTAACGAAATCGTGCAGTAATCTCCTGTTCCCATTACAGGAAACTAAAAAATTTCTTGTACACGAGCGCGCACACACACACAGGCGCGTAAATATACAATTACATTCATACGACAAATGTGTAGTGCTGCGTACGGCACACGCATACCACTATTGTTGCATGCGCCCTCACCTCTCTAGGAAAATGTCTGCCGCCATAAGCTGAGGCATAAATGCAAGATTTTAGATGTTCTCTATGGTACTTAGTATATGGCGGATTTCACGTAAAGTGTTCTGGCCAGAAAAAAAAAAAAATAATTTTGCATAATATTGGATTATCCATTTATTGGTTTCAAAATCGTAGGTCTTGCATAGATGTAAGCTGTTAAATAACTATCATCTGAAGTGTTATTTATTTAGTAAAAGGTTTGCCATTTACGAATATGTATCACTTAACAATCAAGGAGTGGGTAAAAATAGTCAAAACTTACTATAAATGTGGTGATGCAAACATGGGCACTTTTCGTACAATACATGATGATTGTGGTTGTCATAATCGACTTACTGTTCAAGGAATTGGCAAGGTTATAAATAAATTTAAAGAGACTGGAAGCGTTACAGATGTGGTGAAGACTATGCATCATTAGTATGTACGCACTGCCGAAAATATCATTCCTGTTAGCGAAAGTATGACAGATAATCCGAATTTATCGATTCCATGAGGCTCTCACCGAGGCAATTGGGCATACTTCATTATGGCCCATTATAGCTCATTATGGCATATTTCGTATTTGGATTTGCATCATGCAACAATTAAAGCCGGCTGACTATTCACAACACCGTAGATGTGCTAATTGGGTGTTACAGCGACAGGCTTTGCTAGTTTTCCGAACAATATTTTCTTCAGCGATGAAGCTCATTTCCCACTCAGTAATTATGTCAAGAAGCAAAATTGTCACGTATGGGGCTCGGAAAACCCAGAAGTGATTTTGAAAAACCTACCGGAAAAAGTGACTTTATGGTGCGCATAAAGATCTGCAGGTGTCAGCGGGCCGTATTTTTTTAAATTGTGACTTTATGGTGCGCATGAAGATCTCCAGGTGTCAGTAGGCCGTATTTTTTTGAAATTGTCGTTGGAGGAGCCGTTACCGTTAATTTAGAGTGCTATGGATGTATGATAGCCTACTTTTTTGGCCTGCAATGCGAACTGGACGACATGTTGATTCAACAAGACGGTGCCACGAGCCACAAAACATTATCAATTTTGGCTTTATTGTATAAGAAGTTCTCTTAAAGTGTAATTTCACATTTTGGCGACATCGATTCTCGTCCAAGATCATGGGATTTGACGCCGTTGGACTTTTTTGTGGGGCTACATCAAAGACCGTGTTTACGAGGATAATCCCCAAACGTTGAAACATTTGAAAACCAACATTCGTCAAGTTACCGCCGAGATACTGTCCGAAATGTGTTGTGCTGAGGACGCCTGGATGCACGTTAAAAGGACGGTCAGCGTCAGTGTTCGTTGACTTTAGAGGAGCCTTTGACTATTTGGAATGGGGTCCCGTTCTGAATAAGTTAAGGGAGGTTGACTGTCAGGAGATTAGGCTCTGGGGGAGTTACTTTTCGGACAGGAAAGCTTGTGTTGTGGGTGCGGGTGGGAGGGTCTCGAGGGACTCAGGGCCATATACATATATGGAGCTTCATGATGGATTCATTACTGAGGCTGCTTGCAGAGGGATGCAATGTCAGTGCTTACGCCGATGACCTGCTTATCATGATTGGAGGACAGTCCCGGGTTTAGATTGAGCAGCGGGCTTCAACTCCGATGAGTATGATGACGATGAGTTGGAGTGAGCAAGTGGGCGTTGCGGTCTCTGCAGACAAGGCTGTGGTAATGTTACTAAAAGGGAACCTTTCTGCCAGCAGACGTATACGTTACGTGACGGAGGTTAGGTATTTAGGGGTGACTGTAGGTGAGAGGATGAACTTTATTTCTCATATTAGGGAATTAGAGAGGAGGCTGGCCTGTGCCGTTGGCATGGTGAAGCGCATTCTACGGACAGATTGGGGGCTTTGTGGGCGTGCTGCTCGTATAGTCTATCGCGGCTTATTTGTTACCTGTGCAACATATGGGTCGTCGGTGTGGTACGAGGCGGTCACGACCTCTGGGGAATATCGTTTAATGCAGGCGTGCCAGCGGGTAATACTGCTTGCTTGCATGCCTGTGTGTAGAACGGTGTCCACGGATGCCCTGCAGGTTTTGATGGGAGCTGTCCCTTTTGACTTGGAGGTTCTGCGTCGGGTGAAGATCGATTCGAGAAATTATTTATTTTTAGTTTTAAAAATAAAAGAAATTAAGAAATTTATTTCAATTTAAGGTAGGTATATTTGGGAAGCTGAGATGTTTACCGCTTGAGCTATGCAGAGAACCTACTTTTTGGTTTTATTTTTATGGCAGTTGCAAGTGTAATTTCTCGCTTTCGTTATGTATTATCTGACTTTTTTCTTATTAACAATTCACAATAACTTTAGCCCAATTTCATTTAATGTTACATTAGATATGTTCATGGAACGTTTGCAAATTTATTTTAAATTAATTTTTAACACATTTTGGTGAAAAAAGATAAGT
Organism: Philornis downsi; assembly: GCA_019455685.1. Classification (NCBI taxonomy): domain Eukaryota; kingdom Metazoa; phylum Arthropoda; class Insecta; order Diptera; family Muscidae; genus Philornis; species Philornis downsi. The sequence continues at coordinate 357,540 of JAHXMU010000112.1, read as the reverse complement.
ACAAACTCATATTTATACATATGTTCTTGCCAAGACTTTTAAAAATTTGGCATATTAAAGTATCAAATCAAAGAAACTTCATGTTAGTCACAAGCCCTTGTTTTTTTTTTTTTTTTTTTTTTTTTGCAGCGACATTTCACGTAAAATCTATCATATTCATGTTTATAGTTGAAGATCTACGACTGCAAGCTAAATGTGTGTGAGCTTGTGCTTGTGTATACCACATATTAACTCACATACATACAATACGTGAAAATCCATGTTAGTCCGCGAAATGTAACTGAATGAGTGTAGTAGAAAAATAACGTAGTAGGACTGGATACATGTACATACCTATATATTATACAACAACTGTTGAAGACAACTACAAGTCTAATTATGACTACAAAGCGAAAATAACATTACAAACTCTCCTACGTTTAGACATTCTCTTCTAGCCTGAGGGAAGGGCCACAACAACTATTTTATACATCCACAACTACACACTCATATCCACAGCAAGTCGTATATTGTTGGCATTATGTAGAAATTGTGACGTTTTTTTTTTCCTCGTGGACAATTCTTGTTATTTTGTATGCTACATGTTAAAATATGCATTCGTATGTGTATAATATGTGTGCGTGTGCTGGCAAAAGAACCCATTTTAATAAAGTAGAAATTAAAAACAAAGTCAAGAGAAGAAAGTTTTAAGTATTTTAGATATAATTAAACTGAAATTTTTTTGTACAGAATTGTATTGTATGAAGTGGGTAAGCAAATGTATGTTGAGTATTAAAAAGTTTTTCAAAACAAACACAAATGTTAATAAATAGCAGAAAACCTACTGAATGTTTGCAGCACATTCAATATTTATTATATGTGCTTCATTTATTTATTTCAGTTAATGCAAACATAATTTATAACAGACTATGACTTGAAAATATTATCGTAATAATTAAAATATCTGAAGTCAACTAGAGAGATCGGCGTAATTAAGCGATACGGTAGTGCCAGCCATATATAATACATAAGACTTATATAGTAATTATGTCTTTGACGATGGAATATTAGTTGGAAAGTTTACATTTTTTAGCGCATTTTATAAAAGATTTGTACGTTACAAAACCGCCATATGTTGCCACCTGAAAGGAATAAGGTCCAAGCTACTAAAAACTTCAATTGGTGTTTTTCATGACATTTCATGACAGCTTTTAAGTAAAAACAGACTGTAATTAAACGCTCTAAGACACTCTTGTTTTTTGCAAACAAATTTATCACTGCAACTGCGAAACCTATTTGTGACTCAATTACTAAACTAAAAAACTACCAGCCCCAAAGTAATATAACGAAATTACAGTTTGATTACAGAAATCTAGCAAATGCTTATATGGATGATATTCAAGTATCCATAATCCCCACAAAATGAAACCACTGGAAAAAAAATCTTTGCATATTATGACCGTGGCAATTTTTGGCATTAACATGTCTTGCACAAGCAATGCAATGGGGCTCTTTTTAACGAATTTCATGGATTTAAAAATAACAATAAAATCACTTAAAATGCACTAACCATACGCTTCAATAATTCGCACATTCGACTATGGTCATCAGCAAAAAATCACAAAACATTTCTGAGCACTTCCATGTATGTTTCTGTCTGTCTCCATATCTCTCTCTTTCTCTGTGGTGGACGAAACCCCAATATTTCTGTGGTTTCTGTGGTCAAATATCCATAATGTCTGAAACTGAAAAAAGATTTTATTTATTTTCGTTCAACCATAGAGCAACCAAAAAGAAAAATTTAATTTTTCAGTTCCATTGAAGTTGAAGTTTGATAATTTTATTAGTAAAATTAAATTTAAGCCGATAAAAATTTGATGTAAATTTCTCACACTTTAAACATTGCTGTAAATAAAGATTAATACTCCGCAAAAGTAAGATTAAAGAAATCTTGCCATTAAATTCCAGCAAAGTGCTGCCGTTGCACTTCATAGTAGCGGAGAGATTGGAGGTATTGTGATACAACATTATTTGCATACAAGTCGAAAAAAGTATAATCAATCAATGTATGCTTCACTCTCTGCCATCTCAACTCGCAGTGCTCCCCCTAACAAAGCGCAGCAGCCAACAAGCCAACAGCAGTCATTCAAAATGCCAGCAGTGGCAGGAATAAATGATGGCATATTATAAACAAGAATTTGTTAACAACGATGGCAAAATCAGTTGCAATACCAACCACATTAAATGGGATCTTTAATGCCAGAACAAGAGGGCTTTGGATAATGCTATAATAGTACGCACGCCAAAACAAAGCCATTATAGGACACAATCAAGCAGGAAGAAACTTATCATATTGTGCATGATAAAACTAGTAAGCTTTAAAGAAAATTTACGTAACGTCTGAGCTGTCTAAGCATCATACCTCGCCATAGTTTTAGTAAATGTCTACCCAAATTTTTTTCTGCTATATCAACTATATATTTGTGAAATTTTGGTAAAACAACCTGAATACAAAACACAATTTTTTGCAAGAAATTGAAAAAAGAAACATTTTTAACACTGCACAGAATTATTTTTTGTATATTTTAAGAGGAATTGTGAGGTGATGTGTAATAACAGATGAATAAGTTTTCCTATTACACGGGGTTTTTTCCCTTACAAAATGTGTTACTCTGTTAACAGTATTATTTTTACACAAAATATTAAATAGTTTGTGAAAAAAATTTTAATAGAAAATACAAGTCACAAAACTGATGTAGGATTAATTTACTTCGCCGAACTTAAATATGCTTATAATTAATGATAATTCAAATTCATAAAAGTAATGTAGGATTAATTTATTTCGCCAAACTTAAATATGCTTATAATTAATGATAATTCAAATTCATAAAAGTAATGTAGGATTAATTTATTTCGCCAAACTTAAATATGCTTATAATTAATGATAATTAACATTCTGTTTTTTAAATCAATGCATTGGCGTAATTTCTTGACTTCTTGTATATTATATTTGAAATATTTCGAATGACTGTAGCATTCGGGTGTAGATGATTCCCCTTTAGTTAAAATCTGCGACTTTGGCAATCATCCCAAGACACCGAACTTCGCAATCTGCTAGAATTTTGGGGTTCCTCAAAGCAATGTTGTAGTGTATGCTAAATGAAGCTAAATTCCGAAGGAATTATTTTAACGAAAATTTAGTACACAATTTGCTAGACCATGACTTGTGTACACACGACTTTTGTTCACATGATCCCGGTTTCAATCCCGTATACAGCCACTTATCCTTATATGAGCGGCGGTTACCTCGATGTGTCTGACGAAAACTTCGAGCAATTGACAAGTCTGATAAATACTTCTCAAACTGTAAGTGACTTTGAGTAAGTTTAAAAATACAATGCGTGTAAATTCACTGAATGTGAAAATCTGTCCCATTTTTCTTTTCTTTAATGGGGTTCAAGAGAATTGTCCTTTTTATTAGAACTACGGTCAAAACTAGGATTTTCCCAGAAAAAGGTGGAGAACAAAAAAATTTTTTTTTGTATTTTTGAATGAACAAGTTTGTCTTTTTTTGTTTTTTTGTGCTTGATTTGTTCTTCCCAGTTCTGATCCTTAAGAACTACAACATCATCTGCGAGGTAAGAAGTTATCATCAGAAAAGTCCCAATATCTACGAATACTGCTAATGGTATTCTTTAAAAAGTTTGTGAAATGAACATTTACACAATACCTTCATATACAAGTTTTAAATAATAAAATTGTCAGTAATTCCAAAGTTGGGTTTAGTCCTTGTACAGACAAGCTTGTCCTTAGTGGACAAGGTAAACCCGCCTGTGGTCTTTGGTGTTGTACCGAACTATCGTCAGACAATTGCGCGAGTCAGAAATGAACCCTTAACTTTCAATATATAAATTTAAGTAGGGTTACCAGTGAAAATGTGTAATTTTTTTTATTACTTTTTATACGCCCAAAGTTAGTGTAGATCCTTAATAAATCGTGTGAGTAGGAATAGTTTCCTTCAATGTATCTGCAAACCACTGTATATTACTTCCAATTGCAGAATAATATCATGCATTGTATAGCAAATCAGTCCATTTATTCAGTGAAAATGTTTATTTCTTTCGAATTTTATCAATAAGTACGACCACGGTAAGAATCCTGCAAAATTATATGAACTGATATGGACTTTTTTTGTATGTCATTAATATTGCTGTATAAAGAACTTTGAGGAACTTTAAATGAGTATTTCTAGTAGTTAAAAATCGAAAACCAAATAGATCATACAACCATCGTGTAATAGTGTGTGTAGAAGAGTATAAATAAGTATTAAACAAAGAGGAAACAATTTTATTGTAGAATTTAGAGCAAAAGTTTTGGATATGTTATTGAGTGATTTTCCCGATATGAACTGAGTAACGTCAATTAATTTCTGAAACATTAGGCATGATCGTTTTATATGGAAGCTAAGAAATTTAACAAATTTCTATTTAGAATTCTTGATTATTTTGTGATGTTTTGTGCTAAATAAATGCAAATATGAATCATATCCAGTTCCAGCGTCAGTCCTTTCTTCTGCTTCAAATACTTTTAATGCGGATAATTTGGATATGATGGCAGTAAGCATGACTACATAATAAACACAATTTATACGTAAAATATTGAGAAAATCGAATCCTAACATTAGAATGTAGTCAAATCGCAAAACCAGTGAATAGTGCAAGTCTAGATTAAACCAAAATATCAAAACTTCAGTCTATTTTAAAATGTCAAATAGTTTAGAAAATTCACCTGAATCCAGAAGAACGTTCACACACCAACGTTAACATTGAGCTTGCGAAATAAAAGCGGAGACAAAACGATAAATTACAAAACAGTTCAACATTAGTTTTAACCATTTGTGACTTATCCTCCTCTTCCATTTTTTTTTTCCTGCCTGAAAGGCATTAAACAACTTACCAGCAATGTCAATAAAGTGAAATTAATTGAAATTGAAGGGAAAATCCCATTAATAATAATCGTCAATCGCAAAATGAAAGTGTTCGAGGCGTAACGTATAAACATCATGCGCCATTTTATCTGTAATCCTTAGGTTTATAGTGACGCCAATAGATGCCATACACTACGGTGCCATAAGCAGTGAGAATAGCAAAACGTTCCGTTTGGGCAGTAAAATGGTGCACATAACTTGGTGAACATATAGAAAAGAACACCTCCCATTTACTAGAGTACTAGCTAAAGTTCTCTAAATTTGTGTTTTATTATAATTTCACCTCTGTGGGAATATCTAGTAAATGGCATAGAGAATATGGAGCTCATGCAGTAGTTCTGAAGTTCCGAACAATTTTTATGTGGAGGAAAAACCTTATGAAGGCGGTGCAAAATCTTCCATTGATAGTGCAAATATAATTTGAATGGCGTGGCTTTGGTGCAAATAATAATAATTGGTCCTGTATAAAAAAGGAGACAGTGCCTTCAATTCTAGAATCGCCATAATAGGAGGACGGCGGATGTAGGACGCTTTCAGTTATGTAAAGGTTTCATCCATACAAAGGAACAGACTTCTTTTGGTTGACCAAAGAAAAAAATGAAAGGAACAATAGAAAAAGGAATGATCACAAATGCAGCCAACAGTAAAATTTTAGAATTCCAAAAAAAGAGTTTGAAATATTTTTTTGTAAAATTGTTTTATCAACTTAAAAAAAAATTGTAAATGCATAAAAAAAAAAACACAAAGAAATAAATATCAAATTCGTTTTTATCCATGAAATTAACTAGTTTTAGTCCCCTCGCAAAAGAGTTTTAAGATGAAAAAAAAATATTCTTGATGCATAAACGATGGCAAAATTGAGTGTGTTTATTGAATCGGAACGAAGCATTTTGTGTGAAAAGAAAAGAAAATCATATGACTGGTCATAAAATTAGTCCACATAATCGTACATTAACTTTATGAACAATTTATCGCTGCGTGCAGAAGCTGTGATAGTCAACGGTCAGCATGTTTGTACGGAAGATTTCTTCATAAACTAGAAAAATATCAGGGTTTCTTGGAGAATATCTCCGAGTGTCAGCCAGTTTAATGTAACTGAGATACGAGGTAATGATGTGTCAATAATATACAGTGTATGTGGTAGAGATATCAACATGGTGTCAGAATTTTTAGTCGTCCCGTTTAATGTACATTTATTTATAAATTTGAGACTACGGATTGTTTACAATCAAACGAAGCGTAGAGATAATAAAAAATAGTTTAAAAAATGTAGGTTTTAATGAGAGATTTAAAGGAAATGAAAATGAAAACACGCTACACTTTGAACTAATATCTTATGCAAAAGTGCTTCTAGTACTGCAAAATAGTCATCACGTAAAGACACATTAACTGATGATGTTCAAAATGATGAATATACCCATTCGTCATCAAACTAAATACAGTAATCTATAGTATTCTTTACATATCTATTATATCTGACCGTTTTAAAATGTAATGCGGGTGAATAATTTGTCAGCCTTACATCTGCCAATCAGTCTTTAGCTTTGTATTTCATACTTTTATAGCCTGTTGTCATGTCTGATGTGGTTCCAATTATTTAACTTCTCTTACCTTTTTAAAATATTGAACATTTTACGTGAGGTATCGGAACACAAGCCGTTACTGTTTCATTAACAACATAAATACAGAAACATATTTAGTCAGGAGATTGTAGGCGCCCTCACAAGGCAATAAAAGCCTCAATGCTTTTAAATCCAAAGATATATTTAGTGAGTACTGCGAATATAAATACAAAAGTTATGCCTGATATAAAAACACGTAAAGAATGATGTTAAAATAAAAATCTTTGCAATATTGTATTTTTCATTAAGTTGTTTTAATTGCTTTTGCTTTATCATAAGTCAAGTTGCAATTTTATAAATTTCCGCAACTATCTCTGATAACTTTATGGATGAAGTTGTTGTTACTTCTAAATATTATTTAAATAACTTTTATATAATACTAATATAATATATTACTATAGAAAAGCTAATTTTATTAAAATCAAAATTTTAATGAATCGATTAAACTTCTCACTAAACGGCTTTCCTTGATAGCCATCATTTCAATTGCGACATCATGTAGCCAAGTTTGCTTGATTTCTACTTGTTTATGGTGTTGTAAAAGAAAAAGAAGAAAAGGACTCGAGCAACGACCAATATTGAAACAAGTTTTCCATCCTTTTTGAGTTGTTCCGCATAAATCGGAAAAAAGTCTTCTACAGGTGTAAAGATGTTTCATACAACTTTGATAAATTGCACTTAAATTGCATTTTTATATTTTATATTTAAATATTAAACTTTTGCTGGATAGCATGAAATTTAGTGAAGGCAAAAAGTAAAATTTAGTTACATTTTGTCATTTGCGCTTAGATATTTGAGAAGTTGATAAATTAATTTCTAAAAAGTTAGTTTATTACAGAAACCCTTTAGAGTAATGACATGTAAAATAGGCATAAAAAAGTGAGTATAATACGAAATGATACACACAGATGTTTCCTGCTCTATGATTTGAAAAGTTCAGACTTTGGCAATACGAAATTTATTCAGCCAAGAATGCATTTGGTGCACTTCACAATATGTTGGTCCAACCGGAATTTCAATTGGAAACATTATTGAAAAATGCAGATAAACAATTTTTGGCAGGAAATTCAGGCTCATCGATGAGTCATCCTGCTACAGATTGTATATTTTAAGTAAATATTTGTACCTGCAGGCCACAATCAACGGAATAACATTTTAAATAACATATGTATTTGTTCCTCGGTTCATAAACCAAAAATTTTCTTAAAGAGAGTTAAATGTTCTTCCTTTCTCTACATGAAGTCCTTTGCAGTAGGCGTTACATCATCGTATATATGGTAATTTTTCCTAAAAGATATAACATATTCTTAATCATATCAAGGCTTGTATGGATGCGGCTACTCATATATAATTACTGTTCATGTGTTGAGGTTCGAGTAGCTTTGCAACTATCATTCTGCTTAGCTTCGATTTTCAATTAAGGCCCTGTGAAGTGTCCTTCAAACCGATTATAGCTGTAAGCTAATGTCTAAATATTTAATTACGTCTCTGTGATAAAAATTGATTTTCTTAAAAGTGATTTAAATACAGTCAAGTCATACTACCATTTTAAATATTTGTAATCAAAATCAATGGACTCATTTTCCTCATTATTTACCATATTTCGTTATGGTAATACAACGAATCTCTAACGTTTGCTTTCAACAGTTTCTATCACAATCACTAATTTTCAATAATGTCACAAGAAAACATGACGATTTATTCGAAAATTGCTGGCAACCTTACGAAATCTCAATATTGTCTCTTGTTCCAAAAGGTATAAAAATGTTATTGATTCTAATTAAGTTCTAATAGCTACAATTTTATAAACCTTTTTTAATTATCACTTTCTAAACATTCAAAGTACAAAGTACTGAATAACATCAAACATTTATGTTGCTTTCTGGAAAGAACTCAACTCATTAATAAACAAACTTGCCCCTTCATATAGATTTCTTTCGCAGTCGTAATAAGTTAAGGAAACTTTCTCTAAAGCAAAATTAAGGTACTACCTTTGACAGTTCAAATGAACTGTTTCGCATAACGAAGCAATAAAAGCTAAGGAAATACATCTTTCTTTTTTTCAGAAAACTTTTACATGAGTCAACTCAATTCCTCTGCGCCCCATTTATCACTAGTCGATGTGGAAAAAATTATAATACTCGACGAACAACATTAAAAAAAGCGAATGGAAAGAATAATATAAAGGAAGAGAACATAATGAAGACTTTAAATCCTTTTGCAAGTATTACAAATGTAAATATTATGTAATTAACTCATAAAGAGTGTAGAGTGAGGCAATCTTTTAGCAAATGAAATCAGTTAACAGCGGGGGAATTTCTGGGAAGTTATCATTGGAAAATTAAAACAAAATTTTACAAGAAGCCAAAAGAAGGAGTGATGTGAATATAAAAAAAAGTATTTATGTTGTTTCGTGGGGTTCAAAGAGGAACATAAAGGAACACAAGAGTACGAAAACAAACTTTTATTGACTGAAGAATTTAAATTCCTTGATTTTATATAACAGTTTATTATGGTTAACTCTAATAAAAAATTCGAAAAAAATTACATAAAATATATATTATATAAAAATATGTACATGTGCATATTCTATAAAAAAATGTTTATGTAAATATCTATTCTATGCACATAAGCTTGGGCAAACTTTTTAATTTGGATGACCAACGCAAAAATTATTTTGTTGTGTTACAACTTCTTAATCACCTAAAAGTTAAGATATCATAATAATATCATAATATAAACGCAATTACAGCTATCTCCGCAGATCCTCAAGGCATGGCATTTTCAATAATCCCTTTTCTTATTTTCTTATCGCTCTTGACTTAGTTGATATCATCAAAGGAGCCTTTAATTTATATTTCCAGTCGAAAACTTTTTCTCTGATTTTATCATCTCCACTAAGATTTATATTCGCACTAAGCTTAGAATGATCTCAAAAATATTTCAACTTTTTTTCATTTTTATAATTTTGAAATAATTGAAAAGACAAAAAGGAAACTAATACATATTTTGAATTTTTTTTACGCCCATCTCACTTCAATTTAAAGGAATAAAATATATTAATCTCAAAAAGAATAATTTTAAACGCGACAATAAGCATGTCTAATGAAATAAATCGGATTTTGCTAACTGCGGTTTTTATAATTAAGATTTCTTCATAGGTAATTTAAAATATACCTATGTAAAAGATGGAAAAATCAATAAATTGTAATTAGGTGTCCCTGGAATGTTATCCTTTTGTGAATAAACAAAATTGCTCAATCAGCTCCCGAACTCCGAGCTCCGCTCCAATAAGTCGGCAGAAAAAATCAGATGCAACAAGATCTGAAAACTTAATGGGAAATGTAGAGGTTCTTGAAATCACTTTGTTGGAGAATTTCCACTATAACAAGTCTAGCTGTGTGACAAGTTGCTCCACCTTGTAGATACTATAAAGACTTCATACGATTCCCGTTTGGCGTAACACGGGAAAATACAATTTTGCCAACAGCTTAAAGTAACATTTTGCTAGCAACATTCATCAAACATCAAGAAGATATACTTTAAGTAAAAAATTCCAAGAGTATGGAACTCCTGAAAAATGTGAAATAATTGTTTCTGTCGTAGCTCAAAATTACTCTGTCGATTTATCTCAGAGTTAGTTCGACTTCCAAATTCTAAAATTTTTTCCTAAAAGAAAAAGAATTCTATTATGTTTATAAATAACAGGCAAATAGATTAGGTTTGTTTTTGAAACAGTTTTCAACATTGTTTGCAATACTACTTCAGGATCCTTTTTCAAAATTGATAAGTTTTGTGGCCTGTTTATATAAACGCGAGAGTTCACGTAAATATTTCTCGTCCAAAGATAGCTCAATCTTTGACATCTACAAGGTTGTTAGCAGCGTTGTTCGAAAAGCAGTTTTCGTAAATCAATTTTATTTTTGTACTAATTAGCTTCCATGCGAAGACATTAGCACAGCACCGATGAAAGACTAACAATAATACAGTATGGTGACAACAACACAGCACGTGTACTTATAGTCTAGTATTTACTCACCCAATTTTCCGTAAGTTGGTCATGAATGGCATTGGTGAGCCATACATGGTCAACAAGCCCGCAATATGAAAATAATGTAATTTCAATATCATTATAGACAAAAAAAAAAAAATTAATAAATAAATAAAGCAGGATATACACACACTGGTTTATAGCTATAACACAAAATGGCAGTACAAACGATATTATATGTATATGGTACCAATGGTGATTCAAAGTCGATGACACAGAAATATATCACTGAAATGTGTGATTCAACAGAGCAATCGAAGATGAGTATATGATTGGCGATAATATAATAAGTTTCAATAACAAATATATACCAATAATTTGTTTTTCGACGTGAGTGTGATTTCAAAAAATGTATTTGGATGATCTATTCTAGAATAGAAAGGCTTGTATTCTATGCATCAAATGGAATACATAATAAAAATTAAAACAATACACATTGCCTTATAACAATGATATGCTTGCTGGAAACACAACAATAATTGTAATACGGTTAAATTGTATATGTAATTTAGTAATGTTTATTTATTATCACATATAAAGTCTATAAACATAATTAAATTTTGAAATTACTAGTACTACAGGTGCAACCGAATAAGGTAATAATATAGCCTGTATAGTATATGGGAGAATAATATACCTTATACCATTCCACATATCTAATTTGTGAACTGTCTTGAACTCTTTAATGTACCACAACAGCACTTTTTGGGGTTCACATTAAACATTCTAAAATTCAGTTAAAAATCCAAAGCAAAATCAATATGTATTTTCTAACGGGCTGAAAAGAAGTTTAATAATATAGTAATATCCTGTACCAAAATGTATTATACAGCTGAGTGATTCCGTATGTTCCAGCATTTGTGCGTAAACTCAGTTTGGTTGCAAAACCTATATATTTTGTCATTAACGATGCATCTTTTACTACTTATTTATGAGGCAACTAACGAATTCTACAATGGTAATATCAAACTGGCTTGAAATGCATACGATCATAGCATGTAACACACAAATTATTCAATAAATTATTGTTTATAATTAATAATAATAAAATTAATAGGCTTCATTTGGAATTTGAATGTAGTACGAATAAGAAATATTTTTGATATATATTTGGTTCAAAAATTAATCATTTTACTTGTGCTCCGTTCATTAGTAAACAGAACACATTTTATCCATAGGAAGATAAGAATTTTTTAAACATAGTGTAGAGATATTCGGTAATTTTTTTCAGTATGCTTGGCGGTGATCAATTATCAGTGCACACAAAAAATGTGATTCAGTTTCACGAAGAAGTTAGTAAAAATATCAATGAAAAATTTGTTTTCATATAGTGCTCATCGATAATACCTAATAACTTGGATGAAGGTTTCAATACAATTTATTGTCTCTCCGCACGCAGAATGAACTAATAAGGTCTTTGGTATTAAACCCTCTTTGGTACTGTAAAACACTACCAAATTTCGACAGTGTTTTAGAAAACTAGCACACCAGAAGGACCTCTTCTGCACTACTCATTAAGGTCATTGTTTAAGGCTGTCGTGCTGTAGCGCTTCATTCCTTTCCTACAGCCTGACTCATCAATGCACATTGTTAAGCCTAATAGACCGATGTCGGTCATAGGGCTCATAATTTATACGACGGTCATATTCTCCATTAAAAATAATGAATTCATATATTTTACAAAACGCTTTTCTTTTTAACATAATGTATTACTCTGCGATGTACAGGTAATCAGGATGGATTAACGTCTTATAAAGGTAAATAAAATACAACAGATGACTTTCCGTGAAAATTGCGTCTGTTCTGTTTACTATACTTATCCTCGTATACGTTAAGGTGGCCGGTCGATAGGCTGTCGACTTACCAACGCCTAGTTCCATAACTTGCGGCATTGTGAACATACGGCAAAACGTAAACTTAGGAGATTTCTGACCCTACTAAAAAAATAACAATCAAGTGAGTTTAATTAGCTTTATTTTACATTTTAGCATTAAATTTACCTTAAAAAATTAGTATTGGACAGAGTGGGTTTTCATACCCCGGTAATATTTCTGCGACAGATATTTCCGCCTTGTGTCAGCACCACAGATATTAGGAGCTTTTTGTTAATTAACGAATTTTTTTTAGCAGGTTGAGGTGTGCATTTGGGTATGCATCTTAAAGCGGATTGTGGTCTTTGGCTCCATTACAGGTTTAAATAACCATACAAGGTTTCTAACTTTCCTATCCGCTACAAATTCACACTCAGCTTCATGCTTTTCTTCATAGCAATACCAAAGGAGTGCGCCCTTGCTCGGTCCAATGCATCTTCTAGATGCCGGCGCTGTCATTGATATCTGCCAAAAGCACAGAGGCACCTTTTCTATATTGATTGATATGGGCATTGCAGGTGCATATCTTTAAATTGTGCCCTTAAAACCAAAGGTCGCCAATTTTTCTCGTTTCAGTATTATTTCTATAACAATTTTTATTTACGGTGAGCGGCACCCGACCTTCTGTTGGGGTTAAGAATTATTACTGGAAGCATAGAGGTCTGTGTTATCGCACCGTTTATGTTATTCAAACTGACCGCCTTTCTAATTTAGTTATTTCCGAACGAATTTTCGATAGTAGTACCTGAAAATACATGCACTAGGTTTGAAAACGAATAATTACTTGTGCTCCAACAATTCGCACTCATTTAAGCCAAACTACAACTCTCTATTTAGACTAAAAAAAACTGACAAAATTATAACAAATTAGGAACATTAGCTAAATTTAGCTGAAATTCTAAGAGTGCGCTACAAATATTTTTGGTGATTCCACGATACATTCCAACGGCATTTACTATACTTTCCATATATCCTATTTATAGTTCGAATTTACATCATTCGCAATATTTTGGTTATTCGTCCATTTTGTATACTAAGTTTGGAAATGGATATTACTTATTTTCTCGTAATATGCATTGATATGCACTACCCTTAGTAAAACATGTATTTCAAGCAATTTTTTTTTTAAACATCAAATCCACCCAAAGAAGACTGTGGAAGACTGCAAAAATCTGCCAGCAAATTTTGCTTCATCACAGATATATGAGCTGGTCGTAATATGTTCTTCAAATAATATGTTGAACTTTATTCCACATTGTACATCTCAAAAATTCCCAATTTATCTTTTGCGTTTAGTCACCATTACCAAATTAAGAAATGGAGACAACAGTCAACTCACGCTCTTGTACAGCTTCTATTTTCTTCCTTTTTTTTCTCTCTTTCTTCTACAAGGAATGCCAGTTGTTTTTTCTGATAATCCATGGTAGTGGTATTCATATGATGTGACAGAAAAAGAAAAAAAAAACACTGCCAGAATGTGAGATAATGTGAAAATTGTGTACTTGTGTTTGTTTGATTGTCAATAGAAACTGAAGTGTACACACAGCTAACCAAGGACACGTAAAACCGACACATAATAGACACCGAAATAGCTGAAAGCTGAAGATACAATGTGTATGGAAGTCCATCTCCAAACAATACTATTGTCCAACACTGCTTAGCCGGTCATTCAGCAGAATGCAGTCATTCTCCTTTGATTTGGAGAACAACAAAACTTGAAATTAATTGCTTTCGAATTGGTTTCTATTGATTTCCAGAGAGCTTATTGACCATGACAAATTTTCGTGAAGATGTGAATACTTGAATTTTATGCAGCTGTTGTTGAAAGGATAACGCTGAGTAAATATGTGATTGGCAATTGCAGACAAGTTGCAGATGTAAAGTTTATTAAGAAAATTTCGATAAATGATAGAGTACTTTTGCTGCGCAATTTCTGATCTATCGGTGTCAGGGTACGTATGAATAACAATTACACGCCATGATGTGCCCGAGTAGAGTCCTCCAGCAACTAAATGGTCGTGGCATTTAGTTATAAAGAGAAAGGTTCTTTGTATCGTAAACAAAAACTACGAATGTAATAATTAATTTCTGTAATTTCTTAATTTTTTCCAACGATTTCTTTATTGTTCTGAATGAAGAATTTAATCATTCATTTTACAGAATGATCCCAAAACTAGCCGATCTGTATAAATAGTGCCAGTAGTTTGATAAAAATTATTTGGTGGAAAGTGGCAACGATATGATTATTTTATTTTTTATGTTTCAAGCTGTTGTTTAGTATTTTTATTTGAGCCATAAAAAGTAAATTTTCTTAGTGAATTTGTAAACATGGAAAAAAATTGGTCACCGTTATATAATTCAATACACCAAAGTTAAAGTCGGGCTAAATTCTACTTTGATGGAGTCCGCCCCTTGCTTACGATTGTAAAATATTGGATGGCAGAGTTTAAGCGAAGCCGTACGAGCTTGCAAAATGAACGCCGTAGTGGTCGATCGATTGAGGTGTCAATGCTAAACACGGACAAGAAAATCTACAAAATGGTACAGGATTGTCGTCGGCTGAAGGTACATAAGCTAGCCGAAATTATAGGCATTTCAGAAAGTTCTATACATTGTATATTGACGGAAGACCTGACGATGAGAAAGCTGTGCGCAAGATGGGAAAACAGTGTCGTGAAGATGTTTTAGTAGAGTGTTTGGCGACGTTTCATCGCAATAAAATCGACATTTTGCATTGATTTGTAACCATAGATGAGACTTGCGTCCACCACTTCACTTCTGAGACAAATGAATAGTCAAATCTGTGGACTGGAATAGGAAAATTATGTCCAAAGAAGGCGAAGACGATTCCATGTGCAGGCAAAGTCATGGCGTCTGTCTTTTGAGATGTGCATGGAAATACTCGTATTTTTATTGATTATCTTCGGAAACGGAAAACCTTAAATGGCGAATATTATGGTAATTTATTTGAAAGTTTAGGTGACAAAATTATGAAAAAGTGGTCGCATTTGGGGGAAAAAGTCTTGTTTCTTCAAGACAATGTGCTAATTCGCGCATCCACTATTGCAATGGCCAAAAGTAATGAATTAAAGTTTGAATTGTTTCATCACGGAATTGATTTGACAGACTTAGCTCCCTTGGACTATTTTCTATTCAAAAACTTGAAAAAATGACTCGGTATTAAAAGGTATGCCAACAATGAAAATGGGGAGCCTGCGGTTGATAGCTATTTTAAGGAGTTTGACAAGTGTATCGAACTAAATGGAGATTATGATGAAAAATAAAGAAAACTTTTCCCATCTTTTTTATGTCTTCCTTGTTTGTTTTGGCCCTGCCCTCGTATCTGTGGAAAAAATTACAGCCATCATTATTATAATAATTCAATATATGAACTTTTGTCAAGTGCAATGTTTTGATGTGTCAAAAACTATAAACAGTCCAATCGATCAAATTCATATATGGAAAATATTGCCTCCCTGTCATTTTTTATAATTTCCAAACATGCTATCCGTTATCCTTTTGTGTTTCTAACAGCATTGGTACAAACATGTCTGGATTCACCTGCCAAATCCATTTGCAATTTCTCTTATTATAGTCTGTCAGACAACAACAACAACAACAAAAACAAGTACAATAGTTACCGATTCATTTGCCCAAAAAGAAAAAAAAGACATTCATGCAAATTCTGTTACTGTTTCCACTCTATACTCGTTTACATTCTTGTTATTACTCTTTCAAATTTTGCATATTTGGAAAATTTACTAAAAAGCGGAACCACGCACATAACCTGGAAAATACTTCCGCTATGCTTTTTCGAAATGCTTGTTTCCGGTTGTTACCATATTTCTCCATCTCTCAGCCATAAAAGCAACACTTGAATGTTCTCTGGACATAAGGGCAGGAACAGTTGTCATTTCTGACAATGTAGTAGAGTTTTTCCCTTGGTATTTCCACGGAAACATACGAATGTTCTTCTTTTTCATTGTCCGTGAAAATGTTTAGGAAAATCGAAAGGAAGAAGAAAATCAATTTAAAAATGTAAACCGATGCCACTGAAGTTGTACAACGAATAGTATTAAAAGGAGAAACATAAAATTACATAGTGCTTGTCATTACTTTGAAACATGTTTTTAATGCCACATTTCCCTGGGCAGAAACCTTAGTAATAAATCTTAAATATAATCCAATGTAATCGTAACTGAAAGTTTAAGGCAATATTAGGAAGCATCCAGGATAATTTAAAGATGTATAGATATGATAAATTTTTGTTATTTAGCTGATATTTAATTTTATTTAATTAATTGTAAAGAATTTCGTAAACTCAAACCATCACACTGAAATTAGCATTTCTTACGTATTTGCTTGCTAATCGTTGTGTTCCACCTATATGAAAGATTTGGCTTGTTAAAAGAAAAGTTCCATGAATGGTAGCCACAAATGTAAAGATAGCTTATAGGGAGCAAGAGAGTACTACACAATAATCAAAACTAGTTAACAAATATTACCTGTTTTAAATAAAAAGGTAATAATTCCTACTATATCACATGCGTTGGAAAGGCGAGAAATTATCTTTTCTCTTCTCCCATTTTTTTCGCGAGTCCGATAATTTGAACATGTTTCAAATAACATAATTAGAGGTGTATCATCAGAATATCCAGGTCGATAAAGAATCATTTCTGTGGTCGCAACCCATAACAGCCTAAGTCTGTTTTTCAATATTTTCAGTACAGGAGTTTAAAGTTTTGAATCTTCACTGAAAATCAGGAGAAGGTGGTTTTTTTGGAAAACTTTGCTACAGATTCCAAGGAAACGAATTTCTTTATTTAGTTGTTAACAGAAAATAGTTGTTTATTCTCGCAGTCAAAAGATATTATCGAAAAAGACACTTAGCCTCTTATGAATTGTTGAATGAAAGAAAGTCAAAAAGTTCAAGTTGAGTTAGGCTATTACTCCAGATTAGGAAAATAAAATTGTTTCTTTATTTTTTTGGATTAACGACTTAAGTTGATTTAGGCAATGATGAAAAAATAATGTTTACATTTGTTGTAGTCCTAAATTGACTTAGGCAGTTATGTCAAAACAGTCATTTAGAAAAATAACTTAAGCTATTAGGTCTTTTAGGATTAATTGCCTTTCCAGAAGAGATACAAACATGAAAAATGTAGAGCAAATAAATTTAGATACGCTGAATACGATGGTGTCCTAACTCAATTGTGTCCTAACTCGAGTTAGGCTGTTACGGGTTGTGACCACAGATTTATTTACATAAATATTGACCACAAAAAAGTAACTTTCTGTATTAGGCAGCACGAATGAGTAAATTTTAGGCTTATTAGTCTTAGTGTAATCTTTCAAATTCGATTTAATAACATCTCAGAACTCTTAAATAAGGTGTGAGGTTAGTTCCTGGCTGCCAGCCTGTCTGGGACGATACCAATTGTGTAACATAATTTCATTCATACGTTAAATATTTATATCATATATCTAAAATATTTACAATTTACAAGTGTGCGAAACCACATAGTTTTATCAACAATTTACTCACTTCCAATATGACTTTAATATTTCAAATATTTTAATTAAACATTTTCAACACCTACATAAATATTCCTAATTTAATTTTGCTTAATGACGCCCATTACTACAGATAATTAAATTCAAACATTCGAATCAACCCGGATTTGTAAGCAAATATTCTTGAGTACTAAAATGGTTGCCAAATTAAATAAAATTAAATTATGCTCTTAATTTCGAGAGCTGCTGCTATTCTCCATTTCGCTCAACACATTTAATTTTATATTTCTTGATGCTGCACCATTGCAATTTCATGCTGCCAGCGCAGCATAAACATACTTGATCTGCAGATATCAACAGTTATCGCAGGATTAAACAGACGTTGAATGTTTTATAAACAAAAAACGGCAATAACACCAAACCCAACAGCATCAACCCAGCAGCAGTATGTTTCCAGTTTAAACAGACAAAAATAGTTGTTCCATTAGTACAGCAAAAAGCATGGAGTAAGAGTTAGGTTGGATTACAGTATGGCACTTTTGGAAAAACTAACGTACGAGTAAAAAGAAGGATAAAATAGTACGTTCGCGGTGTGGAGATATGAAGATGTAATTTTTTTTTTGGCTATATGTGTAGAAAGAGAGAAAATGTTTATTCATCGAATTACTCCCGTCCGTTGTTTTTTTTTTCTGGTTACATTTTCTTACATTTTACTGACAATATAATTACCACTGGCATTTTTAGCAGGAGCAACAAAATATTTAAGAAAACTATTCCTAGAGAAACCAGTCTATTATTATAGCTTATTGTCCCTAATCTTTAGTTTCTTGACGCAAAGAAGCACCACGTTGCGCATTCCTTAGTAACTTTCATAAAAAACCATACTTGAGTATGGAAATATGCGCTCGGGCAAATTTTGCACCACAAGAAATGCAATATAGGATGAGACAGAAAACAAAGTGCACACATGAAAGCACTGCAACCAGCTGGTACCTCGTATTTTGAGGGAGCAATATAAAAAGGGTTTATCAAACGGCCACGCAAAATGAGAAAATGGTTACAAATACTTTCAGCAATATTATGTAAAAAAATGAATGTGATCCAATAAACACTACAAATTTTTGATATAGTCTTATTTATAGCAAAAGTGTAGTAAAATCTTTATCAGTTTTTTTAATAGGTATTCTTATATAAATTGTTCATAACTCAAAAATGAACTGTGATATGCAGTTATGGAAAATATAATGGAAATTAAAATTACCATATAGCTTTACTAAAATATTAAATTTTATTAATTTTGAATTTTCGATTTTCCTTTTTTTTTCTTGTTTTTTGCAAAATTTTTATATAGATTTTGACAATATAAAATAAAATTAAAGAAATATCATTCAAGATTGCTCGAAAAATAAGAAGCAAATTTCAAGACAGTTTTGACATCACTTTCAGGCACTTCAATTAGATGTCATACTGAATCATGTCACGAACAGTACCATGAACTTCAAGGTGTCAGAAATGTGGACACGCTAGATTATTATAATGAACTGCCGCCGACACACTGAATAACAAACAATGCCTTAGTTGTGCATGATCCAGTGATGCCACTTTAAAGAAATTTTAATGTAGAAAAATAATGTAAGCTCTTATTTTAAATGAAGAATTTTGACCACTTACTACACGTCAGTTCCTTATGGTATTATTATCTTATCATTTGTAACCGATATAAGAAAATACTGTCTGCTATTCAGCGTTAGATTTTTATCCTATTTTATATCTCCTATTTCACATATTTCAACCTGTTATCACATTCTATAATTTAGATACTCAATAACACCAGCACTCATAAAAGCTAAAATGCAAAGCTTAAGCTGTTCCAATATTCTCCTGAGCGTACAATTACAAATAAAAACATCTGTTTATTTGTGTCTGGTATTTAGGAAACACACTTGTATACATTTTAATTTATTGTATCCCTTCATTTCATTGCCATGTGTAGATTTTGGGATTTACGAAGAAAACAGATCAATAAATGACAGTAAAGGTTATAAAATAGCAATCATAAAGCAAATTTCTTTAAATCTCCAAAACGTGTGTCTGCCAACCACAAGTTTACAGTCCCAGGGTTTGTTGAAACCAAGTACTCATTGGAAGCAATTTGCAAATGTAATCAAAACCTTTTTTTGGCAGGTCATTAAACATGTTGTGGACCAGAAGAAAAAGCCACGACCAGATGTTGTTTAAACCGGAAGATAGTGGTTTAATGAACGAAATTTTGTAACAGAAGGGTAGACTAATAGCAAATGGTCTTGCAACTTTACATGCATAGTGGTATTTTCCTATCGGAAGGCTAACAGAATCGCAATTTCGTAAAGTGGGTCAAATATCTATCTGACATGAGCATACGTGTAGGTAATGGTCGGTACTTGTCTGTAATTTTTCGATTTCTTTGTATCAGTGGCATTCAAATACATATCAACGATTTCCGCGTTAGTGTGATTTTGACTTAAGACAAATTTTGATAAAAATGACAAATCAAACCACATCAAGGCGTATGTAGTGGTCAAGATCTTGCTCACATCACCTATTCTATTTTAAATGAAATGATTTGCGTTGAAGATTTCGATTTTTTCATATAAAAAAAATTTATTGAAAAAAATATTAATAATTTTAACAAAAAAAAAAAAAAAACAGGTCTCAATATTCAGAAAGGCGTAGTGTTGGAAAAGGAAAGTATGCGTCTTTAATTTAAAAGATTGCATTGTACTTTTTGTGGTTTATTTACAGTTTGTTCATTAATAATTTTCTCTGATTTTATATTTTATTTTGCTTTTTGAATTCTGAAAACACGGATTCAAATATATTAACGAACATAAATTCTTCTTCCATTCAAAAATATTCTATTAAATTAAGAATGGAGAAATATTGAGCTCTGTTTCCAAAAACGCAATTGCATCTAAATTACTGTTTATTGAACACATGTGTTTTAAAAAGCGACTGAGTTCATGCTCAGAATAGAATCCTCATAGAATACATCATATATTCATATTATCGTCCATTTATAGCAACTTCCTGGTCGCCGTAAAAATGTATTTCGATCTACGCATATTCTCCCGTCAGTTGGAGAAAAGAGGTTTGAGGCATTAATTTAGAAAGTGTAATTTTATTACTGAACCGGTATAGAGAAGTTTTAGATTAATAATTTTTAGATTAGCTAGTAAGTCTAGTTGCTCAAAAATCCTCAAATGTATAGTTGATAGCATCCCTAACAAGCGTCGCCTAGATATCTCGTTACCTTCATGATTTTGGCAGTAGTTTACCTTCACAATTTCTCCATGTCCCTTTCAAAATATTATAATATTTTATCACGAAAACTGAAGAATGTGCAATGATGTAAATGACGACAATAGAAATAACGTACTAAAAATAAAGCACTACTTGTCCTCACTTCAAAAGCATTCACAGTAAACACAATCTTTAAAAGTAAGAAATACGAACCTCTTCCTCTAACTGTACAAACGGAATATCTCAAAAAACGAAAACAAATAAGAACAACTTTTTGAGTTAAATATCTCCATTAACGAACAGTTCAAAATCTGATCTTAAGTTGTTGACAAACAAAAAGTTTAGGGCTGTTTTAAATAAAGAAGTTAAATTTAATTTGAAGATTAAAATTTGCTGTAAAATTTAGCTTTTGGATATCTTAAAATTGCATCTTCATTCTATCGAATGCAATTTCAATGTCAATGTAATAGTCGTGAAGGACACACCTCACATGAAAATTAATTCATACATTTCTTTTTAAATGTGACGTATTTTTTGATTCGGTTCAGCATATTTTTCATTGATAATGGTATAATTTTTGTTAGAAAAAGTAATTCGGTTCAAAACCAGTTGGTTTCTGAATTATTTTGCTGTGCTAATCCATATTTTTTAGTTACATTAGATATTGAATGTAGCGACCACCATCTGGACAGCCTGCGTTTCCAAATTACAATTGATTGCATTAGGACGCCCCCTTTGAATCTAAGAACGAAAATGAACTATGTCGTTACGACCCTTTAGTGAGTATCGGGCTATCAATTTTTCGGTTTCAAAAGTAAAGTTAAATAAAACAAACATGAAGCTATGAAAATTGTATTCAATTATAATGCTTAAACCTTGCCATTATGTATGAAATACAATTTCATTTAAATGAGTTCAGTGAATTCTTTTAAGGTAGTTTTTGGCCACTTTTTCGCACATTTCGGACGGTATCTCGGCAATAACTTGACGATTGTGGGTTGCTAAATGCTCTAACGTTTTTCACAAAAAAAAGTCTCAAGGCGTCAAATTGGATAATCTTAGTGACCAATTGACGTCGCCAAAATGTGAAATTACGCTTTTTGGAAACTTCTCAGGCAAGAAAGCCAAAATCGTGGCACCGTCCTCTTGAAACCACACATCGTTTGGCTCATAATCTTTAACTGCAAGCCAAAATAGTAAGTTATCATACAGTCACAGCAATTTGAATCAACGGCGCGAGTTCTCCAGAGTCATTTTCAAAAAACCATTTCGAAAAACGACCAGGTGACTACTACAGATCATAATGCGCACAAACAGTCATTTTTTTCGGATGCAGTAGCCTTTACACAATCGATTTTTGGTTCTTCGAGCCTCACATATGACAATGAGCTTCATCGCTGAAGAAAACTTTGTTCGAAAAATCAACACTGCAAGTCTGTTGTTGTAACACTCAATCAGCATATTTACGGCGTGAATCAATGGTCAACCGGCTATAATTGTTACATGAGTTAGACTGTATATGGATGGAGGTGTAAATCCAAATACAAAATACACTATAATGAGCCGTAAGATAGGCCACACTTTCACTAACAGAAGCAAAAGCTTCGGTAGTGCATACGTTGCGATGATGCACAGGCCTGACCATATCTGTAACTCTTCCAGTCTTTTCAATTTTTTATTTTATAATCTTACCAATTCCTTGATGACGACAATAACTATCCCGTAATGCACGAAAAGTGCCCACTTTTGAATCACCATTTTTGTAGAAAGTTTTAACTGTTCTTACGATCAAGTTTTAACTATTCTTGTTAAACGATCCATATTCGTAAATGGCAAAATTTTTACTAAATAAATAACATATCACACGACAGGTATTTAACAATTGACATCCTTTGAGACCACTAAATGGATAATCCACTACCTGTCACAAAATTTGTCGAACTGCTTGTTTCAACACACCGTTTGCATACTTCACGACCAATGCAAGCGTGGAGGTAAGATTAAGATTGAGATTTTTTTACTTGTTCTCTTATTAAATGAAATATACGAACGCCATGGTGTTGTTAACTGAAATTCAAAACTTTGGTCTCATGTCTACATTTCAAAAATATTTGTTTCAAGAAAACTACAACCTACAAAGCGATTCTCTAAGTGTTCTCCATAACAAATCTCATGTCAATGAAGTATACGTTTCAACACACTCTATAGATAATACAACTGAATTGTTTTAGTCTTCCGCTTTTTTTCCATTTCGGAAGGATAACTAAAATAACAAACAATAACATATCCAACCAATTGTCTTAATAGATAAAATCAAAGTTTTGTTAAAGTCTTAACTACACGCATTAACAAAACAATGTCGCCATTATCTGGACACTCACAAACAAGTCCTCTAATTTTAGGCTTTTTGGTTTTATCGTTTGTAATCTAATATGGTATGGAATGATGAGTCAATGACCAAGATTCAAACAAAAGGCTAAGTAATAAATCAACTGCCGAAAAAAGGATCACATACACGTATATATAGGGAGATGGACAAAATGAAAGAAGGTAAATAAAAAAGCCAGAAGAAACGTAAAATCAACAGAGAAATCTCAAAAAAAATCAATATATATATATATATATATATATATAACTGAAACTATAATAAAAAGAAGCCATCGTATTTGGTTGAAAATTTATTAGTCGTAGCTGTTTCTTTGCTTAAAAATATTTTGTGCGTTTATAAAAAAAATTCTATTTAAGTAGTTGTGTACAGTTAAACAAGTTTAAAGAAGGCGTCGAGAGAGGATTACTGCCTAAAACCTAATATAAACCTGATAGAATGGAATTCAAAAAATTAGACCTTTATAATCGAATGTTTTCCCACATACCCCCATAAAGTTCCTGCAAAAATAAAGTTCGAATGTTTAGTATTCGTCAAATGGAATTTTTATATACATATTGTTGGAAAATTATGCCATTTCGATGCATTTTGCAACGAACGTATCTATAAAAACAGCTAAACTGATTCGCAAATATGGAATATTTAAAAAGACTCCCATATTTCAGAAATAGAGCATCCACATGGGAAAACGACTTCATTCCAAAGTTGAACAAAGTATTATGTTTCATTCGCCTTAAAAACAATTTGTAGAAACCCCTAATAAAAAAATTATTTATAAGCAAATATAGTTATAACTCAGAAATGAGTCTCTAATGACCAAAGTAGTAAAATGTTTGCCCTCATATGAATGTTTACAACAAGTGAGAATATCAGTCTGGTATCTGTTGTGAAGATGCAAACAAATTTCCGAACTGAAGCGTCAGGTCTGGAAAACAAGGCAAATCTTTATTCTAGCATTTTAATTTTAGGCATTTTTTATGAAAATATTGCAGTCATTGTTTTGCCGATTTAATGCTCTGTTCATTTTGTAGATTTCCAAAAAATATTTAACGACATCAGTTTTAAAAAGTAATGAAAAACAGTAAATAATTATGGAAAAAATTTAAATAATAATTAAATACTTCACTAACTAAATTGTTAATCCGAATATATCCTATACAACAAACCTACAATTCTTACAAATACTTACTCGTCCATTCTGAAAATGAATTTAGAAATTTTTCGTAAAGTCGTATAAATTCCACCAACCTCTACTGTATCGAACAAATGATCATCCTAAGTTTCTCTCGGGTTCTTGCAATCATTTTCGAATACCAAACTTGTAGGAAACGTAATTGCAGAGATCATCCCGAGAAGTGACAAGTCCTCTATACAGTCGTTCAAAAAATATTAAACTCAAACTAAAACTGTGTTTTGTTCAGCAGTTCTTAAAGGTACTGTCCTGGATATAAAGTGAAATTGCTTTTGCCTAATTCGTTCCTCCGTATATTTTTGCCGAAAATATTTGCCAACCGTCGCAATCCACACAACTTATATGTAAAAACAAATGTATACTGAAAAATTTAATCAAAGAAGTAAAAGAAAATCAACATTTAGAAAATGTTTAAAAAAAAAAAAAAATTATTAAGGAGCACAGTCGACAGATCTCTCGGATTCTTCAACATATTAACAATTTCCTTATTTGACAAACTAGTTTTCTCTGCCTATCACAATTTAAAAACTCCACTGCATTGATATATAAAATATCAAAATTACTTACAAAAGTGATAGCATCAAAAATCCCGGATAGCTTTGAAATAATCGTTGTATTTTGTATCAAAAACACGAACAAAATGACAATTTTATCGATCATGTGAGCAAATGTTACGGTGCGTGCGTGCCAATGTAAAAAATAAATCATGAAAAAATATCCAAAACAAATCAAAAAAGGACATAGATGTCTCACACACCCAATTTCGTAACTTAAACATAACTGCTAATAACTGCAATTTTTTAAGGTAATTTTCCATAACTTTAACCTGATGAAATATTCAGGAAAAACTTTTTTGATCGTCCCAAATTTTTCTTATATATTTCTTCGAAACATTTTCAGATTCAAATGATAATTTTACACATCTTTGCTTATTTCGTTTTCTATAATTTAAATATAAGGTAAATGAAATGCGAAAGTTGTTTACATCACAGAGGCCCATAGAGGCATAGTTAATATAGGGTGGCCTAACAATTCTAAAGCTATGTTATCAGCCTTAATTTGAGCATCTTTGGTATTTGTAAAACTTAACAAAGTCACTTAATTTTAATTTAATTTTAATTTTAATTTCTTTTGTTTTTTTAGCGCAAGGTTTACTTTCAATACTAAGGTTTGGGTAATAATATCGTTTTTAATATATGTGTAAAGATATCATAACCTTAACCTAAATTTTGAATTTAGTGCAACATTTAACAAACGCCGAGGTCACAATTAATCGCATTAAAATGTCAAACAATATAATATTTTGCACAAATATCTCTATCCATGGCCTCCATAAAATCGTTCCATAATTTACGCTAAAGTCTATGCAAAATGTGTGTTCGCAACAGTATCAGTTTTGTAGAATGCACACACAACGTTTTGACGTTTGTTCTTTTCTCTCCCCACCACTTGCCGCTAAACTACCGATCAGTTTCAAATTGTATGCTATTAAATTGATTAGTGACCTCAATGTTTTATGTATAAACTATGAACAAAACCCAAATAAATTGTAAAAAATTTACACGCAAAATTTTGATATATTTTTCCAATAACGACTGGTATTTTTCTTCCTCCTATCCTTCAGCCGAGAGACCTTCAATGATGTCGTGGTTATTTAACTTTGAAATATTATAACTGCCGCATGATATCGCGGCATTATTTATGATGGTGGTTATTTTTCAAATGCCAATAAAATGGTTAGTTCGAGTTATTTATTCAAGGGCTAGAATGACCGCACAAAAATGGGTTCATGCAAAACTAAATGAGTTTATGAGATTGCATTTTCATTTCATCTATAGCATACATTTTAAAATTGTTGTTTTGGTCTGCAAAATATTACTAAATTCTTCTGCTGTATCTAAATGATCTTTGTATTCGATATGCTGCAAAGCTTTAAATCGATGACAAAAATTTTCATGTGCGATATTTCTTTCACAAACCACTTGGTATTACCTCAATTTGAAACTGGTGCATAATTTTGTGAATAAAATGAAATTTAACCTCATATTGTCTGCTTACGTGGTATAACAACTGTAAAAACAGTAAATATCACTATCGCTTTCCTGTAGACTAAAATAATCAAACACTTTGTAGTGATGACTGATATTAAGAAGATTGAATTCCACCAGTTAGAACACATTTAGTTTGAAAAACCACTATAATTTTCAATTTTCAATTTAAGTATCATTCGTTTGCCGTTAGGATGTTTAATAGTGTATCAATTTTATAGAATTCACCAGAAGAAACGAATGCCTAGTGTATTGGACAGAGCAACACTATTTTCCACTATTGATCCTTTCAATGTATTAACTAAATCATCCTCTTTTATTTTGGATTCTTTACTTGAAGTCTTTTTCGATATTATCTTCGAATGATTTCAACTCAACATAAGTGAATTTTTTGGGAAATTAAGTTAATAATGGAATGTGATTTTTAGACCTGGAATTTTGTTTTCTTTGCCTGGATTTTGTACTTTGTCTTTGTCTTTTTAGCCCAGCCCGATTTAATCAATCACTTCTATTAGAACCTTACTTTGATGAGATTCCTCAGTTCGCAAAAATGGGTAGGAAGCCGAAATTGAAGTATGCTGCGTGGCCAAAAAAAAGAAAATTTTCCTCTCTTCTAGGTGTTTTTTTTCCAATTTTTTATTTTTTTTATTTAGTTAGTAGTAATTAGTTTTATTTTCCACTGTATTCAAATCATTGTTTCCGCAAAACTGGTAGATATGAAACACCGAAATAAGCGCAGCAGTCAAAATATATTTCAAATAGTAATAACGAGATTTCTTTAGAATTTTGTTCTCTTATTTTAAAGTTATTTTTTGTTTTTGATTAAAACAGATTTATTTTTAATATGAGGTGTCCAAACAGCGGGCGAAATTCTTTCAGAAAATTAACTCGATTTTTTTTAAATTCATGTTTTTACTTTTAATTTTTATTTTCTTACATAAATTGATATTTTAATGTGTACACGATATGTAGTGTACAAAAGAAAACTTAATATAAAGTTCACAATCAGTTAATAAAAAAACTGATGTTGCGATTTCAGATTTTCAGATTTTTTTTGGTTGGAGGATGTTAAGTCGCTAATTACATTTATTTTTCATATTGTATTGTGGTGTCATTTTTTATTTGGCAGTAACGCTCATAAACAGATTATGAAAAATTGACCAAAAATCAGAGAAAAGTGATCCATAACTATGTGTGTCATTTGATGTGATATTATTGACTTGATTGATTGATATTGGATTTATTGATATTTCACTCAAATTTGAATAAAAATGTTGTGGACTCCAGCGATTTTTGGTGTCTCTACTGTCTTGGTCTTTTACAAAGTGCTCGCAATAATGTTCAATTCTTTTTTTTGCTTTCATTAAAACACTCATGTTGACATATCAACTAACTTATAAATGCATTTTCTTAAATATTTAATCAATTTACGTTCTAAAAATTGGGTTCAACTAATTACGGAGGAATTCTTTTCACCATTTTTTATGCTGAATTGCACTAAACCTATGACTAGGATATCATTGAACTAAGCGACTCTCCGTACATATATCAAAATTAGTGTTGAAGATAAACATTTCAATATGTTGCAAACGATATAATTGAATACCCAATAAATCTTACAATCACTAAATACTTTTGGGCCATAAAATCTATCTAGCATACAATGAGTACTTTATTTGAAATATACATGAAAACGCAAATCATTGCGAACCCAAATACGCTATCACATCGTCAATCTATAGCAAAGTATCTTGTTGGGTGTCCCAACAAGAACGCAAGATTTAAATGACTGAAGCAGCAATTGGATTGTCTCTCTGGCTGTACGACAGGTGGCGCCGTCTTGTTGAAACCACATGCCCTCCTCACTCATTTCTTCAATTCTTGGCACGAAAAAACTGGTTATCATTTAACGATGCCGAACATCATTGACTGGTTGTGCTTGACATGCCTCATTTTCATAAAAAAAGGTCCAATGATTCCTCCAGCCCAAAATCCACACCACACAGTGACACGTTAAGGATGCATTTGCTTCTCGTGAATCACTTGAGGATTTTTCTCACCCCAAATGCGACAATTCTGCCTATTGACGAAGCCATCAAGATGGAAATGGGCCTTGTCACTGAAGATGATTTTATCGGCAAAATCAGAATTTTCATGTTGTGTCTCCAATACCCAATTAACGAACTCCCTTCGCTGTCCATGGTCAGCTGGCTTCAGTTCCTGAGTCAATTGAACTTTGTATGCATGAAGATGCAAATCTTTTGTCAAAATTGGCTGCATAGTGGATTTGGAGATACCAATTTGTTGAGCTCGGTGTAGAATTAAAGTGGATGGAGTTTGAGCGACATCATCACGTACAGCTGTGACATTTTCCGTCGATCGACCTGGTCGAAGGCGCGTTGTTGTTTTTACATCACTAACAGACCCGTTTTGGCAAATTTATCGATTAATCTGTTTACAGTTAACTCTTTTTTTGGAGCATTATTGTGACCCCAAATTGATCGAAATTTGAGAACTGTAGCCGCAAAACTTTCACCATTTTGGTAAAACAATTTCACAATGAGAATGCGTTGTTCATTCGTGTAGCGCTTTATTTTTACTAACCTCGTACCTTCTACTAGCAAACAATAACATTTGTTTAAATGTCAAACAATGACACTTCGAATGGCGCCCAATTTAAGTCTTGCGTTATTTTTGGGACACCCTTTACAATGTATAGAACTTTCTGAAATGCCCATCATTTCGGCTAGCTCACGCACCTTCAGCCGACGGCAATCCTCATTTTGTAGATATTCTTTTTCCAAATTTAAATCTTGCGTTCTTGCTCGGACACCCTTTATTATGAAATTAATAATAAAGATTGATGATGATGATTAATAATTTTTTTGCCGGAAGGCGAGTTGTAAAATGCAAATGTTGATGCAAATACTAGTGTGTAAATCTGTCAGATTTGGTCTGAAGATTTAAAGTGGAACTTAGGTTCCATGAGAGAGATTGGAGATTTTGTGGAAGAACTAAAGTTCTTAGCGGTATGTGTATACTTACGAGCGGGTTTCATATTGGAGATGAGGAAAAGATAACGGCTGTCGAAGCGGTCTGGTTGGCGGCTGGCTAAAAAAAGAGTACAAGAATCTAGCTGATTTCAACCAGGAGCCCTCAATGCCCCATGGGTTGCCGTATGGGCGTAACAAAATAGAGGTTTATATAGTTACATGGTTGTTTGAAAGGACGTTTACACAATCAAATAGAGTAGTTAATTTTTACAACTTACAATATTTACAAATTGCTTGCTACAAGCGATTCAACTTAATTCTGTGTAACTTGATATAAACCAACTTTAATTCAAAACGATACAATTTAATTAAATGCACTTCAATTCAAAAATTAAATTTAATTTTTAATTAAGAATTCTAAATTTACTTTACTTTATCAAATTCATTTTTCAATTCAATTTATAATTGATAAATCATACTTTAATTTACTTTACTAAATTTATTTTTCAATTCATGGAAAGGAGGGATTAACTACGTTCAGCACATGTTCTATTTCGAAATTAAAATTATTATTCCGAAATCAGGAATAAGCAAATAATGGCAAGTATGAATTTCTTATTGATATGCTATAATGTAAGAGGCATGGAAGGTAGTCAATTCCCACATGCAGTATTTAAAGCGAATTCTGTTATACAGGACAAACAATCTTACAAGTACCTACAATATTTGCTTTTGTGCGTGCCCAAGGCTAAAAAAGCAAGAAAAATGTGAACAGACGTTAACCTTCATGCTCATATGCCTGTGCTTGCGAACAATCAATCAACTAAGCTGAATTGAACTAAATCCCTGAAGAGAAAATCATATAAAGTAAACAAATCTTATAGGAGAAATAAACCGAAGCTTCTATTCACTAAGAATGTTTTATATTAAGCTATTATTTATTTTTCCACGTTACTCTCCGAATTGTTGAATCTTTGAAGCTTTAACATATTTTGTTACATACTGAAATGCAAACGTAACACACGACCGGAATAGCTGGCGGCAAACGATGTGAATCCACAGCACAATTTTGGCAGTTTTATTGGGATCGATGTTTGTATTCTTCGCCTTAATTATGTTATTTGCCTAAATCACTGTTGTCGATTACATTTGTTGTTTTGAGCATTGCTTCTCCTCCTATCTTCATCTCACATCCGCCTTTGATTTATCAATTTCATGTCCTTAATGCCACCAATTGTTTGTTTTAGCTGCCACGGATGTCGATGTGGCAAAGTAAAATTTGTGCATGTGTATGTAGTCACGAGTGCCCTTAAAACCGTAAGTCCTGATGTTTTCGTTCTTTTCTCATTTTAAAAATGCATGTTAATTTAGTTTTTCTTTGGCATTTTCATATCCCTGAAACTGAGAAGTTTGGTCGGATTATTTATGCGCACGCACGATGTGTGTACTGAAGCAGTCAAGAGACATGGAGTGTGTGCAGATCAAGCATTGGCTTAAGTGTACGAGTATTTTGGATTAACGCAAGTTTGTGTTTGCTCCAAAATTGCCTGTCGTACGATTTGTGATGATTGCTCGCATGTAGATGGATGGCTTAACTGTGCTTCTTAGTTGAGCAGTGTAATAAGACAGATGTATGCATATTATTGGAAAATTGGAATAGGACGACTATTTAGGGTGCATAAGCTGGCACGGACTTGATCCTGCCCGCCAGAAATTCAGATCATAAGAAGCTCAATAGTTACAGAAATATTAACTCTTTATAACTCGGAACAATTTTAGAAGGTCAAATTGAAATTGTGAACAATTTAAGGCTGCACTGATGTCAAGTAAAATGGATTTAAATTGTGGAAATTGAAGGCTTATAAGTGTAGATTAAGCATAAAGATCGATTTTAATGCCACATTTAAGATATGGCTTTTCCCGTTGTTATCACTTTAAGGTGTTTTATATATATTTGAAAAAAGTACTATCAGTTGGAAACAGAAATGGACCAGCAAAGCAAGGATATTACTAAGCTGTTTTGCTGTAGGTGGGGTGATAGTCTATTATGCGATCTCTTTAATATACTAAAAGAGATGGTAAGAAGGAAATCGGAAATAACATAAATGGCGCAATTTTAAACAAAAGTTACGTGCCACCTCTTAACGCTGATGCTAATGGTTAAAAACTAACAGATTTTCTTCTTCTTCTTCTTAG
>JAHXMU010000112.1:311455-325412 GCA_019455685.1 Philornis downsi | reverse complement strand
CCAACATATTTGATGCGACGCACAAGGAGTCATTGTACCTTGAGACGAACTTCTCCAAATTGAATTTTTGAGTGATGGATGATTTCCTCTATGTCGTCCATTCCTCTTTTCACAAGAACAAATGATGTCAGCCTGTGAATTATTAAAGAGAAAGATAGATATGTAGTAGATATAGTAGCAAAATTCCATTTCAATAAAAATGCTATTTTATCAGCCCAACTTAACATACTTCACAGCACAGAATCCTAGGCTAAGATAAAACGCAGATGAATCTATTGTGGGAGTACTCAGTTGGACAATTCCAAAATAGTGAGAATATTGTTCGGATAGGCCAAACATTACGGGCACAATTTAACAGTAAATTTGATGGAATCTGGTACTTAATCAACAAGTGGCATTGTGAGGGGAAACACAGAAGAACAAAACGTTTAGAGAAGTGTTTTATCGGAAGCGCCTATGTTAGGATTCTTGTGTGAAATTCTATTTTTTAATGTTCAAAACATGGTTGGAAAGCATTTAACCTCTTTTTGGATATTATTTATGATTGTTAACTTTTTGTGCATTTTTGCAGGAAGTTCGATGGGTATGATATTTGTTCAATTTTCTACGATTTTAAGTTTTAGCAACTAAAGTCATGAATACAGTTGTATCTGTAATGACCTCACTGTCAAGTACTTAAATCAATTGAATCAAAGTAGAAGTACTTAATAATATAAAAATTCTTCAAAGTGCACATAACTCTTACTGATTCTTCTTTTTTGTAATCCGGTTTATAGTATAATCCTTAACGCTTAGAAGTTGATCTGTAGCGGATACTTTAGTGATTTCACTTTTATGTAAAACACATGTCTTTTGGTATGGAAATTATTCGAACGTATTGAAGAACACGTATGAAAATTCAGATAAGTTAGAACAACGTTTATTTCGCAACATTTTATGTCGATTGCAAAACTCCCACACATATCACTAAAAAATTAATTTTGTCTTAATTTTTGAAACGTCTACACGAATCCCATATAGCTTTTTACGCTACAATGTTTTTACTTATTATAGCTCAGCTAGCTAAATCGAGTCTGACAGATTTGACAAAGTCAAAAATTGAAAATCTGAGGTAACTCTTTCGAACGAATTTTGCATTCTCGGCAAATACAATTAGTGCAAGTTAATTGGAATTTTGAAAACCAAGTTTGTTGTTTACACTACAACAAACAAAAAAACTTAATTACATTTTTAGAAAATTACATAAAAAAACATTAATTTGCAATAATTTTTATCGCCTAGCAATTCCTGTGGAAACAAAAACTATTACAAACATATATGATGGTAATATGAGTGCTTACTTCTTAAATTTTGTGTCGTAATACTGTTGATATCCATTAACTCCCCCAGTATAAGATTACATAACATTTACCAAAAACCTGATTAGGATTTTTAACTAAGTTAAGGCAAGGATACACTCTTGCGTCATTTAAGTATTTACACAAATGAGATATTGTAATAAATTACGACCATAAATTAATCACGCACTACCCGTAATGTCAGCTTTTGCGGTGAATGTTGTCAAGGCATCATGTTAATAAACTCATGGCCACGTAATAGAATCAACAACTTTTCAAATAACAACTTGCAAAGGCATCCCATACTTTTGGGTGGTGAGACGAGGTAATACGCGGCCAAACTCTCAAAAGTATTTCCTAATTAACATACAATGTTATTATTAGGCATGTGGTGCTGGAAAACCTAAAATATTTACAAGTCTAGAAAATATGCCGCCGTCTGTCATGATTTATTAACTGTTTAACAACCAAAAGAATGTTATTAGCAGTGTATGAAACCTTATTAAGGTCTTTTAAATTTGCCACAGTAATTGGTGTGATTAGAAACAGAATTTTCTTAACTAAGTGCGCAGAGCTTATTTGAAACCAAAGTCAAAGAAAAAAATTTAAATTGGTAGATTTTAAAGTAAGTTATCGATAAATCTTTGCAAAACATAATTTAATTAAATAATTTGGTCCGAATATTTGATTAATGTAGATAAATATTATTACAACAAAGCATTGTTTTAACTTATTTGTAAACAATTTTTCGTCTTTTTTTTTTTGCAATATTTTTTTTTTTTTTTTGCAAAAGTGTCGGTTAGATATTAATTCGAATCAATCCACACTAACAAAATGAACTGCAGCATAAAGTTGATTTAACAAGGAATAGATAGATTGAATAATTTTCGGCAACTTCATTCGATTAGTCAAGAGTCTCATTAATTAAATTCAATTAAAATAAATTACGACCGTTTTATTTATTTTAGCTGATACAATATTGTAATACCTTAAGCTTTATTACTCTGACATTACAGATGTCAGCCAAAGGGGTTTTTTAACCATTCTCGTGAAGAGAATCAAAACAATATTTAATTGGTTAAGTAAATTGGTGAATTGGTTACTCACAGGAGTTCCCATTTATCTCATCTCGAGTTTAGCCTGAATAGCCATGAAATGTTAATTATAAATGCATTACTTACAAGAAGATTTACACGAAATAGAAACCTTTAATATAGCTGTAACACAGAGTGGCGCAAGAATCGTAATACAATTACTACAGTAACTGTCAATGGGGATCTTTATCTAAAGATGTTGAATAGTGCGGCACAAATCCTGCTACAAGCACAATGGGGCTGTTATTTAAAAGTGCTGAAGGAGCTTTTTTATGCACAACTGCGCAGAAGACGTATCCATTTCAACAGCATTTGATTACAGCAAAATGTTGTAACTGCACACATAGCCAGCGGTTATGGCGGAACTCCGACGAAAATTCCCTACCAAATTGTTAGCCAGAAACTCAATTTTTCACTGGCCTCCAAGTCTTTTAACTTGACTGCAGACTTGTTTTTATGGGGTTATATCAAATTAGAGGTGTACAAAAGGAATCTAAGGAATTTGACTTAATTGAAGAGGTCCATTAAAACAATAACTGAAACGATGCCGACTTCAAACTTTCAGACTGCAATTAATACTTTTCTTACCAGGTGTAGCATACGCGTGAATAAGGCATGAAGATTATTTACTATATATCATCTTCAAAACCAATTGGTTGTACAAAATAAAATTGAATTTTCTATGTAAACAAAAAAAAAAAAAAAAAATAATAATAATAATAATAATAATAAATAAATGAAATACATTAATTTAAAAAAAAAATTATTTGAATTTTTTATTGTAGTACAATTGGTTCGCCACTCTGTATATTTCTACATAGAAATATAATTCCATAGCACACACCTCTTCAATAATGTATAAATACATTTGAAAGTACTTAACTAAAACGAATCTAAATTCTACGCACTAATATAACTCATTCACATCTAAATATAAAGAAGCCGGCAGACGTGATATATGTACATAATCACGTCTGTCTGTCTTTTCTAACAAGATTTTCACATGTATATACAATTACATATATAAAAAAAAAATTCTACATTGTTTAGGGAAATAAAGTTGTGGTAGGCTATCGATGAACAACTGAAGACAACGGCAACAATAAACAATTCTACGAAAATGCCAATAAGGTGTCAAGTTCCTGTTAAGAGTACACTATTTGTTAAAGAATGCTAAGAGACATATGAAATATTTGTAACAATTTGTAAGGGATTTGATACTTAAAATGTATAAAGCATCTAAACTGAAAGCTTTTGTGGACAGGAGAGAAAATAAATTATTCTCTTAAAAACTTTAACAAACAGTTTTCAACTCTCTTCATTGTAAGGAGATGATAGGGTAGTGGTAAAGCTGTATGTCCAAAATGTCATTGGGCAAAAGCTTACATTAAGATAGGCAGATGTATAGTCTATCCAACATTTATTGTCCTGCAGCTGATATGTAAGGACTGGCTCAGATTTTGTTAGATGTTCATTTGGTATGCCGAAATTTTAGGATACTACAATCATAGAATTGTTAAAAACTATGTGCATAAAACAAGAGTCACACTAATTGAAATATTCCTTATCTATTACAAAGTACACGTATATGCAAGTAATGCTGCCACAAAATTGCCTGGAATAAATAATATATTAAGTTTTATATAGCAAAAAATAATCTACATTACATTTCCCCGTAATTGAATGTACTTTCTGTTCATGTCGTAAGGTTAATCCATTTATGTTTTAAAATAATAACAACGGCTTTTATTATTTTTTAATATTAAAGGTATTTACTTTTAATTGAAGGGTTCACTACCATACAACAAGTTTAATGATTGTGAGTTTGATAACACCACGAAAACCTCTTGAAGTATCATCAGGTGATATAAGAATAAAAATTTATTTGAAACATTGAAGCATTTGGTTAAAATTTTTTTCCCACATTCTCTTGTATCATTTTCACCTAACATAGAACGATTTTTAATCATAATTTTAATTAGGCTAATCTGTTGTTTTCTTTCTTTTTATCTATTAAACCGAATTTTTAAATACAGATACTTAGACTTAACTACAAGTTTATAAACTTTTTCCTACCACTCTTTGGCTTTTTTAGATTTAACACGGGGAGTAAGAAATGTTCTAATCATATCCTGATCTGAGTTTATGATCACAAGAAACCGGATAAACTTCCTCCAGCTTTACATTAAATCTACTACAAACACTGCTATTGTCGGAAATGAAATCCATGGATTTATCACTTGATGCATATAACAGACGGCTGTTCATGCAGCCGTCGAATATTCTACCTTTTGTACAGCCAATTGATTAAATTATGCACAGTTGATATGAATGACGAAGCTCCCCATCTGGCAGTGAAATACAAAGGGACAATTATAGAACGAAGTTCGACTACGATACATGATAAGATATCCGTCAAGACGTTCAGAAGGAATAATTTGTTCAATGCCGATTGTTACACCAAAAGATTTTTCTCCATCCCGATTAGAAAATGCATAAATCAGATTGAAGATATTAGAATGTACGAATGCAGATTATATTTTTAGCTAAACCCTTTGTCCTAATAAATCCTAAAGGATGCAAATTGAACTCTACTTGAAGGCAGTTATAACTGAATTGACTCCTTTCTCACCTTCATGTTTTGATAGGCATGTAAAATCTGTGAAAAAATTTCGGTTATATTTCAGGTAAAAAAACAAAACGGAAGTTAAGACAAAACTTTTATTTCGATTGTGAATCAGAATTAAACTTTTGATGTCATCGTATAGCTCACACATGAAAAACTAACCCTATTATTATATCAGCGCATAAAGTTAAACTCTTTTTTATAGGAATTGAATTAAGTTAATGAAATAATTTAAATGTAATTAAAAATAGTTGTTTGCATCACTTACTAATGCTTCTAAAAGATTCTATACGGATCGGATGTGGAAATGTATTTCATAACAGTTATAATATAACGTCTATCCAGATATACGGCTTCCAAAACCTACTTCTGACTACTGTTTTTTGCTCTTAAGCGGATATATTCCTATTATTAAATTTTTGTTAAATATTTATTAAAATTAAAGTTTGCACCACTGACATAATAGAAAAATTAAAGCAGAACGCTTTATTACTCCATTCGACATTTAATTTTAGCCATCAATATATATTCTAGAATATGGGAAAATAGTTTAATTTGTGTTAAAAAGCTGTCCATAATAAAATAATAACTGGTATTTCGAAGCATAAACTTTGAATGTATCGCAAAAAAAAAGTTTCAAAATTTGTTAGTTCTGAAATTAGTTTATTCTGCATAAAAATTTTGTTATGTTTTGAAAATGGTCGGAATATTTCAGAAAAAAGAATATTCAGATATGAATTTTAATGTCAACTATGTAGTTTAGGGACTCGTAACTCCGCTAGAATGATCAAGTTTTGTGTTAAGCGAGGAAGACCAAATCACTTAAAATGCTTTACTGACTTACTCGTACAGCCAACCTTTCGAGAAATATGAATACGTTTGACAAATATAAAAATCTTTAAAATGCGGCAGAGTAATCTTTGGGCTGACCTAATTACAGTGCAGTTGTGCTACCACATTTTGTACTAAGCCCAAGTTGTATATTTACTAGCTATTTCTCTGTTTTTTTTTCTGCTAACCTGTGAAACCAAAAACGAAAAGGAAAACATGTTAGTAATGGAATTTCTAAGATATTTTAGAATCTCTTTCAAGCTACGAGAAATCACTTTCTGATGCGTTGTGCATCTTTGTTATTGAAATTATTTTTGAAAACTATACTAAAATAAATTTGATAGCACTTTTGTTTAGGATTTTATTCGCACATTACCCGAATTTTGCCGGATTCTAATTTCCACCGAAAATATCTTTCTAATATTACGAAAATTACACATCATATTCATTTTATTTCGCATGAACGGCAACATTTGACAACTTCAAACTTTTTCTTTACGTCCATACATGTACCATTTTGTATGTAAACAACAGCCTACATATTAGCCAAATCTTAAAGAACGGGTTTAGTATGGAAGGATCTTTAAAGATATTTCTCCAGGAAATGCACAGCACATAAAGAATAAACGACACTATCAGAGATATCACGGCTGAAACACATAGTACTGAAGGTAAGCGCACTTTTGCCAATAACGATATCACATTTTGTTATATTTCGTATTGTTATCAGTCGGGGTTTGAAAATAAACACATAATATGCGAGTATAAAAACTAATGGTCCCCCCCACTGCGCACAGTATAGAATTTTATATCACATCCTAGAAATACGTCGCCATTGATGTTTCCGACCGACATGGCCAATTCAAATATATCATATTTTACAACCCCCCCATTATTTATTCAGATCTACAGGAACATACGATAGCTGTCAACAATCGAAAGCATCCACATAGAATATCCTGTGGTTGAGTAATGCGGATGTCTTTTGCCGAAGAAGATTGTGTCCTTGCCATTAGAAATGTTGCCTGCCGCAGCACGAAAGCATTACGTTTCATGTAAACTTGACCGTATACGCTACATTTAGGCACGAATAAAAGCAGTAATAATTTCAAATACAAGTGTTTGCTTGAGTATTTACTTTTACTGCAACAATATGTGACAGTTAAAATGTGCTGGCGAAAAATAAGGAAGGAAGAAAACACACCAAATGTTAAAGCTCTCTATCGGACACGTTCAGACACAATATTTTTATGGATTTTTTAACTCATCCAGAAACACACACTGTGTATGCGTTTCCCTTTCCAAAGAGACCACAGACGCACAGAGTCTTGGTTGTGGCATTCCCCTTACTGTGAGGACAAGTGAATCACGTAATGGAAACTAAATATCTCTACATGTCTTAAAAAATGTATGCTCGGTGGAAAGGGTTTGTATTCGCAGTGTGTTGTTGGCAATAGGGCATACAAGAATTCAACTCATTTTTCACGCTTCGTAAATACAGAGCGAATTTCGTTTCTAAATTTAATACAACCAATCCAAACAAATTATTGTGTCTCCATTTTGCAGTTGGCACCAACATTCAGATAAGTAAAGTCGTAAAATTTTAACAAAAAACGACAAAGTACTTTAGCGTTTTCTTAAAATTAACATAAATTAAGAGCAGTAATTCTTTTACCCCGGAGACGGTGGAAATTGGAGGAAATTGTATGTTTTTGAGACCCCCAATCATAAAATTAAACAATTTTGAAAAATTGTATATACTCGTAGATAGATTAATAAAAAAAGGTAAAATAAGAAATAAATGTATTAATTTCATTCATTTGTTTGGTTGCTATGTATTTCTAAAAGTAATGCAAACTGTTGCTGCAAATAGCTCTAGGCAAAAAATGCTTAAAATGCAAATACAAAATTTACCTCTTCATCTCAGAAACTCTCACGGATCCACTTATAATTTTATTTTTGTTTAGTTTTTTTTTTATTATTATACATACATGGATACATTGTACAGGGTGGCGCAAAAGAACGTGCATATTGCATCATCTTTTTTTGCGGGGTAGAAATGGACCGGGGCTCATGGCGGGCTCATGGAGTTTTAGTCGCTATGAATGACTTCGACGGGAAGCGTCGCGCATTTTGCGTGCGCGCATTTTACGAGAGCTCTCGTTTATATATTGTTACTAGGCGACTATATTGTGCTGAATATGGACTACGGCGAATTAGTGAAGCTCCAAGTACTAATTTAATTAAAATATGGGTAAAGCGTTTTGAAGAGACCGGTTCAACATTTAAACCACAAGCAAATGGTCGCCCAAGAACATCTAGGACCGAAGACAATGTTGAGAGAATTATGAAGTCAGTACGAGGAAATCCACAAATGTCGACTCGCAAGAGATCGTCTGTCTTACAATTATCGCAACGAAGTTTGCAACGAATTTTAACATTGGATCTTAAACTGCATCCATATAAGCTGCAATTAACACAAGAATTGAAAGAGTCTGACTTCATAGCGAAGCTCGCATTTGCTAATAAAATGCTTAATCGGTTTTCCAATTTTGACAATATCCTTTTCTCTGACGAGGCTCGTTTCCTTATGAATAGGTTCGTAAAGCGTCAAAATTGTCGTTACTGGAACAGTGAAAATCCCAAAATCAAACACCAGAAACCATTGCATAGTCCTAAAGTGACAGTATGAACAGCAATCTCTGGCAGAGGAATAATTGGTCCTTTTTTCTTCGAAAATGCGCGGGGCCAAAACGTCACGGTTAATACGGAACGCTATGTTGAGATGTTGGACGGATTTTTGGTTCCAGAAATTGAAAGTTCAAGAATTGTGAATTGCAGAACTTGGTTCGAACAAAATGGAGCTACCTGTCACACATCAAATGACTCCATGGCGGTGGTGAAGCAGATGTTCCCTGGCAGACTGATTTCGAAAAGAGGTGATATCCCATGGCCCCCACGTAGTGCAGACTTGGCGCCTCTTGACTTTTTTTTTTGTGGGGATACCTCAAACGCAAAGTCTACAGTAATAATCCAAAAAAACATCGTTCAGCTCAAGGAGAATATCCGTGGTGAAATGGCAGCCATTACACCAGTATTACTGAAGAAAGTTTTCAATAATTTTCGTTTGCTGTTAGAGGAGTGCCGTCGCAGAGAGAGTCACCATTTAGATGATGTTATTTTTAAAAAATAAACTCCATTTATTACTCTACAATGCCTTAGATTTATTTTAACCTTACCTTTTGTATTTAGTTTTTAATCTATTTGTTAAATATGCACGTTCTATTGCGCTACCCTGTACATTGATATCAGTCTTTCACTAATTCGCTTTATTTTTCTTGATTTTTTTTTCTTCATAAGACACGCTCTGAATTGTTTGTTATTTTACGTGAAGCTGACCAACAGAATTTTCGGAACTGTAGATTTTTCGATAAACTACACCCACATTAGCCGTCAGTACAAACTCCAAACCATTTTTGAAGTCTGATTTTTGGCTATTAGTTGGTTTCAAAATTTTAAATAAGTTTATATAGCACGTTTTGTACACTTTATATTGATCACAACAACAAAATTATTTAAATGGAATATAATTGTATGATAGGAAATTGGAAATTGCAAATTTTATAATACTTGTTAATAAAATTGGTATATTTTTGATAAATGTTTAATTTTTTTTCTAAATGCAAAACCTTAGCATTTTCTTAAAATTTACACATATATGAGTATATTTAAGTATGTTAAGATTATTCATGCCAGCTTTTCTAATAGTCATTTACTCGATTTAGGAGCTACCGGAAGCGCAATGAAATAAATTCTCGCTATATCTTCTATACTTGATAGTTACATATCTTTTCATATACTATTATCATAACAGCAACAACTGTAGCTGTTTCTAACAAATTCGAACATCCTTCCATAGTATGTTATATCCCAGTAGCGCAATCGGCAAGACGGCAAGAAAGCCAGTTGTGGCAAAAGTTGTGAAGTTTAATAGCTCATGAAGCTCTTTCACACAACAGTGCAATATTGTGAGATTGCACACAATATCGTACATATGACGTTTGGGCTTATTTTCGAATTCAAAAACGAAACACTTTGTTAATCATCATCAAACAATCTAAATTTAGTGTTTAATTAGTGACAGAAATTTGATCATAATCAGTCAGCATTGAGCTCTGATGTTTGTTAGCTTAGGAACTGAGATCAGTGAATGATGAATAAAAATTAACTTAATGAAAGATTAATATCTATATGATTCAACATTGTTTTCTTAACATGAAAAAAAACATAAGAAGATAAAATGAATTACTTAATCCATGTCATGCTCAACATTCAGTTTCTCTCTGTCCTTCCTTCTGGATGTTGGCTGCAGTTTGTATGTTTTCCAGGAAACAAACATTTAATATTCTCCATTTCCGTGCTAACACAAATGACAAACATAGAACAAAATTCACTTCCTATGGTGCTTCATAAAATTGTACAAACATTCAGCTGTCATTTCGCCGCGGGGTCAACATATGGCCAATTTTGTAAGCAACCAAATGCATTTTAATTGAATATTTCCAAACCAACTGCTGTGAGCTTTGAAAAATTTTCAAATCTCTAACAGAATTATAGCTAAAATAAAATTGCCACCAATTTAAATTTCGTTGAGATTTAACCAATCTGGCAATTTTGAAGCAAATTTTCGATTCAACACTCTCCCAAACACCAGGTCATATAAATAATGAAAATTGCTTTCTTTGCAAAACCAATGCCAACCAATGCAAAAACCAATTTTATTTGTAAAATTTTTAACAAGAGTATTTACTCGGAAGCAATAAAATAGTTGATGACTTTGATCAAAGAAAATATGAATTCGAATGTAAATTTCGACATTTGGCGGAATTGGAATGTTTGCAATGAAAAATCCTTTCTGCCTGTACATGCGTTTTGTTGGCGGTTTCAACAAATAAATTTAGTATGGAGAATATATTAATGCAATTTGACAACAATGCGAACAGCGAATGGGATTCAGTATTTAAAATTAGGTGTAAATATACATCTTTTAGCATTGAATAATCATTAATTTGAATTAGATGTTGTGATCATGGGTTAGAGAATGTAGCAAAAAACGCTGCCATTTGCGTTACTTATAAAGAAAAGGGTATTTTGAAATTATAAATGGTAATTATAGGTGCACACAAATATAAATTTTCAGTAAACAGAATCAAATCGCTTGCATTTACTTTAATGCTGTTCTATGCAGTTCATAGGGTTGTAACATATCTTGCATTGTCAAGAACAACATCATATCTCAATAATTGAAAAGTATTTTGATGTAATAGAGATGAAAGTTTCAAGTCACTTTAGTTTTGTTAAATCTGCAATATTAGAAATTTTCTATTTGAAAAAATACAATTTTTTATTTTCAAAAATATTTTACGAGATTTTTTTAATATCAACTCTTTTTTATTTTAAATTTGTACTTCAAAGCTGGTTACTTCGTCATGATATATTTGCACAAATTGTTAGATATGACGGTCTTGGCATAAATGAAAAATATATAAATAACAGACATAGATCGTAGATCCAGTTTGTGTGCCTGTTTAAGTTGTTTTGTTTGAATATGATAAATCGTTGCTCAATATTATAATTTGCTGAGCCTCTTCTGTGCAACGTATAGATTGCTTTGCTGAAAACTTTTCGTCCTCACACACAACATTTGTGTACCTTTCCAGGGTAGTCACCCAAACAGCAAAAATGCCAATACAAAGGTCTGGTGCAGTTGAAATTTTGCTCTCCAATAGAAGGCTTAACGTAAAGCTGCTTGTTTACAGCACCTGTTTATAAAACTTCCATCTGTTTGCAAATTTCCTGCCTAAGACTATTGTTGTCATTATATAAAATTATACAGCTCCTCAATATTATGATGGTCAATGGTAACGCAATATTAAAAACCAAAATGTCATAAATACTCTAAACATAAACTACACAACTATTTCCTTAGTGGCGTCTAAGTTTCAAATATGTTGTGTTTGTTTGTTTACCTAAATAGCAAGACAAAAATACACCCTAACTGAAATCTATGCTGTTTAAACTGAACTGTTTGCTTACCTGAAGTTGATCAAATGTAAGTAAATCGGTATATTGCTGTGAATGTCGTATTATTTAAAACATCTAAATAGTTAATCATGTATAAAATACAAATCTGTTCTCAATATGACAGTTACAGTAAAATATAACACAATTGAAATGATTTTGAAATAACTTCAAACTTTAAGCCCCGAAAGTTCAAAAAAACAGACGATATTGGAAAATTATATAAGAGAGAGCAATGGAAATCTTACTAATGTAAATTAAACAAATTAGTTTGTTATATCTTTATTTCAACCTGTTTGGTTGCTTTTGTTTATTCATAGCTTGTTGCGTATTTCAACAGGTGCTTTGTTGCGGACCATAACTTAACTGAATCTAAAAAA
Source organism: Philornis downsi (assembly GCA_019455685.1). Lineage (NCBI taxonomy): Eukaryota > Metazoa > Arthropoda > Insecta > Diptera > Muscidae > Philornis > Philornis downsi. The sequence goes on along the minus strand of JAHXMU010000112.1, from coordinate 313,063 downwards.
TTATAATTACCTAAATCTACCTTAAGGCTCCACCTCTTAGAATTTGCAACGTTTGCATTTTCCAAGTGCAAGTGTCGGTGTTCAGTCGAGCCAGATGTAGCTTGGCGAATTCGATCCGCAGACGCATTGTCAGCAATTCTTCTTACGAACAATTTGTATAAGTACATATATATGTTATACCATATATTGCAATGCCAAATAATCTATGCTGTCTCTTGTACAATTTTGCAATATTGTCTGTTGTTGGATTTTTGGAGCTTGAAGTTTAAAGTTATTTCAAAGTCATCTAATTGGTGTTGTCTTTTTTTATAACTCTTATATTAGGAACAGATTTGTATTTTGTGAAATAATACCTTAAAGAAATTTTTAACAGCCAGCCTTCATGCCTCAAAATGTTAATCTATTTAAAAGGCCATTCTTGGTGGCATTTGGACTATTTAGGTTCATTTCCATTTAGCAGAATAACAGCTTTTTCTATAAATCTTTAAAACGGTACACAAGAAAATCATTTAAGAATGAATGTATTAGCAATAGGGGTTTCTAATGTATGGAACTTGGCAAAATCAGAATGACCATTATACTCGTACATTATTCAACATTTTTTCTTATTGGTTCACATCAAAATAATAGTTGTATCGTAACCCTGCTCAATAAAAATAAAAATTCTTCAGAACGAAAATGTATTCGAATTACAAAGACGAAAACAAATAGTTGCTCGTTTACTTGTCAATCGAATTCAATGATTACTTTTATGGAAACAGTCTATACGTATTTTGTATAAACACACATTCTCACAATTCTTATTTTAAATTCATTTGTATATTTTGTCACATTTTTACTTATGGTCATCATAACGACAGACAGCACATCATGTAAGATGACAACTTCTGTATGTTATTCTTCTACTCGTATCCAATATAATACGCCTTCATCCCTGGAAGCGACATCATAATTGTATGCAAGTAATGGTATAACAAACAGCGGCATGTTCAATGTAAATATTAGAGTATATCTAATTTGTGTACACAACGTCATCGTAATGCGAGTGTTAAATAGAAATTTTTAAATGTTAAGCACAGATATGTGACCGAAGGCGAATTGACTTTATCGGCGTTGTTATAATTTCAAATTATTGTTTACATATTCTAGTTTGACATCTGAGAAAACCAAATCATACCTTTTGCCTAAAGCCCATTTAGGTAAACTCATAAGGTCGCCATAAGGCAACATCGTCAGTTGATACTTTTGGGCCAAAAGTCATGTCATTTGCACACACAGGTTCAATCACTACAATAAAATATTGCGCTTTTCTGGTATTTACTTTCCGTTACAAATGCTTTTGGTTTGGAAAAAATGTAAGCTCCGGATACATGAATTTTCAAGTTTTTGTAGAGTCTCAAAGTGCTTTTATCATGTATTGACGCAAATTCAAAAGTGGAAGTTTTTTTTAAGGTATAATTGGGGGCGTTGGATTATATTTGTTTGACGCTTACATAACGTGGAAATTGAATTATTGCCTGACAACAATTTCATGAAATTTAAATATTTTGATAAAGTTTATAAGGTATATGAGTATATAAAGGTATATGAGTATATAAAGGTATATGA
>JAHXMU010000112.1:266957-311445 GCA_019455685.1 Philornis downsi | reverse complement strand
AAGGTATATGAGTATATAAAGGTATATGAGTATATAAAGGTATATGAGCGACAGTCTTTATAAATGTAATCAATGCCACCTTTCAAACAGCATTGTCTTTAAATTTATCGTTTGACACTCATAATAATGTTAATGTACATAAAAATTTTACTGCAAATTTAATGTACTTAATAGAGGACATTGCGATATTATGTACTCAAATTAAAACAATTCACTACAAATTATCCATTTGTTAATATATTAAAGCAAATTAAATGAAAACTGTCACATCAGCTTAATACTGTTACATCATTTGGAAAAAAGTTGTTTGATGTGGGTTCTGCAACTGTATCTTATTGGAATGAGTTTTCGGGTTAGTTAACCACTAACTGATGAATCATTATCATTCTGTCACTTATCATTTCAGTACCATTTAAAATAAAAAAAAAAGTTAAAAAAAACGACGAAAACATTTCACTATAACTGGTTAAGACCAGCAATGTGAAGAAATGTAATACATCGGATAACACGCACATTATGAAAAATATTTTTGTATATACAATATTGTGGTATTTGGTCTTATATGCATTTATAAAAATTGGAAAAAGAAGAACAACTTGCAGGTGCTGCGCAATCAGAAAAAAGTTAAGATTTCTATCTAAACACGTGCAAAATCCACATTTACGCCTGGATTTTAAAGAAAATTGAGATATTGCTCTAGCTTAGTTTGTTTTAAAAAGATGCACATTTTGAAAAAAATTTATGATCTATAATGCTAATCCGGCTGTTAACCAGAATGATATATTTTGGGCATAATTCCGAAATTCATTCCATTACTACATATTGTATATGTTTTTTCCACCAAATGCACGTGAAAATGAAATAAGTGGACAGCCGCAAAGATTTATAGTCATCAAAAGTTTGTCATGCTCAAGCTTTTCTATTAACTACTATCATACATTGATTTTAATTAAGGTATAAAAGGCCAATAGAATGATCACTTCCTGTAGACTATTTTACCATCCGATCAATTCTATAATTTTAACGCATATAGAGCATGCAGTACTATTCGATCGTTTAATGTGTGGATGTGTTAGAAAACGCTCTTACCATATGTAATTTATGGACTCTTTTCCAACCAAAATGGATATTTTTAAGACTTTATCAATAGCCACGCTTGCAGTAAAGACTTCATCTTAAAAAACATGTACAGCGTGTCCGTCGGGAAGGTTTGTTTTGTTTTGTTTTGCCGCCATTTTGGTAAGTATTAGCCTTGACAGTTCATATTTGGCAGTCGTGAAGTAGAGACGTGGCAGATTTATTATGGAAAAATATTCGATAAACCAACGTGTTTTAATTGTTAAAAATTTTTATCAAAATCAGTCATCATTACTGTGACGATGAGAAAGTTACGTGAAACTCTTGGGAGAAACAACGTGCCAACAAGACACACTATTTATCGTGTAGTGAATGATTTCGAAGAAAGGGCGTCTGTAGCTGATAGGGCCAAGCATGGGTCACAACGTACTTCAAGATCGGCTGAAAACATTACTGCTGCTCAAGAAAGTGTTCAAAACAATCCATCAACTTCAATTCGATGCCGTGCTCTGGAACTTGGTCTTCAAAGAACAACTTTGGCCACAATTTTACACCAGAATTTGCAATTCGTTTCCACTTAAGATTCAGTTGACACAAGAGCTTTTTCCACAAGACCACTTACGCCGCCATACATATGCCAATAGAATGTTACAGATCGCCCATGACAACCCCGATTTTCGTGAAAAAATCATAATGAGTGACGAGGCACATTTTCATTTGAATGGAGAATAGTCGGTTCGGGGCAATGGAAAACCCTCAAATTATTCATCAGTCATCTTTGCAACTACTAAAAGTGACACGATAATAAAAGTGACAGTCTGGTGTGCAATTTGGTCAGGAGGAATTATTAGACCTTACTTCTTTGAAACTGAAAACGGCGTAACGGTAACTGCCAATGGGGAGCGATATCGTGATATGATTGAAAACTTTTTGACGCCACAACTGCATGCTTTAAGCTTGATTAACACGGGGTATCAACCAGACGGTGCCGGTGATGGAATTACTGCGAGACCTCCTTCCACAACAAGTTATTTCAAGAAATAGTGATATTAATTGACCACCACTGTCGCCTGATTTGACTGCTCCAGACTTCTTTTTCTGGGGATTTCTGAAAAGCACGGTTTATGCGAACAAACCAGAAATGCTTGAGCAACCCAAACAAAACATTCGTGATGAAATTAATGAAATGCCGCGTGAAATGCGTGAGAATGTAATGAAAAATGTGCTCAAAAGGGCTCGCAGTTGGGAGACTAACAGATACGGACATTTATCTGATATTGCACTCCACACATAATTGCCGACATTAAATAAAACATTTATCAATATAAAATCCATTTTATTTTATATAATCAAGAATTACAAAACAAACAAATTAGTATATCTTCCCGACGGACATCCTGTATCTGTTAGCATGACACTTTCCTGTATTCATACATATCCACAGTACATTGTTTTTAATATGAAAATATATGTAATAAATTATAAATTAATTATATTATTTTATTTAGAAACTCATGTGCAGAATTTATGTACGGTTGTTTGTTTCAAAACCAGAAGAAGATAAACTTCTCTAATGTGGGTTTCAACAGTACATTTCTATGAAAACAAATTAACATAAATCAATTTCCTCATAGAGAATTCTTTAGAGGAACGCTATTTGCAGCTTGAATATCGAATGATTTTTCACTGCAACGGTAACTACTAAATGTTCTTAGGCATTATGGAAAGATTGATTTGAAATCACTGGTGGTCACTCAAAATTTTACGTATTTGTTCAAAAAATTACCATGAATTTCTGTGGACACAATTTTTTCTGCTGAAATTTTATCAAGCTTGAAATAAAAAGGTGGAATGCTATTCAAAAGTAACTTTTTGGGCCTGTGTTACCTGATGATTTTAAAAGTCGAAGATCATCAACGATTAAGACTTTTATAGCGGTTTTGGTGAAAATTTTTTTTTATAAAAATGCTTTAAACCCCAAGACCATATTCATAATAATTTATAGGATGTTAAAATGTCGAACAACATTTTCAGAATTTGATTTCAAAATATTCAATGAATATATGTGAATATGGCTCCTAATATCTCAGGCGTAAAAACAAAATGTGGATTTTTTTGTGTTTGGCCAAAATAACCCTTACTGAATGCAGGGGTTTGGTAAAAAAAAATCATCAATATTTTACAAATGTTCATGTTCCTCAAAAGAGACATCACGATCCAAAGTATTCCGGAAACCAATTTAGTGCATATTGACATTTGCGTCTATAACTCCCGACGTTGAAGTAACATAATAACCCTATTATTGCGTATGAATTCATTACACTGGCGATCAATGTATGGGTAGCTAAAAAACTCAAGGATAAAAATATACGGAATGCATAGCAGCCAAAATCTGAAGTGAATGTTCAAATTTTTCCAGAACATCACATTTGAAGGAAATTTGATGTTAAAGAACTATTTTGTAACGTTTCATATGAATACAGTACCATAGACATCAAAACAATGTTATGCTGAACTGAAATCCCACCTGTATCTGTGTCCAATTTACATCATTTCTTTTTTTTCAAAAATTTTAAATCTTTTATTTTAAGTTTCTAGCTGTGCGATTTAGCATTTATAATCACATTGCGATAAACAATAAAGTGCTGACATTAATATTTAATATTTGTGGAATTTAATACATTTAATTTATATAGAATAAGCAGCAGGTCAAGCATATTCTCATAAAAAATATGCAAATACGTAAACTAATGAAGTGGATATAATGATCTTATCAATTTTGCATAAAATCAATTATGTCCTTGAAACATATAAATATAATTTCATATACAAAACTTTGAAATAATTAAATACGTTTTAATTATGTTCATTAGTCATTACCTACAGCCAGACACTGATCAAAACTTCGGCCATCATTCACAAACTTTCTTATAATTATAGCCAGTATATGTTTACGGAACAAATGGCATACGTTTGGTTTTTGGATGGCTGGCAAGAAAGACATTTTTTATGCAATAATTTCAGGGTCACAAAAACAATTTAATTTTTTTTTATTATTATGATTAATTTGACTTAAATTTCAGCCTGCAGTCAGAGAACACGCAAGTATACAAAAATTTCGAAAACTACAAATCCCTCTATGATTTATAGACGTCCAAATATTCACAAAAACCGAACAGAAAATGTTAGTTGTGTGCTCTACCGTTATGCACATAACATGTATTTATCATGCAACTGTGTGTACATTTAAATAATATTCATATAAAATAAAATATGTGCATGTAGAAGTGTACAGAAACATTTTCATGGGTTTCATCCTCAGTTGGAACTAGAAATTTGTTCCAGTTTTCAACATCATACATCTAACCAATTTTTTCCGTTGCGTTCCCTTCTTTTTCTATATTAATTTTTGTGAAACTTGTGCGAAACCTAACGAGGGTGGTATGTACAAAGTATAATTTTTGGCTATTAGAGTTTAATGCAAAGTTTGCCTTTTTGAGTTGTTTTGACTTACACAATACCAACAAATATTTATCATAAAAATACCTTTTTGCTTTACAAAGTACTTTTTATGAATAGCAACATAACTTGGCATGCACTCGAATCAGTTTCCGAAGTAGTTTTTCCACTCCAAACAAGGTATCCGAAAAACACCCGTTTCGAATATGTCAACGGGCTTTTCATGTGTCGAAAAGTTGATCACTTTAATTATAATGTGAATGAGCCAGAAAAAGTTGACCGTGGATGGCCGGTTAATTCAATAATTTCCGGTATTCAAATAGTATCTGAAAAACACGCGAATATGTTCGAATATGTCAACCGCCTTTTCAAGTGTGGAAAAATTGATCACTTTAATTATAATGTGAATGAACTAGAAAAAGTTGACCGTGGATGGCCGGTTAATTAAATAATTTCCGGTATTCAAATAGTCATCTATTTAAATTGAGCGGTGGAAACTGTCATTGTTGCGGTAAAGAATAAAGCTTGACCATTCCTTGTTTGTCTCGAGGATTTTAGACAAACAAATGATGGTGCACAGTTTTGAATTGGCTGCATTTCGATAGCCTAATGCCCATTGGCAACATATTCGTTATTTATCAATAAATATGCGCAAATTTACTATCAAGTATTTAGTGTAGTTTAGAATAAACTGATTTCATTTTGCACGCTTGAAACCCGGTAAAATTGGCTACACATATTCATAATTCGCCCCCTATCGTCATCTTATAGATGGTTTTCAAAGTAAAGGGATCGAAATGAAAATGGAATAAACATTTCTATTAACTAATCGATTCAATATTTTATTGAATAATGACTGACAGCTTGCTCCACTGTAGGACTCTGCGTAGTCATCTAATAGATACAAATAAAAAATCTATCATTCTATTTTATTCCTTTATTTCAAAATTGTTGTTCGATACAAACGAATTTCAACCACTTTTTTCGTAAAAAATGTTGACTAATGCAATCAAAATCAAGACCGAAAAATAAAAAACTGGTGTTTTATCTTAAAACCGTATGTCATTCTTCGAAAATCACATTTTTCAATTGAAGACACGAGAATGAAAAGTGGATATGAACCATTTTGAGATAAAATGAGTCTTATGAAGTTTACTATTCCTTGTTACTTAACGCATCGTTTGGTATGAAAATTGTACATCTCCGATTCGTATTATTGCATTTGAACCATTTAAAAGCGTTTTCATCCAAAGGATTTTGTGGAATGAGAAAAAGCTTTATGATATACCAATACCAATCAATCCATTAAAGCTAAAAAATATGAAAGAGTTGGAAGTGTATATCCTTGATGCATTCTTAACTTGGTACCATGATTTGACAAAGGCACGCAGTGATGTTATTCCAGAAAGTGAAGCACCAGAAGAAAGCGTGACTTAAGACGACAAATCTGATTCAGAATAAAGTTAAACGTTATAAAATACAATAAAATATTGTCAAATTCTCAAAAAATGTCAGAAAATGTCAAAAAAAAAATGTAAAAGTCTCAAAATAAAACGTTTTAATGTATATTTCTTCTTAATATACCCTTTGTATCCAGCTGCTATTAAAAAAATCTAAAAATGAGTATGAAAACAGGACATATCCGAATCTTAAAAAAGCCATAACATAGTAATTAATTTTTTATAATCAATATATACTGGTTCGATATCATACATATATGTGTATAAACGTTCTAAAATCATTGTTAGCAGACAAATCTAACTCAATTAGATATAAACTGTTTGTTTTTTGTTCTCCTGTAAAATTACCTTTTTGGTTCATAACCACTTTTCATTCTCACGTCTTCAATTGTTTTTTTTTAGCTTTGTTTAGTAGGATAATTTTTGAGAAATAATCTATATTACGAAAATTGATTCAATAATTAAGATCAACGGTTCTAATCTGGCCAACTAGAGTGGTTACGCATACTTAAAAGAGTCGCATATTACATGCCAAGCTTTTAATTTGCATACTACGATGGACTCAAACAATTTCGTATAACCGATTAGTGTAACAGTATAGTGTAGTGTAGCACTATCAATGTGTTATACCTTTTTCTTCCCTGAGTTTATTTTACATTTAGATAAGGTAGATATATGTAATACAAAATCAACTGTATAAATTCAATTCCAAAGTTCATAATGTAGAGTAATTTTCTTTTCGTCCTTGTGTTATTTTTAAGTTTGAACCCCAAATATTTTAAACGCCTTTTTTTGTTTTCTAATCAAATCATCTGACATTTTGTAAACATAGTTTCGTGCTTAATTTCCTATGTAGCTTTAAGAGCTCACAATCTCTATCAAAATTTAGAACCCAACTCATCATAATGTCATCGTCTGTTAGGCGTTACAATTTCCATATCCATAAAATGATAGTTTGACCGTAGTGTATGAGTAAGTACGTTTGTGACCCATGATGCATGTCATGGCAGTTATTACGAAAGGACATCCGTATTCTTCAAACCACCGGGTTTGCACAATATATTGTGTATGTGAAATGTTGTTTCTTATTTCATTTTTTTATTTTATTATTTTTTTTTTTTTTTTTGCATAAAATGAAATGGAAAATTTGGTGATGACCGGACCTGAAAAAAAAATCGGAATAATATTAGATGCTATATTCTAGACATTTATAATATGTAGGAGAAATTGTGATGATTTTTTCATCCCTGCTATATATTTTATACGTTGTCGTTGATTTTTTTTTTTTTTCATCTTCATTTTAATATAATATTTCTGGCTTTCCCTCCTCAGTGTTTGGCTGAAAATATGCCACGAACGGTTGACACAAATTTGCATTTTCTCCTCATCAGGTCATACAAAGAGAAAGTTTTTGGAACGCTATTTTTAAATCCATTTATGTGTAAAAATTGCGTCCAACCCAAGCCTGGTTGCGAAGGAAATGCAAACAGGGATGTGGAGGAACCCATTTTTCCATCAGTTGGCTACAATGCCTTTGGTGCTAATGTTGCCACAGTAATGATAATGCGTACATACATTATATGTATGTACATATGTGGAGACACTGAATTTTTACATATTTTTTTGTGTACAGATCTTTGTACCCACATGCTCTTCAAAAATCTATAGTTGTCCTCGTCGCGTGCTCTTTGATTGCTTTTTTCGGAGCAATATATGAGATGGAAGTCCGTCCATGTGTGTTTGTGTGCATTTTAGGGTCCATGTCGAAATTCCATGAGGCGTAAGTTTAATATGGTTATTTTAACCATATTTCACTGAGTATTAACAACACAAACATTAAGTTGACATCCACGCATAAGAGCCACTACGTTACGAATTGCTTGTATGGCTTAACTAGTTTGGATTGAGTTCATACAATTTTAGGGAAGGGAATTTATTTGAACAGATTTTATTAAGGAAGCAAATTCAAATACGTTTATTTTTTGAAAGTAAATAACAAAATTTTTGGTAGTTTGAAATTTTATAATAAACCGAGGAAGCATAACTTAAATTTAAGAACGGTTTAAAATTGGTCACCGTTATGTAATTCAATATTTCCATTCGAAAGTTCTCAGTCTAACTAATATTAAAGTCGAGCTAGATTCCACTCTGCGGGAGTTTGCTCCTTCGTTTACGACTATAAAAAATATTGGGTAGCAGAGTTTAAACGAGGCCGTACGAGCTGCCAAGGTGAATACTGTAATAGAGGCGTCCACGCCAGACACGATTAAGATAATTCACAAAATGGTATGGGACTATCGCCGGCTAAAGGTGCATGAACTACCTGAAATGATATGCATTTAAAAAACAGGGAAAAATAAAAGAAAAAAAAAGATCAAAGGTTTTAAGATGAGATGGCAAGATGGGTCGCATTTCAATACAGCAAAAACAGCGTCGTGAAGATTTTTCAGTAGAGCGTTTGGCGACGTTTCACCGCTATAAGGCAGAACTTCTGCGTCAATTTATAACCATGGATGAGACATGGGTCTACTACTTCACACCTAAGACAAAGGAACATTCAAATCAATTCTTACTATATAAATAGGGTATAGATGCTATTGAATATCTCCGCAAAAATCTATCGAATTAAGGAACAGTCAAAGCAGTTCTTACTAAAAATAGTTTAATATCGTTGGAAAAATGTATCGAGCTAAAAGGAGATTATGTTGAAAAATAAAGAACATTATTTCCAACTTTTTTGTGTCTTTTGTTTTTTAGGTCGGCTAGTGTTTGGACTGCCCTCGTATAATAATCATATATAAAAAAAATTGTAAAGAACAACAGGAGAGCGAGGATATAGAAATATAAATAGATAAAGGTGTATACTGATAATTTTACCAATAGTACTGCAAGTTAAGCCTCTAGTAAGGATAACTACATATACCGACCGACAGTATCGTAATACATGCTGCAGTTACAATGAAAACAGTTTTATAAATAGCTAATCCCATATGACGGCAAAACTATTCATTGACGATAATGTAGATTGACCAGTATCAAACCTGAACGGTATTGAAATAGCGATATCTCAGCTGAAGAACAGCGGGTGCTGATGAAGTGACAGCGACCTATTGCAACGGGTTTACAATGTGAACGCATTGGCACGAACACAATATTTGGCCAAAATAAACATATGGCTATTGATTAGAATCTAAATGTATAAAGCCCAGCGTTCAAAAAAAAAAAGCACCAACGCTAGGGTCCAAAGGACCCACCATCGCTAGACCAACTTATAACATTTAGACTAAAGTATATTCTTTCTGCACGATTAACCAGTTTTGCCAGTAGCATTTTTGAACTGATAAACAGAGAAAAATGAATAAATACAGTTCGATACAACTGCCTCTAAGAGTCTTCTTCATCAAAAGATGTACGATCCCACAGCCGAGTTTAGTATTCCTCCAAAGCTAATATATATTGACGCCACTGACCGAAATTAAGCAAAAACTACAGTAAGCACGCCTGATGCCATCTCCAATTAGGCCATATGTTACTAGTATGTATACTGATGGTATAAATTATATTGAGAGAAAACTGTGAAATGTTACTGCAGTTTTCTCAAAAATGGTTGAGCAGCCAGAAAAAATGCAGATGCTGATAAACGAGGGCGAAACTCTGCTAGCTGTTTCGACGAAAAATGAGTCAACACCTTTGGGACACGTGGTGGCCATTGACATCTGTAAATTGGGATTAATTAATTATTGGATGAATTCATCATTGTCTGCTCAACCGCCAATAGAATATATTAGACTAATCCTACCAGTTACGCTATTCCGCGCAAGTTACTAGATTATGAACAGCAAATGAATCAGTTTTTTGAGCCCCCATCAAAAAAATATTCTGAAACATGCAACGTTTGTATTTTCTTGGTCTCGTTTTGTGAACGAATTCAATCGCTCTGACAAGTTTGAGGAGAATGCTGCTTTACGAAGGGCTATAGTCTATTATTTTTCGTAAAATGTGAGGATCTATCATTGTTAGCGGAGAATGGCGGCGTTGAATGATTCATGAAAATAAACGTGGTCAGGGGCGTCAAAATACAGCAACTATGTTTTTTCAAGTTAACAAAACACGGTAACAAAATCTTCAATAGTGAACCCGATGGGAAACCCAAAAAGGGGTGACTAACTAAATCTCCGTTGGAAGGATCCGCGTTTTGAGACACTCCATAAACTGTCTACAACTTATTAGGGGGAAAACGCACATTAATAAAGAAAAAATGAAATACTTCTTTGTGTTTAATTTAACAATAACTTTGGAAGTGAAATGGTAGTCCTAAAAATTCCTCAAAGAATACAAAGAGCAAATATTTCTTACCAGTTAAATGAATATCTGCATAATTGTGTCATTTGATTGTGGGTGGCTGGTACTTTTCACTTTCCTTAATTTTTTTCTCTTTCTTCCTCTTCCAAATCTTTCATCTTGTTTAAATTGATTAATAACATTTCCCGTATTTTTTCTCTTTAATCACATTGAGCGTTCAAATAGTTAATTAAAAAAAAAGAACGTTTGTTAAATTGTTTTCCAGGTAAAGCGTCCTGCTCTTGTCAATTTTTGCATTACATATTCTATAATGGGAATGTTATAACATTTCCTTTCATTTCCTTTTCCGAGCTCCAATGAATTACAACATGAACATGGCAATTACGCTGACATCACAATGGGAAACGGAGGACATATCCTGCGTAAGATATCTAACAATGCATCAAAGGAATTTCCAATATTTTCAGTTTCCAATTCTTTCTGTCTTAATGCCATTTGCAATTTGAATTTATCGTTCCTTTTGTGCGCTTCCTCTCTTGACATGACAACGTCTAATTTCATTTCATCTGATGAGCATATATTAATTTCCTACAACAAGTTGTTAAGTAAGCTGACTGATATCATTTTTCAAACAAAGTCTGCAAGGACATGCTAAGATATCGACGGCCTTGCAAAGAGACATTTACAGCGAATAAGTAATGACAATTACAGATTGACAACGTGTTTCAAGTTCATTTCAAGCACTTGACAAATTCCAACAATTGCTACGATAATAAGGATAATGAAATATTTACCCTTTTTGCTTCAATGACCGTTTGTGAACGTGGAGTATTTGAAACAATCACTTTTGTTGCTGGTTTTAGATGAAGTGATAGGACAAGCTATCGATAAGGCAATAATAAACTCTCCACTTAGTAATATCAAACAGATTTGCAGGAGTATTTAATATGGCAAACAGCAGATAATTAAACTGTTTCAGTTTATAAAGAAACCAGGTAGAATAAAATGGAGAATTCCACAAACATTTAGCAATGCTGGTGTTGTAGAATTGTAGTATAAAATTGCTGTTAGAAATTGCAAACTAATTTAGTAAGTAATTAAAAAAATGCTATTAAGCTGAATAATTTTAACCAAAATGGGTATTTTTAACGTTAGAAGATCCTTTAGCTTTCAATCCGATTTCTCTCTGTATATATTTGTGCGTGTGTAAAAAAAAACTGTTTATTTACTAAAATTTATTATTGGGAAGAAGAGGCGAGTCAAAAAGAACGAATGTTTGGAATTGTTTTCTATGTCGGACGCATAATCGCAATATATTTAAATGTAATTTGCAATTTCTTATTAAAAACCCACGACTGTTTTTATTAGGGTTTAGTTGGTTCGAAGCCAGCTGAATAGTTTGAAATAAATCCAATAACGGTTGCAAACTTTGAAATCGATGCTAGTCTGTGTCGATATCGTTATGATTCTTTTTAAAACGAATATAAAAAAACGAAAGCAATCGCTAAACCTGTTGAAAGAACCAATAATAATAACCAATAATAATAAAATAATTTTATTAGGAAAGCAAAGTAAAATCGAGGTTTTGAAAAGGATCTGTTTGATCCAATTTTACGTTAGTATCAGAAGCATTTTTGCGCATGGAAAAATAAAAGGGACTGGAGGAATTGATGCAAATTTTCAAGAAGCATAGACTGGAAATAACTGGAACAAAATCGTTCCGTTCGGAAGAAGTGCAGGGTGGCGCAATAGGATGTGCATATTGCATCATCTTTTTTTGCGGAGTAGAAAAGGCGCGGGCGGGGGTGCGCCTACATCGTTGAGAACAAATTATTCCGTCGGGAAGGATGGACTGATTTTACTGTTAAAAAAAATTCGCCTCACTAGTAGCTTGTGAAACTCGAATGTTGCAGTTTTTTTTTGTCAATAAGTACTAGAATTTATATGAAAGAGGCATAAACAGATCACATTCAAAATGGTAAAAAATTTTCAAACAAAACGATGGATATTTGATGTAAAGCAGACCATCTTGGTTTTCTTTTAACTACACTTTATAATTCTTTTGAAAAGAATTAATATATGGTGCTCTGTTGGAAAAAATTGACTGATATCTTACTAATAGGAACGAGCGACTTAAATCAGATAGTTGATGTATTTACGTGTACCAACATCAGTCCAGGGTAATCTATTAAAATTTCAGAAGGCAATTAGATTTGCCAAAATATCAATGGAAGTAATAACCTCACAGACAATGCGAAAAGAGTGGTGCCTTAAACTAATCAATTCTGTTTCATTACATGATTTAGTACTGAAGATAACGAGGAAAGCAGTTAGTCGGTGACTGATAACATGTAGAAACCACGATGGGTAAAATGGGTTTCTGTAAAGCTGTTTGACTGACGAAGCTTATATTCAATAAATGTGTTAGTATACAGCTTATTGCAATACAAATCGCGTAAAAAAAGAAATTTTTGTAAAAAAAACTTAAGAAATGCAACTCCAAATTTCAAATTACTTCTTCTAAAGAGGATAACAATGAATATAACTAAATTGCTTTAATATTTTGCACGTCTGATCAACACACCTCACCCAGTATATTTTCCTACTAACCAAAATCTACTACAAAAGTTAAGGTAATAATCATACATATTGTTAATAATATATAATGGGTTAGTTAGTCGGCACATTTCTTTCAACAAAATACATGTAATTGACAAATTTTCTCATTACAACTTTCTAACCAAACTACACCCAATATTGCATTTACCGCCTCTTAGTTATATTCTGAAATATAAAGAAACTAATATTAAATTCGGATAAAGTTCGGACTTTATCTAATTTGCCATTCATGCCATTTGTTGTTATGTTCCACTCAAAATAAGTAAAGCTTAACACAAACATTCTCTCACTAAACTTTGTTGCATCTACAAAGTTATTCTCTAATCTTGAGCGCTTGCTGAGATAATACGAACAGCCACAAGTCAGGTATTATAAAATATTTCTTTATTTTATTTTTTTTAGTTGCCTGTGTGTTTCGAAAAACTGTCCTTCTTACTTTATGGTTAAGCATTTTAACCTTTAGATGCGCTTAAGCAATGAAAAATTATAGTATTTACACAAATTCTATACGACATTCTTTATTTACTCTGTTCATGCACTGTACAGATAGATAAGGATGAAAAAGGTAAGGATTGCTAAAATATTTCATACAAAATGGTCAGCGGTTTAACACGACACATGGGTAAACTATGAACTAAAACACACCAACAGCAGCAACAGAACTACTTCTATCTCCAGGTAAAAAGAAAGTGTAAAATAATGAGATCATAATTTGCTAAGAATAAACGAAACTAAAGTTTACATAATCAAAAGAATGAATATTTTAAACTGGTACCCAAATCAAGCCAGGCCAGTTAATCTTAAAAGTACAGGTCCTTATAAATCACAAGTAAGTTATAATGCAACTTGATGAATTACCAACCTCATAGGGCAAGAAAACATCAAGGTGTTTTCGTTGTTTATATTTTATTTATTTTAATTTTGGTCAGTTGTTAATTGAAACAGAATTCACATTGTGCAAATTTAAACGATTTTATAGAAAAGTTTTCCAATTGCGCTTAGTTTAGCTTCAATATATTTCGCGACTTTTGAAAAAAGTTTTTTTTTTTTTTTTTGATACATCCTGGTTAATACTTGTGTTTTAATTTCATATTTGAACTGCAGTTTTGCAATTTTACTTACACAGAAATTTCGTTGTCCAAATTGACTTTCAAGTGGCTGTTTTTGGGATTGACGGCATTTTAACATCTTGCTTTTCCTTTATCTCGTCCCAAACAAAGTGGCAGAAATGTAAAATCACATTTTTAGAACTTCCTACTCGTTGCAGTATATTGAATTAAGTTAAAACTAAGCTGTTCCGTTATTCCCTACGCTTCCTATAACTTTTTTATCGCTAGCATTTCCTATCAGTAAATTTTAAATGTTTTTACGAATCCACTAAAACTACATACAATTTTCTTAAACTCTATTTTTCGGTGGAAATTTAACAAATTTAAAAAAAAAAATCAATTTCCGAAATGTAATTTAAAATTCGTTTATTTTTTGGAATAATTTGTTCTGTTGTTCCAGGCTGCCTTTGTTCACATCTCTGCAAGACTAGTGCAAATCTTAAACTAAAGCGCTAAAAGTTATGTTTGCATATAATATAAATGGCTTATTTTGTTACTAAATGTTGTACAATATTATTAATTTCAATTTAATTTAAATAACATCTCATGGCAAATTGGCAAGATATATTATAACAATTGCAATTTTGATATGCCAAATAAATTGTTTTCCAAACCTAATATCAAGTAATATTAT
The DNA here is from genome assembly GCA_019455685.1 of Philornis downsi. NCBI lineage: Eukaryota > Metazoa > Arthropoda > Insecta > Diptera > Muscidae > Philornis > Philornis downsi. Next base: position 296,785 of record JAHXMU010000112.1, on the reverse strand, counting down.
TATTGTACAGGGTGTTCGTTGGGAGGGTATACTACTTTGTTTCGCCGCCATTTTGGGTAAGCATTAATCTTGACAGTTCATATTTGGCAGTCGTGAAGTAGAGATGTGGCAGATTTATTATGGAAAAATATTTGATAAACCAAAGTATTTTAATCGTTAAAACATTTCATCAAAATCAATCATCCATTACTGTGACGATGAGAGTGTTACGTGAAATTTTTGGGAGAAACAACGTGCCAACAAGACGCACTATTTATCGTGTAGTGAAGGGGGTCTGTAGCTGATGCGGCCAAGCATGGACCACAACGTACTGCAAGATCGGCTGAAAACATTTCTGCTGCTCAAGAAAGTGTTCAAAACAATCCATCAACCTCAATTCGACGTCGTGCCCAGAAGCTTGGTTTTCAAAGAACAACTTTGGCCACAATTTTGCACAAGGATTTGCAATTTGTTTCCACTTAAGATTCAGTTGACACAAGAGGTTTTTCCAATAGGACCATTTACGTCGCCGTACATATTCCAATAGGATGTTACAGCTCGCCCATGACAACCTCGATTTTCAGGAAAAAATCATAATGGGTAACGAGGCATATTTTCATTTGAATGGATATGTGAATAAACAGAATATTCAGTTCTAGGCAATGGGAAACCCTCAAATTATTCATCAGTCATCTTTGCAACTACTAAAAGTGACAGTCTGGTGTGCAATTTGGTCAAGAGGAATCATTGGACCTTACTTCTTTGAAACTGAAAACGGCGTAACGGTAACTGTCAATGGGGAGCGATAGCGTGATATGATTGAAAACTCTTTAACACCACAACTGCATGCTTTGGGTTTGATTAACATGTGGTATCAAGAAGACGGTGCCACATCGCATACAGCCAAGATTACAATGGAATTACAGCGAGACCTCTTTTCACAACAAGTTATTTCAAGAAATGGTGATGTTGTCGGTCGCCTGATTTGGCTGCTCCGGACTTCTTTTTGTGGGGATATCTGAAAATCAAGGTTTATGCAAACAAACCAGAAACAACTTGTTTGAGCAACTCAAACAAAATATTCGTGATGAAATTAATGAAATACCGCATGAAATGTGTGAGAATGTAATGGAAAATGTGTTCAAAAGGACTCGCATTTGTGAGACTAACAGAAACGCTTGAGCAACTCAAACAAAATATTAGTGATGAAATTAATGAAATACCGTGAGAAATGTATGAGAATGTAATGAAAAATGTGCTCAAAAGTGCTCGCAATTGTGAGACTAACAGAGGCGGACATTTATCTGATATTGTATTCCATACATAATTGCAGGCATTAAATAAAACATTTATCAATATAAGATCCATTCTCTTTCCTTTAATAAAAAAAAAATTATAAACAAGCAAAGTATAGGTAGTATACCTTCTCGTCCATTACCCTGTATTAAAAAACGCCCCCTCCCATGGCGTATGAGTATTATGGGAGCTATGGTTAAGGAAATACTTTCAACACTCATACGTCGTGTGTATTCTTCCATTTCCATATTGATAAGTACAACAAATACAATGAGAGCTACAAATGGTTACTTTTGAAACAAAAGTGTGATACTGACATCGAAAACAAATTATACTATATTGATAAATGAACAGGAAGAATAATAACCACGTAGGGTTGACCAATATTTAATTTATGCAGGAATAAACTTTTATATACAATAGCATAGATGGAGGACATTTATAACACATACTTTGACAATACCACATGTAATGAACTCCAACACATTACGGCCCTTTATGACAGTTCAACCATTATGTGACTGTTTTGTAGCGAAGAGGAGTCAAATGGCATTTAAGGAAATAATTATTGTTTTTGATTAATGATGTAGATCTCATGTCAGTGGGACAATCTGAGGTTAGTGTTTACCCCTTGAATATTTATAATATATATTATAATAATAACATTTTATTTAAAGAGTTACCGATAAGAATACCGAAGTTTGCAAGTGGTATTTACCAATCTTTGGAGAAGGAAAGGTTACAATGGAGAAATTTGGATTCCAATCAATCAATCATCTCACCCTCCACCATCATCTCAATCAATATCACCCTCCCGATAAATATGATAATTTATTCTAATCACATTACATTATTCGGATAGACTCGCCGCGGGCAACATTTCAATCACCCAAAGTAACTAATTGGTTCTGATTTACTAAATATGCTTCCGATGATGTGAAAAATGTTAGGATTTTTAATTTCTGTAATTGATAACCAATACATGATCATTACAAAGAAAATGCTTGATAATCTGTAAGGTTTTTTCATTGACTCAGACTCGATGGCAGCCGATCTCAGAGATTCTGCTGAATGTTTGTCAATTCATGGTTTTCAACACATCCTCGAGACCTGAAACAATTCTTAATTAACCACCTATTATCTCTCAGTTCTAAACATTTTATGATGATTTATCATTAATTTTCTGTCATTAGAAGAGCAGGTGTTGTTTGAGGGTGTATTGAGGTGGCCGCCGCTGAAATAATGATGTGTGGCTGTATGTGGGATTCAAACCGGGATCATGCGGCTATTGTACCAAATCCACTTCAAAATCTGCGTCGTAATACATATAGAATATGTTCGTCTCCGTCTATTTAATCAGAATATCTTGGAATCATAGTTTTTATGTTTTCGGAGTCTCCTTTCTTTATTTTCTCTTGTTTTCATAATAATGACTTTTAAGTTGTATTACTCATTAGGCCACAGCGTCCGATCCTAGTGTTGGCTTTGCCAGCAAACATTCAGGCTTTCATAAAATTGATTTTTGACGAAAGGCGACACCAGTTCACAGAAGGCTCATCGGTGGTAAAATGCATTATAAGCTATTTAAGTTACTTCATTAAACATTACCTGACTTTAGCTAACACTAGATGGATGTTGCCAGCATTACCTGTTAATACTTGCTTGAAATTCAGAATTCGCGAGCAGCTTGCAAAATTCTGCAAACAACCCATTTCAGGCTTCCAAATTATGTAACTGATATCCTCTAATATTCATGTAATATTTACTGAAATGGCCACTACACAATGTAAATATTTGGGGATACATATGATAGAAAAAGTTTCGATATTCCGCTATTTTTCAATTTATGTAGAGTGTGACTAGTGCAATACATATCAATAGTATACTTATAGCTTACAGATCCGACTAAACAACTTCGTTAAACAGAGCCATTTAAACAAATTTATTCTAGGCAAGACTAGATAACGTATGAAGAATATATTTTAAAAATAATGCCTAATCAAAGAAGAGAGAGCAGAATTCATTGAAACGCCGATAATTATGTAATCTTCCATTAATGTGTGGGGAGAGCAACAGGAAAGAGGTGAGAATATGAGTTGGAATTGTAAGATGAGTAGGCTAGAGTTGTGTTTCCTGAAAGTAGGTTAGAGTTATGCATAATCAGCCTACCAGATAGTAAATCAGCTAAAAACACAAGATCGGTGTTTTTGCAACAGAGAAATTTTCAAAAACTTATTCGTTACATACTGAGATTACCGGAAAGGATTAAATTATGAAAGTAAGTTCTTTGCTTTGGATGAATGTCCTTTCATTGAAAGATTGCACTTCGTAAATATAGTAAAATTTAAAAAAATAGACAGCTGTTTAACTGATCTATTTGCAGACAATGGAAGTTTTAGTAATGCAATCCAATATTGTAAAAAAAAACAAATTTAGATTAAAAATACTGCATTGTAATACTTCTTGGCTGTGCATGTCTTCAGGTGATTGACATTAAAGAGAACAAATTTGATAGGTTTTTAAATAACCACCTCAAATCGAGTATTAAGGGAGGACTTTTATTCATTTTGAAAAGTTGCCATAGAAGAGTACCAAAGAAAATAACTACCAGATCAAATTTTTCTACAAATTCGTTGTTCCATGAATTATACCAGTGTTTACCGAAGACAAAAAGCCTCTATTTTCATATTTTCTTTTTCACAACATTTTGCCAATATGCAATAAATAATCCAATTTTCTATGCAGGAGGCAAACAGACAAATAAGTGCTGATATTTTTTTTCATTTTTTATTTTTCATTTTGTTAGTTTGTCTCTGTGCTTGCACATTCTATATGTTGGAAACAGCTAGTAAACCTTTTTAGAGAAAAACTACGTTATCCGCAGACATTTGAGGCATAAATTAATTAAACTAATTCTCATACATGACAACTTAGATCTCCATTATTCAATATCTTTATGACATGAGTTTTTGTCTTAACCAGCGCTGGGTGATTATCATTATTATACGAATTCCCAGTTCCTCACGCTGATGAATTACACTACAGAGGAGTTTACAACAAAATATTTTACTACAAAAATTACACTACTGCGGAGTTTACAGCAAAATATTTTACTACAAAAGAAAATAAAAACTGTATGACTGATGGATTCTTAAACACTTACAAAACCAGCTTCTTTCATTTCTTTGTTAAAAAAAACCAGGTAGTCTCACGTGTCGAGAAATTGTCTAAAACATTGCTAAAACTAAAAATAATAAAATCATAAAAGTACTAAACAGACATTTTATTCTGATGAACTCACCCTTTAGCGTTAGTACAAAAGTACAAAGGGATAACTGTGATATACTGAAGCCTTCCACTTATGAACGAATTCATTTTTGAAAAATCGGTCAAATTGCATTAGAGGCTCCAAGAACTTGACAGTTTACAGTGCTTCAATGGTTGAATTTGTCATTCGTATAGGAGGAACGGTAATTAATCGCACGATTTCATACGTGTTTCTTTAAATGTTTGCTTCTTTGGTGCTGCATTTTTAGCCAAATTAAATAACAGATACCAGCATACCATTCTAGTGGAGGTATAAAATTATCAGACGAACGTTAATCCTAGAAATATCGAAGCTACGGTATACCAGTTTCTCAAGAAGGTGCCGATGTTTTGTTTTGACGTGAAAAGAGATTTATTGATTTTTGTAAAGGGTTTTTATATCAAACAGTAATACAGCAATTGACAGTAATGCCATTCATTTCATTATACATGTTAATTAGATGGCGTATAAAACCTGTCGGATGTTTCATACTTTGACTAACTAATTTGGAAAAAATTTATGAAACTATCGATAACGCAAATTCAAGCAAAAATATTTCAACCAGAATAGATGTCTCTCAATTTGGTTTTGTATATTTCTTTCTCAATTTTGTTTATCACCGTTTACTGCCTTGTCTACAAAAACATGATAATATAACCCAATTAGATTAAATGAATATAAATAGCCTACAAATTTCCATTTGACATTTTATTCTATGCTTTCCTAAAAAGAGCCAACTGACAAAATTCGACCAAAGGCAAAAAGAAAAGGAAAAAGAAGAGATGTCGAGTGGTCTAAACATTCACATTTGAGTCGCACAAACTACTGACTAAGACATTTTACTTTGCTGGCTGGTATGGGTTATTTTTGTATTTTCTCTTTTCCCACAAATTAACTGCTCAGTGTTGTTTCATATATTTATGTGTATTACTGTCGGTATGTTAGCATTACTTTGTTGCCATTTATTTTGCTACTTTGCCTTTCTACCATTTGCCAGTATTGTCACATTTATACCTCTGTTAACCACTCTAACCTGGTATAATCCGATAAAAGCTCGTGTGGTAAATACAAAGGATAATAAATTTCCATGTGACAAGGACATGCACTTGGATAGTACAATAACACAGATACACAATTTTATACAATAAAATAACAATGTAGAAAACAAGAGTAGAACATTGTTTTGCCGAAGAGTTAAGCCGACTGCTGTAGGCCATCCACAAGGGAAATGTCAATTTCACTTCAATATAAAGCAAGCAAAGTGCAATAAATGCGATTTTACATTACAGGCGCAAATTCTATAACGTTTAATTAAAAAAATAATAAAAATGGAATTCTGGGTAGAAAAAGTCTTATTAAAAAATACGAATTACACTCACAACTAAACTTATTCGGAACTAATGCAATCAATTTCAAACAGTTTTTTTAAAGAAGAATCAACCTTTTATTGGCTTCTTTTCTATGTTTTATAATAAAGGCGTGGAAATAATGAAATACCCAACATAACCCGCGATATATCGCAACAGCAATTTGTAATTGTAATACTATTTTTCTTCTGAAAAATTATAAAAACAGTTTCAATATTCTATATAAATAATGGACTTAGAAGCGAAAGTATTTTGAATCAAATATATGTACTTCTGTTGGATTGTAATTTAGTCTCGATTTTGGTTTAAGCGATTTAACATACAATAATCTTTCATATAGGATTTGGCGGTTTTGAAAAGGCTTGCAATTTTCTATCTTGTAAATCGAAATTCTGACGCCTTCTATAAAAATTCCAAATTATATTCCTAACCTATCAATGAACCTTTGTTAGCTGATCGCTTTCATGCATGCCTACAAAAATTTAGTTTTTCGTTAAAGGAAATTCGCTTTACAATTTTATGTTTTTAGGTCAAGTTTTTAACAAGCTGTGACAAAGAATTATTAATGGAGCCCAAAAAAAGAAAATTTGTCAACTGTTTAAGTACTACTTTTAATAAAATTTTTATAAAATCCGAACTAGCTTCCTCATTGTTTGATTTTAAGAAGCTGTTACAAAGAATTGTTAATGGAGCCAAAAAAAAAAAGAAAATTTTTCAACAGTTTAAGTATTACTTTTAATAAAATGTTTATAAAATCCACAGCTAATCTACAGCTAATAATTTTATGGAATGATCCAACATCTTGATTCGTATTAAAAAAAAAAGAACAAAAATACTTACTATATCGAAAGAATCACAGTTTTTTTTCTTAACTTTTCTAATAATGGACTACTTAGTGACAATGAGTCTAAAAGAATTAATGTTTTTGGTGTTCTAGTAATCGTAATGAATACTCTCTTAGTAAACCAGCGGAGGCGAAAGCAGTTTCGGTACATTAAGATAAATAAAAATGGATCAAAAAGGTGCCATTGTCGTAAAATTTTTTTTAGTGAAGCTGAGTTACAATTTCTTATACTTTTTTTTTTAATTTAACCCATTCATCACCGACAAAATGGCATGTTCGTTATAGCTTGGTATTCTGGCTTCTCCTTTTAGTTACCAAGCTAAGTTGGTCATAGATGTTTTGGCTTTGAAATTTGATTACGATTACGAGTATTATAACAAATTAACCAATCTGAATTTTTACGTTGAAATTTTATTCCAATTTCAGGCTTTATAATAAATTGACTTGTCCGAATCTTCTATCTGAAATGTTTGTATGCAGACTTTCGAATAAAACTAGCTTACGTTTGCTGTTACGGAAAAATTACGCATGAAAATTAGCATATTAGTATATTTTAGGTATATCTATAGGTAGTACTTGGAGTACAAAAATAATAATTTAGCAAAAAAGTACATGAAATTTAATTCGGAAAATAAATCTACCCAAAATACTTGGCAGAATTCTCTCCAAAGAAAAATTTATTTTAAAGGAGATACTTTCTTTAAAGAAAAATGTTTGAACAGAATTCGTTAGTCAATTTACAATACAATACAATACAGAAATTTATTACAAAAATAATATTTGTGAATGTTTGTGAACATTTTCGTCATTAAATTATACAATGCACCACTTTCAAATGTTCTACAGTATCCTTCCTATGAACAGTTGTTGCATAGCTTTGGTTTATTCATTGAAATGTGTAGTATTCATAACATTTTTTTTTTTTTTATTTTTAGAAAGAAAAATTCTATATTAAGATAGTTTTTTTATGAAAATATTACGCGCAAAATTAAGACAAAGTAAATCATAAAGGTTTTCTTAATGTGGGGGGTTGATCGGACAGTGTTTTTATTACATGTGAAAGAGAATGAGGAAAACAGGGGGTTAGAGAGTGTATAAATCGAATGACTTCAATTTATTGCAAGGTTTTAGCTTTTATTTCTGGGGTTTACAAAATGGAGATTATTTTACCAAGCAGGGACTTTAAACGTTCAAATAAGTAGTTTGTATATCGAGTGTAGAATGAGTACTGATACTTGGGCGAGAGTTAGAAGACCGCTTTATTACACTGCTAGAATGGTGGAGTGAAAGCTCTTTTCCTAACCGTGCTGGGAGTGTACTTAAAAATTAAAACTTACAACTATCAGGGTAAGGAAAACTTGTGCACGTAAACAGGTTTCAATAAACACAAAAGCGAACTAGTTTACATTTGAATGAAGTGTTTGCGCACCGAAATGTCATATACTAACAGGCTAAGCTTGACACAATCAGCCCTATATTAGGTAATGGAAATGACTCAATATGTTTCCTTATTTATGCTTAGAGTTTTATGCAGTCGTTAGAAAAAATATCAACAAAAATTCATGTAGAGAATTTCAAAGATTTAGTTCAGAATTTTGTTGTGATTAGAATTACTAAAAGTCACGTACTTTTTCAAATTTTGGGAAGTGCTGAAACATTTGAAGTGAAAAATTTGGAAGATTTGATTTAGATTTTTATTGAATTTGCAGTTACTGATAAGAGCATTTACATAGATTTTTATGGACTTATTGGGAAAGACATAAGGAAAGTTTAAGTAAATAATTTTGGAGATTTGGTGCAGATTTTTATTAAATTTAGGATCACTAAGACATTTAGTCACAATCCGTAAATAGATTTCTAATGAACAATCACAAATTTTCATTACGGTTTTGAATATTCGTTAAATTGGTTGGTCTGGATATTCGTTAAATTACCCGGATAAACTGGTTATCAAAAATCGGTCTACAAAGCATTAGCATACCGTCTCAATAAAAAACAGTTTATTTTTAAACATTTTAAGTTTAATTTTTCTACAACATTATGGCGTAAACATAAGTCGTGTTTTTCAATAAATAATTTAAGTTTGCTAAGCACACAAAAAAAGAAATTAATAAAAATACATTTCAAAAAAAAAATAAGTAAGTTGCACCTATAAGAGTTGCGCCCCCTATAGAGAACAAAAGAAATTAACGAAATTCAACATACTTGAAAAGCAGTTTCAAAGTACCCTACCATACGAGTAAATGAACAAAATTTCTTCTCAATGTAGCTTCCAATGTGCGCAAATACGTTATATATATGTATATATATTTTTTGGTATTTTTGTCGTTATAGAAGTTACTAAAATTCATTTATTAAATTTATTGTTTTCAATTTATATTCGTTATTGTGTGCTTTTTTGTGCTCTATTGTTTTCCCCATTTATACGTTTCTATTTCATATGAGATATTTTTGTTTTATTTTGTGATTATCTTACTTGTTTGTTTGCTGTTCGAATTCATAAACTGAAAGCATTATAAGTTAACATATAATATATAATACGGCATTGTCGGTGATAGCAATGGCTTTATTCGCCATATTGCCACATGTGACTAATCTAACGAATAAACAAGCGATGTAAAATAAAAATGTATTAAAATTTAAAGCAAATTGAAAAACAACGCAAAAAAGGCGAATAATCAAGTAAATATTGCATAAATACGTATATATTGAATAATGTATACACATACAGGTATCAACGATTGCATAAATTATTGATTTATTTCACTCCTTCCACATCTAATTTGTAAAGCATTTGTTGTAATTGAAAATATGGATAAATTTAAAATTAGTTATGACAAATCTCCATGTTATTTGTCTTTATTCATTGACGTGGATGGTTTCAATGTGAGAACTGCACAAAATAATCAAAATGCACTGTAAATTTTAAATAACAAAATCTTGTACAAATTTATAAATATTTTCGCAAAAGAAAAACTTTAATGTCTGTACTTAATCAATGTAGTAATGTTAGTCGTTCAGTTTATCAAAAAAATTTTTACTAGGAAATAGCTTAAAGTAAATATTTTGAATTTTTGACCAAATTTGTCGGGATTAACCTAGAGTTTTTAAAAACAGTTACAATGTGAAGATTTCTGGTGACTAAGCTACAATTATTTCAATATATTTTCAACATGATAGGCAGCTTCTTGCACTATTCTTATTCTATTCGGATGGCCGATTATTAAAATTCTCATAAGTAAACTAAATATCGCCAAAATATGTATGAAATTTTTCGCCTTTAAGAACCTCAATTTTATCTAGAATATTGAGTATGTTATAAAAAGAATTTCTACTACTTCTCATAACTAAAATATAAGACAGTTCTTTACGTTTAGTAAACTTACAAGTATTTTATTTATTTACTCAATGAACGAGACCTGCTGTCTAACTATCGCCTAATCCAAAAAGTTTCCAACTTCTATAAGACTTGTCAATTACTTAACCACTCGTCAGTACGCCAATCACTCAAAGAATAACAGCTGATAATGATCATATGCATAACAGTCCGCTGTCCAAACCAACAATCCACAGAAATTGTGGGAATTCCAAGTATTGTAGCGTCTAATATTATTGAGTTTGTTTTAAAGCACCATGTGAGCAATTTAGGGCTGACCACTCTTAGATAGTTTAAGGGTCATGGTTTCTATATTTTCGAATGTTTTTTAAGAAAATTTTGACATTACTCTTGTGCCATTTCATTATAAAATGGTCAAGATGTGGGAAAAATCCAACAATCTCATGGATTCCGAAATGAAAGTTGACCAAAATTATCAATATCATGAAATATTAGGTTTTTTGTTTTTTTCTTTTGTAAAGTAAATTCGAAAAGGGAAAAGCGGTCATCGTTTTCTGCCTTTGTGTTCAGATCTGTATGCTTTCAAACAAGTACATCCCAATATTCTACCTTAATGACATTGCGACAAAATGTTATACCCTGCTTTAGCGATCGAAACAAAAATGATCAGGTTGACGTATTCTATTAATAAAAACCCTAACACAAATGAGTCAAAAACGGAATTTATATGCAAGAACAGTTCTTGCTTACCAAAACTTTAAGGTTTATTTTTTCAAACCGGCCTTGGGAATGAATTGCCGAAGAACTATTAAGCGAACCGTAGTCATCGAAATTGAAACAAGTTCTAGGAAAGAAATAAGGGCAACGATTACCGCAAAAACTGGTATATTTAAAACATAAATGCTAATACTCTGCGCTTCTGTGAGTTTACAATAATTTGGTTGGTTGTATAAAAATACCTCCTAAGTTATTTTTTTACACTTCATTTCACTTCTAGTTTATACTGTCTATACAATTTGAATATCTTGTATATTGTAGAAATAAACCCAAAACGATGAGCTTTCTTACTACATAGTTGCTATAAGTATATCTTCGCGTTTTATTTTGAATCGATTCAGCAACCAATTTTGGAAATTGAGCGAAAATACAATCACCAAATCTAGTCTTTCTTTTAACTGGTTTATTCATAGAAGTCACATTTGTACCCCATTTACAAAAATATTTTTGATACAGAGGATTTTGCCATTTTTAACAGACGAATATAGCGATATGTAACGTGGAAAACGTGGAAGAAATAGAGAAGAAAATAGTAGAAGTAGTTGAAGAAAATAGCTCCGTTCTTAAAAGTGATTTTGTTCAAATTAGTTATGTTTCTATCCTAGTATATATTTTGCGAAGATATGAATTAAAGTTTCGATTTGATTTTGTTTTGTTTTTTTTTTTTTTTTTGAATTGGTAATTTTTGTCAACTTCGGTACTGAGACCTTTATAGTCGTTTGATTTTAGTCACAATTTTAACGTTTTCTAATTAGCTCAAACTGAAACATTCCGGCAATTGTCTTGAAAAACCATATGTATACGTACGTAACATAACAAAAGCCATGACATTTGTCTAATATGTACAGTCTAATAAATTATATACCTATAGCGTTATCCATTTAGTGGTTTCAAAACCGCCGGTCTGGCAAGGCTGTCATCTAAAATATTATTTATTTAGTGAAATGAATATGAATCATTTAACAACAGAAGAATGCGTAAAAATGGTTAAAATTTAACAAAAAAAATTGTGATTCAAACGTGGGCTTTCAATAGAGCAAAAATTTTTTTAACAATGAAGCTCATTTCTCTCTCGGTGGCAATATCTACAAGCAAAATTGTCGCATACGATGTTCGGAGAACAAAAAAGCGGTTGTGGAAAAGCCATTGCACCCGGAAAAAAGGGTGAAAATGAAAAATGATTGAAAAAAAAAATTAAAACGACGCTGGAGGAACGTCTAAAGAAACCACTGCTTCAACCAATCCAGAGGCGGTCATTTAAAAAATATTGTATTTTGTACATAATGGCCAGGTCCAAGCATTATAATGAAATTAATATTTCATCGAAATCGTAGCTTTATCTGTGTTTTATTTAATTTTGCCCAATATATTACCATGTCCTTAAAAAAAGTTGTTAACTAATTCTAGAATAATAAGCATATTTTACTATAAAATATTTTTTCCTTAATTATAATATTATATACTTATTAAAAATTTACGGTGGCGATGTGGCGACAACTTATTACACACTGTTAATATTATTTATATGAACAATTTCCATTAACTTTCACCTACCATATTTCCTTATCGTCCATCTGGAAATACTGGCAACGAATTTTTACCCCTTCTAAAGGTAGTATTCCAATTTAAATAATACATTAACACTGAGTGAATGAAGCAGAAGCTTTACTTGAATATTTAACAGCTTGATGGGGAATTGAAAAACTCTTAGTGTTCCGTTACAGCAAATTGCTGGCAAATGTTACTTTTCTCCCTCGAGTGGTCAATCTTCTAAGGATGGGCGATTGACACTGTGGCATTAGAAAAATCTTAAAATGTGGAGGAGCAACAGTTACAGTTAAGCACTAAAATATGTATCGTAACCAACGTCGCTAAGAGGATATTGCTAGGAGAATAGATGCTGTTATAACACACGCCAACGTATGTCATATCATGTATGTATGACATTTATGTCTAAAAAAATAGTGTTTGTGCAAATACCCTGTCTTTCGTTTAGCAGCTTTTAAAGAGCTTTATGCTAAAGTAAAGGACGCTTAGTACCTTATTGATGGTATATGTTACGTTATTTGGTAAGCGATTGGTTATTAATTTTTCAAAAATATACAGAAAAATTACTGTCAAAATCCAAGTGGAAGTTTAAAGTTCGATGTGTTCGATTCAACGTATTTTATTTGAATGAATTGAAAATTTTCTCTCTGACAAGAAACACCAAACATAAAACTAGTTAACTATTCTATTTATATATGTACGTTTGATTGTCACAGTATTTATATGATACAGTAATTTATGTACAACAATTACAAAATAAGTTGTTATTAATATCGATAGATCAATGATTGCTACTTATTTTGTCAGAAAATTTTGCACCAGGTGATTCCCAAAAAAACAGAATTCATTGAAAATTATACAGAGTGTATTTTATTTGAGGAATTTATGAATTTGAAAACGAACAGTATTCACAAGCAAATTATGTTTAGTAGATTTTAGCGCAGTTACCAGTAATCTATCAAATGTATGCTTTGATAGTTAAAAAATTGGCAAGTTTACAAAAATATGACTTGCAAAAAAAAAAAAAAAAAAAAAAAACTTTAAACAGACAAACTGTAAAATAAGAAAAAATGTTTATGCATTTTTCGATTATTGGGGGAAAAATTTATTTTTCTATTAGATTTTGTAACATAATTTAAATACAAAATAAATAAAATACAGGATGTCCATCGGGAAGGTGTACTATTTTGTTTGCTTATAATTTTTGATTAAACGAGAAAGAATGGATCTTATATTGATAAACGTCGGCAATTATGGAACTTTCGTAACTTTCTCATCGTCACAGTAATCGATGATTGATTTGGATAAAATCAACACGATTAAACCACGTTGGTTTATCGAATATTTTTTCATATAAATTTGCCACGTCTCTACTTCACGATTGTCAAATATGGACTGTCAAGACTAATGTTTACCAAAATTGCGGCAAACCAAAGTAGTATACCTTCCCGACGTACACCCTGTATATGAAAATTACCCCTGCCTGCGTCACCGTTACTCAAAATTCAAAAGTATATTTTTAGAATAAAACAAGAAGTAACATTTAAAAATAATGTGTAATAAAATATCAAAGAAATATAAACAAAATCGTAGATATGCAAAAAAAAAAAAATAATAATAAAGAGATAACAAAATAGGCTTAAAACATAATAAATCTAATAAATCTTACTGATCACGAGCATTATTATCTGGTATTATTAGGTCGTCCCGAATAGTTATGAGTATATTGCAAACTCAAATCACTCAACATTTCTGAAAATCTGGTGACCCACTTTTGCTCAAAAATCACTTTTCAACGAAAGACGAATAAATGTGTAGAGTGTTTTAAACAGCAAATGGCTATTTGGTAACTAATAAAACAACATATTTCAATACGCATAAATACTATTTAAGGGCAAACAATTAACTTTGATCTTTCAAAAAAGTGTTTTTTTTTTTTGTTCAAATAGGGCACGATTACATTCTAATAAGGTGGCGTGAAAGGAGAAGAGTTAATACTAACTTACATGTGATTATATTTTTAGTTAGAATATGTCTGATATTAAACAAAATATCTATACGATTTTGTTTCATTATTCGGTTCTAAGATCATTTAGTTCTTAGCAAATACGAGTCTTTATTATTGCTAAAGGCTTTTTAATGGAAGGCCTATTTTCGATAGCTGGCCGAAGGAATAGCTATTCCTATGTTTGCTAAAATTCTAATCTTTACGTCCTTAACAATCTACGCTTTCTGGTCAAAAAAAATTATCAAATTTTTGGATTTTATTCTTATTTAAAACAATTTCCTAATTACTTAGTATTATTGAAAAGTGAAGGTCAAGAAAGGCACTGTGAAATTTATATTCCTAATCCATTCGTGAAAGTTTTGCATTGAAAGTTTTAACATTATACAATAGAAAAGCTACAATATTATGTGAATACAATCTGCTTTTTTTATGTCTGACAACCAAAATACTCCTCAACGTATAGGAGCCCGCTTTAGGCAACGGTATTTTCGGAATTTCTAACTTGAAATTTATTACTATTTGAGCAAATTTTTTTGACTTTATGTTTAAAATAAATATGCAAGATTTTGTGTATTTTGAAAATATAAGTTTAAGTTTTAAATCATTACAGATTGACTCTACCTGCTTCACTAATTTTTGAAAAAAATACAAAATAAACTCTCAATTGTTTGTCTGCTATTTGCTAGACTATGCATGGAAATTTTCTATAATCGGGTAAAACCAATTTTGTTATGAATATCTCCGTTCTTCATAAATATTGATGCAGTGCTATAAACTAAAGTGAGAGCAAATATACATTTTATCACATACTCGTATGTAAATTTCTACCAACGCAAATGCCGATTGTTTTCTGTTCAAGGATACAGCTTGAAAATTTGAAAATTTAAACTAAAATAATTTGTGGCAACTCGTCATTTTGTTACACTATATCGCTTCATTGAAAACTAAATACTGTTTTAATATTATATTATATATTTAGAACTATAAACACATATGGGGTAAAAATTAACTAAAATATCGCAAAAAAGAGCATGTGAAAAAATATGCATCGCACGTTTTAAAAGGATTAAATATGACGATTTATTAATGTACGAGAAATTTGCCAAAAAAAAAGTATCGGAATCCACCTCAAACGGCAAATTAATGATTTGAAAACACGAGCATTAGCTATTCTTCTTGGCCCAAAATATTTGGGGTTACCCCCAAAATTTGACCAATATTAACTCTTGTCTACTACACACATATTTTCAGAACTTACATCTTTTAAAATTCATGGACATTCTTTTCTGAGTCCATTTTAATTAACCTACATTAAAGTATTCACAATAAGAGGGGACAAATTAGCTTTCTTTCATTAAAAACAAAAACAGAACCTTCAAAAGAGTTTGAGGCCGGTTGTCTCCTATTTAATTTAACCAAAATAATAATTATTTAACTAAACATGATACTTGACATAACTCAATAGGAATCTCAATCGCTTCTGTCGCGCACTTTATGAACAACTATTGGTATGAAGCCATAAAAACAATTGAAATTTCTGTTAAAATTTGTTTCCCACATACAATTCTTTTTTTTTTTTGGTTTTTAATGAAGCTGAAAAATTATAAAAAAATACGTAATTACTTATAATATAATGCACAATATTACACATTTATTCAAATGCAAAAGTACCAAAAAAGGCGTTGTGTATATTCAAATTAAATTTTAATTTAATATTGTGAATGAGAACAAAAACAATTTGTACAAAATCCACCCACTAACAAGGTCATAACATATAACATGCATATAAATTTACATGGCTAAAACATACGATTATGCAAAAGGTTCAACATTTAAATGCACAATTTTGTAGGTGGACATTTGTCTGTATTTGCGAATATACGCACACCAACAAAAACAAAAAAACATTCGTAACAATGACTGCAAAATTTGAATTGTTTACTGCTATATGAATATAAAACAATTTAATTCGATTACAAAAAAATAAATTGAATTAAAACTATAATTATATGGTTTCTCCCAATTATATCCTCCATCGAATGGAAGGGATATACTCATATCACGAATGTTGACTTAGTATTTTTTTTTTTTTTTTGTATTTTCCAAAATATCATCAGTGCATCGTTGTGAGAGAAAAATAGTATTTTTTTTTTTTTTTGTTTTAACACAATTAATTTAATTCTGTGTAGATGGTCACAGGGGGTAGAAATGCAGTATGAAAATTCGAAACTAAAAATTAAAATTAATTTTATTGCTATGGAGCAGATGATGGAAATCTGTTCACCCAAATGAAGAAAAAGCTGCAAATACAAACAGAGCACATATATATGTACATGTTACTAAATTCTGAAGGCTGATCAAGGAGATGAGATGATCCTCAACGTTGATGTGGTTTTCACCAGTCAGAAATTAATTATCAGCAGCAATATAAGGAATTAAAAATGACTTAGAATAGTTCAAAATTGACGGTAATAACCTGATAAAGGATCATCATCAAGACTGGAAAAATCCAGTTGGAACCTAAACATATTGAGTTCTATGTTTAGGGTATTTGAAATGTGAATATGACAAATAGCACTACAATTCCCTTATCTACAAGTCTACCTTATCCTGTCTCTATATCTATCAATTATCTCATTCCTATCGAGTAAATTTAACCCCATACCATAAATCCTGACTGAGTATACGCTATCCGATGTGGCGAACAATATTTGAATCCATGGCTCTATTTCGTATCCTTGCAAAAATAAATATTTATATATGGAAATAATTTCACACCAAACAAAGCTTTAGACTGTTCGACATTTTTCCCCCACTTGCATACACAGGGATCAAGCGATATCTTCCGGCATATCTTCGGCATCTCTGAGACAGATTACAAAATATTTTTTTCAAAAATAAATAGTTTGTTGGAAATCTTATAATCGAATCAAATATGTACATTAACATTTTATGGATTTAAAGGGCAATATCCAATTTATAAAAAAAGTATATTCAGTAAACAATTCATATACGGGTGGCGCAATAGAAAGTGCATAATTAAAAAAATAGATTGAAAAATAAATACAAAAGGTATGGTTAAAATAAATCTAAGGCATTGTAGAGTAATAAATGGAGTTTATTTTTTAAAAATAACATCATCTAAATGGTGACCCTCTCTGCGACGGCACTCCTCTAACCGCAAACGAAAATTATTGAAAACTTTCTTCAGTAATACTGGTGTAATGGCTGCCATTTCACCACGGATATTCTCCTTGAGCTGAACGATGTTTTTTGGATTATTACTGTAGACTTTGTGTTTGAGGTATCCCCACAAAAAAAAATCAAGAGGCGTCAAGTCTGGACTACGTGGGGGCCATGGGATATCACCTCTTTTCAAAATCAGTCTGCCAGGGAACATCTGCTTCACCACCGCCATGGAGTCATTTGATGTGTGACAGGTAGCTCCATCTTGCTGGAACCAAGTTCTGGAATTCACTATTCTTGAACTTTCAATTTCTGGAGCCAAAAATGCGTCCAACATCTCAACATAGCGTTCCGTATTAAACGTGACGTTTCGGCCCCGCGCACTGCGAAGAAAAATGGACCAATTATTCTCTGCCAGAGATTGCTGCCCATACTGTTACTTTAGGACTATGCAATGGTTTCTGGTGTTTGATTTTGAGATTTTCACTGTTCCAGTAACGACAATTTTGACGCTTTACGAACCCATTCATAAGGAAATGAGCCTCGTCAGAGAAAAGGATATTGCCAAAATTGGAAAATCGATTAAGCATTTCATTAGCAAATGCGAGCTTTGCTATGAAGTCAGACTCTTTCAATTCGTATGTTAATTGCAGCTTATATGGATGCAGTTTAAGATCCAATGTTAAAATTCGTTGCAAACTTTGTCGCCATAATTGTAAAACAGACGATCTCTTGCGAGTCGACATTTGTGGATTTCCTCGTACTGACTCCATAACTCTCTCAACATTGTCTTCGGTCCTAGATGTTCTTGGGCGACCATTTGCTTGTGGTTTAAATGTTGAACCGGTCTCTTCAAAACGATTTACCCATATTTTAATTAAATTAAAAAACATTTTAATTAAATTCAGCACAATATAGTCGCCTAGTAGCCATATATGAACGACAGTTCTCGTAAAATGCGCGCACGCAAAATGCGCGACGCTTCCCGTCGAAGTGGTTCATAGCGACTAAAACTCCATGAGCCCGCCAACCCGCACACTTGCTAAAAAGGACTAAATTAATGGACTAAAATTTCATCAATTTGTGCGTTTAAGTTGGACAATTCCACAAGGAGATCATGTGCTTCGTAAACTGGTTAGCACGCATTTCTTATAAAATCATCCATAAGACTTTAGCAGCACCTGCTTGGTTATCTGCTGACATAAAGCATAATTTTTGTTTGTGATATTCCTCCTATTCTAATTTTCTTTGGATTCATTCCAATTTTCTTTTGAATTTGTCTCGAAGTAAACGAGAAAATAAATCAAATTTTCTTCGTGTAAAAGTCAACACAATTCTTAAACGATATCGCTAGAAATGTGGTAACAATAGATCCATTCAATTTGGCAGTACAATGCGATAAAATTTCTAGATTCTTACATAAGAGGTAGTACAAAAATATGGTTAGTTTATGTACTACGCTCAGTAAACAGAATACCCAATTTCAAAGTCTCTTGTGTGATAAGTACCAGAAAAGAAGATTCGATTGAGCAATTTGTTAACTATGACACCCATGAACAAGAGTTCACTTATCTAATTCTATTTCAAATTTTGGAAAACATCTAAAATTTCATCGCAGAGTTGGTTTTACTCCACTGTTACCAGCGTCATGGCAATTCCAATCTCTCCTGCCTCTGAACACACAAACGCTTTTGGTCGACTGTCTTTTGTCTCCTCCGCGCTTGTGCTGAAATTTTCTAATCCTTTTTCGTTTAGCCAACTGTATAATTTCCGTTTTCAACTTCCCAAATAGCAAAAGTTTATTTCCTTTATTCATTCTTTTAAGACCACGCCGCCACATCTCTTAACCATTCGGTCCCGAAAACTAAATGCCTGGTGATGTTGCTAATGACTACGCTTCTTATCATTATGACGAAAAGATCTTAATGGGGGTTGCAGCCATAACTGTTCACAAAATTAAGCTCTGCACACACTAATCTGAACTCTACACAATTTTCTATGTGCGGGTAAATGGTCTATGGAAGAGAAGGAGTTTTTGGTCCTTAATGCAAACATATTCAATTTTCAACTAACCAAAAGTCTTGATTAGATTTCCTGCATATCACCAGTGTCTTTGCTTGTTTTCTAAAGCCAAAACTTTATTCGATTATTCAAGGACATTGCAACAAATGCATAGCACAAATGTATAGGACCATATGCAATACTTTAAGTCATGAATATTCACTCAGCAGTCTAAATATTGGGAGACATAAAGAAAATCGTATAAATCATATAATTTTCTTTAAGACTCAGGCTTATTCCACATGGCTGGGATTGACATTTGTTGTTCAACGCAATCTTTTTTCGAGACAAATAAGATAAATAAGTAAAAAACTAATTATTTGTCCTTGGACATGCATAATTCAGTAATGCGCAGTAAAGTCTCTTTAATAATTCTCAGCACTTTAAAGGTAATTACGTGTATATTCATGTGTTTCACTTCGCTGCCAATTATCCTCGGGATAATCGTTAAATTAATTGGCATCTTTAAACGGTTATTTTCAATGTCATTTAAATTGACGTTTTAATATTTGAACAAAAGTTAATCGCTATTCTAAAAATGTGAGGAATGCAGAAGACATTTCTTTATTAACTACTTGGAAATTAATTAAGTTAAATTAATCATTCCTGGACGTCTTCCATAAGTTTACCTATACATTGAGCGGTTTCAGTTCCAACGGATACATGTTGAAATAAATGGAACATTACAGGTATGGATAATAAGTATTATGTATCGAATTAGATAATTTTCGACCTAAAATCGGTATTATTTAGGGTAAAACCACAATTAGAAGAGTGCCTCCAAAAAATATATAAATTAGAAACGATTCTCCCCTCTTGTTTGTATGACAAAATTGCTTAGATAAATTACGAAACATATCATTTCCTCAAAGAAGATTATTGTCGTATTTTTCTAGCGGACCAATTTTGACTAGTTGCGAGATTTTCAATATAATAATGATAGAGTGTTGAACGGCATACTGACTCATACGTAGATATGTTCACTTATAAAATATGTCGCCATTATATGCATAAAGAATCGATTTATTATTGTTCTACAACATTTCAATAACCACGCTCGCATTTAAGTAATTCACTTATGCACGTTTATAGAATCCACGTCCTCTTTATATAACGAATGTTTTGTAAAAATGTCGGAAAACTATTGAAAATTGTCTAATTTTTAAAAAATGCCTTATATGGGTTAGTTTTATTCTATACGTTCAGTTTTGTCCACCTTTGATCCTAGTGCTCAGCGGCGTTGTGGACCGCTTTTCACACACAGTATACCGATTTGCTTGTTTATTTTGTTAATATATTTTTTAAATTTTAGATAATCTATACCGATATCTCTTCAAAATACTTATAAGTAAATTTGAAATGAAGACGATCGACGCAATAGGAAATGAAGACGGCCTTAATATAGGATATATTCCTTTTTCGTGTGCTGACAATATTGATATTTCTCTCACGTTACTGCAGTCTTCTATGTATTCAAAAGGAGCCAGCATTCGAGGGTAAACCTCAGGTAGTTGTTCCGACGGACAAAAGTTGTTCACTATGGACGTTGCTAACGTTAGAATGATATTTCTATTGATCTAACTAATAATGTCAGTCTAGAAGCTGCTTGCAAGCAGATGATACCATTAGTTTCAAAAGTGATTTAATGAAAAACTTTTTTTCGCCGAACAATTCAACTATACCAAACAATTTCTCTCTATCTCTTCTTGCTGCATAGTGCAGAATTCTAGGTTAAGAAACAAAATATATGAAACATGTTGTCACATCATCGTTAGAAGAGATTATCGCATCAAAATCCGGAGATAACGTTAGCAGGATCGTATTGTAAGGATCATCATCGGCAGTCATCTCGATGAGCGACATGGAAGCGTAGGGCCAAACATTCGTCGAATGGTCGAAGCTTATACAGCTTCGCAAAATCTGATAACATGAGTTGGAAAAGGTAAGCAAAGACCGAAGCGCTTGGAACTCTTTTCTAATTGAAGCACATAGTGGCTAAATTTATAGATTTCATTTGCAATCTTGATGAACAAAGAAGCAGATACGTATATAAAATATATTCTTGAAAATATATTTGTGTTCTTCTACCGATTACATCCAGTAACAAAATGCTATCACTTGAAATAGCAATTTATGGTTGTCATTCTTTACATTTACAGTGCTGGTTTTATTTTAAGAGAAACATTAAACGTAGTTTTCAGAAATAAATGTAAATTGATTTTATCTGGTATCCTTCAAAAACAATTAAATTGTGCTCGTTTCTGCAAAATATGTCTAGAATTAGAAAGAGTTCAGTGAAGCTGTAAATGCTCTTGAAATGGGAAAATCGTTGTCTATACGGCTGCAGCATTTAAAGTATAATTTCGAAATTTAGGCAACTTGAATTGAATCTCGAATACTGAATGTAATTTTTAAGATTGATGGAAAACTCATTTTTTCTGGCTCTTCGACGTAATACATTCAAAGCTACGAGCAATTACAGTTTCCTATTCAAAAAGGTTTCAGTAATTCAATTATTCAAATGTCAGCATCCAGTCTGCGATAAAAGGTAGTGTTAAGCTGTGTTATATATTAGTTTTTTGTATTCTTCTAAAAGGCAGTCTTTTTATTCAGAATATTGCTATATTATTGCTATTGGTGCCAGATTGTTTATTTATTTTTTTAACAAATTATAAGGGTGGTTTTTGAATTTACTTCAGCGTTGATTTAAGAAAACAAGATTTTCCAAAAAAATCATTTTCAATAACTCAAACCTAGTTTTCTAAAAATATTGAGTGTTTGAATATTTCAGCTGTCGAATTATCTGCGGCATATTTCAGCACCGAATGCCTACAATGGCTAATTTCCACTGAAGAAATAGTACTGGCCGGGTTTATTCGCAATCGATACTGCTCAAGTATAATCACATTTTATAACAAACCAAATCACAGTAGTTCAAGTATCTGATTTTTATGCTAGTTTAAAATTTGCATTACAACAATCAAAAGTTTCGTTTGCTCTCACAAGTTAAGCTTTGTTTTATTTTCAAACTCTCTGTTTGTTCCAACTCACTCTCAAGCTATCAGAAAGTTAATCTCTTTCAAGGATTGTTCCTAAATCACAGTCGAAATATCCCACAAATTTAAATCTATGAACTGTCGACCTCCTTCAATGAGCTCTCGTAAATTATTTTCAATATGTCGCCAGCAAAATCCTAAATTCGATGCGCTAGCCACCCGCTGAGTAGTGAAAATGACATTACGAACTATTTCGAATTCCCATTTATCAAAATGAAA
This sequence comes from Philornis downsi, assembly GCA_019455685.1. NCBI lineage: Eukaryota > Metazoa > Arthropoda > Insecta > Diptera > Muscidae > Philornis > Philornis downsi. The sequence continues at coordinate 273,800 of JAHXMU010000112.1, read as the reverse complement.
AACAAACAAAAAAATATTATGTCCTTGAGTTGTCAAAAACTTTTAGCTGTTAGCTCGACGGTGTTGTTGCCTCAAATTATACGTATACAATAAAGAAAACTGTAAAAACGTTTTTCTTTCGCCCCAACCCACCAATGATTTGGTTGTATCCTTTTATTAGGTAATGTTGCCGAAAATTTTGATATAGTTTTGTATAAGGAACACAACAACAGCAAGTATTTGCATTTAGTTTTAAAACTGACATTACGGAATGAAAGTTTGGCAAAAAGCCATAACAATTTCTAACTTAATCAATGAAAGGACGCGAGTGCATTCTGTGAGAAAACGAACACACACAGTTTTATCACACAGTCAATTAGTTGAAGAATTTCAAACTAAAGATGCAGTGATATTAAAATGAAATTTAATAATTTATAATTGTCAAATTTTAGATGAAACAAGAAAGAAACATATCAAAACAATGAAATGGGTTACCATAAGTTGTATCTGCATTATTAAAAACGAAACTTCGTATGATAAATGAGGCAGCTTTCATACACAAATTTATCCCAAATATTTACTATACAAGCAGCAAATTTAAAGGGATACGAATAAAAAAAACTGTGTAATATATAGAATTCTATTTCTCAAGTCACCGCTTTCTATAATTCTTACCAAATACAATGTTGTTCCTAATAAAATTTTTTCACGTGGCAATTCGAGGGGACACAAAAATTGCTGTATTATAATACAATCCGTTATGACATGTCATAATACAGACATTATAATATAATTCAACGCTATTGTGATTATTAATTAGTTTCATTGATGTTATTCATTAAAAATTTGCTTCACCGACAACAACGATTTTCAACGGTTAATTTTTTCTACGCTGAAAACGATAGGCCGTTACTTTGAATTGCGTTAAAAATCGTGCTGCTGTTCGTTCGTAGTAAACTCTTCTATTAGCTGTGAATGATTCCTCCATCACATCTTTGTGCCTACTTTGTTTATTTTGGGAGAAATAACGGTTTTCCAAATGAGGTGGGTCGATGCTGACCGTCTTTAGTGGCCATGATGTTTTGGCAGTGTCTCTCTGAAGATGTTCATTATTCAGAAATCATGTCAAGCCTCATGATTGATGGGCATGTGCAAGTGATACAACTTTATTATCAAAGTAAGTGTTCGTTGTAAGCGTAGTTTATGGCTGGTGTCGTGACGCCGTTTGATAACAAAATTCGGTGCGACTGGTTTTGCAAACGATTAGTCCACACTCATGCGTCAAAGGAACGTCACCGATAAAATCATCAATGTCCGTAAAAGTGTGCAGGAGAACCAGAGGAAATTGATTCCTCGTCGCGTACAAGAGCTTTGGTTTCTGCAGACTTCAACCTGACAATACTCGTATATGCCCAATGGCACATAATGCCGTTTCTATGCTTGAAAGATAACAAAATTTGGACGAAAAATCGTCTTTAGCTATGGGCATATATTTGGATGGGACAGTACCAATTCACACGATATTCATTGGATGGCAATATATTTAGAAAAACTTACAGTTTGATGTTGATCATCATTGGTCCATTCTGCTTTGAAAACGACGTCAATGCCATCACCATTAACGGCGAATGCTGCAGACCAATCATACCAAATTTCTGTTGTCACAAATTTAACGATATGGACGTGAATGACTTGGAAAGTAGCAAGACGGTAATACAATTTTCAACCATTCCAGTCATCAAGTTCCTTTATATTTTAATTGTCGATGAAATAAATAATTTTTTTTTTTTTTTTTGGATTCAATAATTACAAATGGGTTTGTCATTGCATGTCAAAAACGTTAGTATGATCGAAAACCAACTTAAATTCCCACTCTGTTGAACAAGTCTTTTTTAATATGAGGTGACATTTCCTTCAAAATATCCCGCTCTGGTTTAAACATAATCAGAAGTGGAGCGATGGTGATAGGAAATATCTTTAAAAAATAAGAAGCCTCAAACTTTTTGATTTTAGTTTCCATTTAAGCTAAATTTATGGTCAAGATTTAAAGTTGATTATCCTTCTTAGTAAGTCTTAGAATATTTCTAAAGTATTCTCAGTAAAGCTGGCTTTATAAGGAAAATTCTATTCAAAACCAAGTTTATAATATAAAAAATAAAATTTAGATACTAAAATAATTTAGATGAAAACATCAAAAAAACAAAGTTAATCAGCTTCTCATGTCCAATGAGCATACATGCATTCTATTTTTAAACTTACTCAGTGGGACCTGCAGTTGAAAAGCATTTACTTGACTTGTCAGTTACTTGACTACTCAAAGTGTTCATTAAATGTATCGAGATGACCGCCGATCAAACTATTATAGGTTATTGTATGCAGGTTCAAACACATGACCTATCATGAAACACCGCCTACTTAGAATATTTGTTTTTATTTTATTAGCTGCCTACTTGAATCAGTTGTATCATTTTGTTTCATAAGAAAAGCATGTAGAAATATCTGGTAACGTCAACTAGGTATTTATCTAATATTTTAAATGGAATTTGGCAAAAAAAAACAAAATAAAATAGGAAATTGAAATAAAGAAAAAGTCTGAAAACAGTTAGAATTTTCTCAAAAATTAATTGAATTATCAATTAAATGGACACTGTAAGTGGATAATAATTTATATTCTTCTAAATATTTGTTATATACATAGTTTGAAGAAGCCTGAAATCAGTTAGAAATTTTTCAAAAATTAATTGAATTATTGATCAATCCAATACTCAAAATATAGAATAATTCGTATTTATACCAACTTTTTGTAATCGAGATATAATAAAATTTCACCCAATAAATATTAACAACGATTTTCTATAATGCGATGAAACCAAATGCCAAAAAAAGATGCTGAAATATATTCAAAAGTTTATTCAGCTTATAATGATTTAAACATACATTGGAAGCATCAGACTATACTTTCTTAGCTGTGTGAATGCTCAAATGACATTCTTTATGCTCTAAACTATTTCAACTATTGCATCAAGAGTTTAAGCACCTCAGGAGGCCTTACATATTCCAATTCTCTCTGGAACATTCCTTGCGTTCAGTTACACTTTGTCAAAGCTCTGAAACTGTCATTCTTTAAAACCGACTAAACAAATTTTTTACTGTCACTGTTTCACATAGTGCACAGTGGATGAAATTTATTAATTTTTACATAATTTCGTCAAATATTATGATCTTGCATAATTTATTTCAAAATATCTCAATAATTCAGTAATTGTGAATTATTTATTTTTCGTTTTCTGTTTCATTTATTTCGTTTTCTATTTCTTCATACACAGATTAGCAGCTGAATTTTGCTTCTTCAAGAATTTTCTTTAATTCTTATGATTTATTTCTATTCATTGGCAAAATAATACATTTACTTGTTCTTTTTATTGGTATTTAAATATAATTGAATTTAAATCAACATCATTATTCATTACTGCTTGAGGTGGTTTAAACCATTCAAATTTGTCAAAAGATCTTTTCGGCCAATGAAATACAATTTTTTTTTAAATCAGCTTAGAAAATTTTTGCTGCATGGCTGACTATGTAAAAAGTTGGACCTCCTCGTCGAAACCATACAGAACTAAAAAAGAATCTGTTTGGGCTAAGTTCTGGAAAAAAAACTTTTGTAGCACCCTGATATCATCAACAGTCCTGCATTTTTAAAAATGGTAACGTAATAAAGAAATAAGAAGACCAAAACAACGAACCTTATTTTGATGACCCAAACTGGAACCATCACAACATTGTATTGAAATGGGATACTCTTGTAATCTTGACAACGTGAGAATATTAGATAAAAAGAGCCAAAGAGATAAGAGATACACCCTAGAAAGTTTGCGTATACAACTGAAAATAAAAGTTAAATCAATAGAAAAAGAGGACAAAGACAATACTTATGCAAACTACATTTTAGCTTCAACTTAGTTATATTCCAACTGTCTGACTTAGAATTTAAGTGAAAGCACTACGATATTACTGATTATTTTTACAGTTACTATAAAGTGTTGTGTTCTATGTAATACCAACATTAAGTTCATTTGTAACATAACAAAAATTTAAGTGTTATCGTCAAAATTTATAAAAGATTATGCAGTCGTTATACATTTGTTGTCCATATTTCGTTTTCAAATAAGGTTAAATAAAACATTCACCAAGCTATGATTTCGGTGAAACTTTTATTTCATTATAATACTTGCACCTTGCCGCAAAAGTGTATCCTTTAGAGATAGTTTTTGAAAAAAAAATACGGCTCAATGACACCTCCAGACCATAATGCCCACCAAACAGCCACTTTTTCCTATATAATGGCTTTGCCACAATCACTTCTGGGTTCTCTGAGCCCCATATGCGACAATTTTGCTTGTTGACGTAACCACCGAGTGATAAATGAGCTTCATCGCTGAAGATTTTGAAGAATTTCGTTCGATTGAAATCACTTTTGTAGTAAGTTCTTCGATTGTTAAATTATTCATATTTCGCTACATAACTAAATAACAATTCAGATGACAGGTACTTAACAGCTGATAGCTTTGTCTTGCCAAATAAAATCGTCTCTGAAGATACTCGAAAAAACTCCAGCGCATGGTAGGAAGTAACTATGAATTCATTACATCTCGAAAGGCCGAATGTAATAATTTCAATAAAATAAAATTAAGATAACGTTGAAATTAAACAATAACCCGTAATCAATATTTTCGAGATATGTAATCCATTGTAGAGCTGTCAAAAGAAATTTTTGCGACTGGTGCAGTTGTAAAGAAACGAGATATCGGTTTGACTCCGTGATACAAATATAGGTAAATGTACTCGTATGTAACGTATGAGATACATACAAGCAATTCCAAAATGTAAAGTATACGACACCATGTACCATTCAACAAGCCAGTGGAAGCAAAATAGACTTAATAATAAAGCATAATAACTAATAAGCTGAATTTTATCATTGATTTTGACTATAGACGCACTTTCATGATGGCTTAAACAATGTTTAAACCAGTACAGGAATTTCAGTCAGGTGAATTGACTTACATGTACTTTCACCCACCGTCCATTAAAAAAGTGTGAAGCTGTCAGAAGAGGCATGGCAAATCGTTGATTTTAGAATGATAAAAGAAGCAAAATTATAACTATAAATACTAAAGTGACCATTGATTTTTCTAACTTAGATAATTTTTACATTTTAATTTTAAACCACCGAAGTAGGCTTAGTAAATGCATACTCGTATTTATATTGGCTAATTTAGCACAATTTTTTTAAGGGTACTATAAAGCAAATTCCGTGAATTTTTAAAATTTGGCCAATCATTGTAAAGAGACACAATTAATCGCAGTTTCAAACTGCATAATGTGTGATGAATTCACTCGAATTCAGCACAACGCCTTGAAAGATATAAAGCTAATAATATATGGCTAAACTGATGATTCGTTTGTAAAGTATCGAAAGGAATACAGCAAATTTTGCTCAAAAATTACACAAAATTGTAAATGAATAAAATGGACACAAATCTAGGATACTGCTGTCTACTAATTACAAATTATATGTAGAAGGAATACTTAAATTTCGAAAAAACGAAAAATGTATGGAAAATACCAAAAGTGACATGGCAATGGTTTTTATTGAAAATCTCGAGTAGCAGTAATTTAGCTTTAACATAATTTGATTGAATTTAATGCAACGGAACAAAATATATAAGCCTAACCTATATGTGTGGATCATAACAGAAGGAGCGGGTATTGTGGTTTCATTATCGGAGCTAAGTTTATTAAAATGATGATGATAGTATGACAAATTTTGGCGGAATTCTGCACATTTAATTTAATTAATTTTAGTTGTTTGTGAGAGAGGTTTTACAACATGATTAATTGGTCGATCATTCAAAATTTTATCATGTATTCCAAAGGCATGCAATAGCTAAAAACTCAGTTTTCAGTTTTAAGAAGAGAACAGAATTAAAGAAAAACAATTAGATTCGGAAAAAAGGCTCAATTTTTATATCGAATCTTAGAAGAGGCCGGCTGATATAACACATTCACAACCCCCGCCTACGATTTCGCAAAATATTATATTGTACTAAGTTTTGAGAAGTTGTTTTATACAAAAGATATCGTGTCTACAAAGCCATTTAACTTCATATAATTCAGTTCAACAACTGTTTTATTTCTTGGTCATGGCAATATCTGGTACATTTCCAGCTTACAAAACACTAGTGACTCCATATATCAGAAATGGTAAATTAGTAAAATATGGATAATGCTGAAAATTACTGTGATTGAATTTAAAAAATATATTTTCATTTAACAACTTAGTGTTTTTAATGTTCGCTAAACAATTCAGATATTCAAAATTTTATTCCCACTGTGCACAGTTACGTGGCCTTACTTAGCCGTAGGCTGGAGTTGTCAAATGTTATGCCCATTGCACTTATTGGCCGTCGTTATGCATGAATGCATGTGTGCATACATTCATATACATACACATGTTTGTATCTGTAGCCAAAGCTTTTAAAACACTTTAAAAAAGACTAAAGAAAATTTATTGCAAAGTGGATTAGGGTTTTTTGTATTTCCTTATCCACACTAGATAGGAACAGTAGTACTTACTCAAATGCTCACACACACACACACGCACACACAAACATACTCACCGTCAATGACACTAATACCACGATATCTGCATCGATGCTCCAGTGAAGTGTATGTTCACAACATATATGTGAATATGTTCCCTACCTCTTGTGGGCAACATTGTAGAGTTGAGTTTCCTGAGGCTATTAAAACGACAGGTGTGTTGTATAGTTGCATGTTTGTGTGTGTGTATAAGTTTGCGTT
>JAHXMU010000112.1:233256-266557 GCA_019455685.1 Philornis downsi | reverse complement strand
TTATTAATTAATTAATTTATTTATTTATTTATTTATTTATTTATTTACTTATTTATTTATTTGTTTATCTATTTATCTATCTATTTATTTATTTATTCATTTATTTATTTATTTGTAACTTAAAGCCTATTATTGTTTTTAAGTAAAAAATAACTAGTGTAAATATTAGAAAAATTTTAAAATAAAGTTGAATTTAATGCCTTCTGAATATATTTTTTCTGATTGTGTCAAATTTTCGCATTGGCGATATTGCAAGTCTTACCATCGTAATTAATATACCAGTTCAACAACTATCGAGAAGGCATATGAAAAATGATACCTTCTTATAAATAATATACGGATTTTACCCGCTTTTCCAGAGAAATATCATACCTTTTAGTATATTTCGATAATCCATATATAAGTTTGGATGTCGATTTTCGACATTTTACTATTGATTACTATTTTCACTATGAGAGAGATTCCTTGAAAATTTATATGAATTAAGGTTATTTTTTCTAGTATCTGTGCAATTCCATCTCAAATTGATTTTAATTTACGACCAAATGGCAATATTTTCGATCAAATTATACAAAATGTATATTTTATCCCATGTGGAAGGGCCGACGGATGTGATTAAATCGACATAGATTTTAAGGCGCTCATGATAATCTGTATTTTTTGGTTATAAAAATCCTTGTGGATTAAGGGATAGTCATCAGCCAACATATCATGTTAAAAAAAATGGGAAAAATGGGTACAGTAACAAAATACAAGAACTTAGCCCAACTCTAGAAAAGTTCATTCGTTAATCAAAATACTTTAAAATAGACTATATTCACGGAAAAAGCCAGAGAATTCAGTATAAATATTATGCGTAATATGAAGGCGTACCTGACACTCCCACTTATTTGGCCGGTAGTCAAAATGGCTTAGTGGGAAATGAATTTTCGAAACAATGGTAAAATATTTGAATTGACGGTTCTTAACCTATTAAGTTGAATTTAAAATTTTGTGATTATTATTTTAGATATTGTTCAAAATACCATTTATTAGTAAAATATATGTGAAAAGAAAGTATTTTTTACCCCTTCTATAATTCGTAAACTTGGAGAATTACTAAGATAAGATATTCTAAATGTCAGAGAGATTAGGAAGCATTAGAAAAAAGTTCAATCAAAAATCGAACGAATATCTTGACGGAAATAGTTATGCTGTTGAAGCTTTTTCTGATGAACTAATTGAGGGATATCGAAAATCAAAGAAATCAAGCAAAAAATATCATTTTGTGGAAAACTTAAAATCGCGCAATATCCTTTATGACTAGTATTGCAATATCTAAACAAATTTGGGTAGTATGTTAATTCAAGAAAGGACCACACCGTTTGTAATATTGGTGCCCAAAGCCCAAAAATTAGTGGTATGTAACACATTTAGTCATTACTACTGGTAGGGTTATGAAGCATTAACTAAATTTTATTCAAAAACTGTGTTCAAATGTTTCTATATTCCACCGTTATGCAGTTTTGCACGTCACTGTAAGTATAGTTGAACATTTTACAAATACACGCATAAATAGCCAAAGCCAAATTCACTTGTATATACATGTACACACATCTATACACGTATATGTATATATATGTATATACACGCAAATGCCACTTGAACCGATGCGGATTTTGCTTGATATTCACCAATAATATTTCTTAGGGCTTGTGTGGAGTGCAACTTGAACTGATATATTATGTCTGTTACACTCATATAAATGGAAGTGCATCTTTGTGTTCGAACGAAGGTACATCACAGCAGCGAATAGCAGGAAATATAAAGAAGCTATATTTGGGTTTGTTGCAGAGCTTTGAAAAATAGAAGATTTTCGAAATCAATAAATCAATTTAAGGTGCCAATTTCTTATATCATTGCAACAGCATTGAAGAAAGGACAATATTGGACGTAACTTTAAAAATATTTGCAATTAAATTTTTCTTCTCTACATACAATAATACTGTGTTCTTTGAATTACTATTTTTATATTATACATTCACCTGAAGAAATTAAGGTATTTATCATTTGATAGCAAATGTAAAATGCAGTAGGAAATATCTAAAGCATCAAGTGTGTACAAGCGATATCCGCTGGCTGGCTGGCAGACGATAAATGTCATCTTTAGGAAACTTCTTGAACTTGGTACAACCTATTACTTTTCCAGTTTGTGATCAGGGATTGTAAATGCATCTGTATCTTCTGGGACCTGGCTTACAAATTCCCTATTTTCCTGAAGACAGGTTTCTCTCTGTTTCCGCTATGACTCCTATGGTAATTAAATTCCCATTCAGGAAGCTTCCATAAAATTAAACAATTCATAGAAATTTAATTTGTCCACTATAGAAACTAATTTGTAGCCTAAACCTTCTTATACTGTTGTCGATTGGATTAAACCGTAAATTTCAAAAGGTCGTAGGGTGAATGTATAACTTGAATGAAGTCAGTTAACCTAGTTTTGATTATAATTTAACGTATCATAAAAATTGTATGTCATCATCATACTTACAATAATTTGAGTATTAAATGCCTAAATGCTTAAATACTACCGACACTTTGAGTGTTAAAGTATTTAAACGCTGGGTCTCAGAGAAACGTAAACAAGCAATACCGCCAACTTCATTGGATGTTGATCACTGCTAACTGCCATTCATGTGGTGTAAAGTGAATTGTTTTCTATACCACTAGCAATTTTTGGCCCTGTAGATATACGTATTTATTTGGGATCTAGGAGTTCTAGATTTACATTTCACTCTTTATTCAAAATAGCTACTTGTGAGGCCGAAATTCGGTTGTTATTTTTTAACTTAAGAGCGGCCGATACAATAGTCCTGATGGTGGTTGGAGAAACAAGTCAGAATTTACCGCTGACATTAACCACAAAATCTTTCTGCGTCATGAAGCTGCCATGAGGTTATAACAAAATAAGGATTTTAATTTATATTTTGACTAAAATTGTTTTCACACCGTCAAACAATCAGTTAACTTTACGCTAATTTTAAATATTGTAACGTTAAGTAATTTAAGTATTTTTTAATTTAATTCATTGTATAATTAAAGAGGGTTTGAAAGAATTACGAAATTTGAAAAATTAAGAAAGAAAATATTATATACAGAAATGTTCTAAGACCTTTACAAGAATAGCTTATTAGGTCATGAGATCGGAGCCCAGATTAAATTACTCATGACGTTAGCCTTGGAACACATTGGGAAATTTGATTCCCCAACAAGGCTTATTAAATAATTGTAAGTCGATTTCCCACCATAATTTTATCAAACCTCTTATAACCTCTTATAAGGCCTTCTTTTTAATAGCCTGCCACAATTATCGCTGTAATGGAAGCCAAAAACTAAGTGCGAGTGTGCATTTGCATTGGTAAGTGGTAAATTGTAAGCAAGTCGCGTTGGACCACTATGAGTGCATAAATTACTCAGAATACAAGATAAATTGCTTCGAAACAGTGAATTTCTACCTTTTACGAATGTATTTTTGGAAGTAAAAGATGCAATATTAAAGATTTTCTGAGAGAAAGTGAAGTACTGTAAGGCTATGCAAACAGTTTAGCTTTTCCACAGGATCAATTGGCAGTCACGATAGAAGTGCATGTTGGAAAGTCTAGTTATTGCGAAATATAAGATATTGATATCTAAAGATATGTGCGGTAATGTTGATGCAACTTATCAAATAGAAAGAATTTGCATAAGTTAAAAGTCGGAAGAATGCAAATTTAGATTAGAAAAGATTTGAGGGTTCACAAGTATTAACAAAAAAAAAAAACTTTCATCTCACCCCTGTCGTAGGAAAACGAGACTTCATATAATAAAACGCCACAAATATACAATAGTATCAACAGTAATCTAATAATAATATTCAACAATTACAAAACATCCACAAAACCGTATGAAGGGTGATAGAACGATGTTCGGTTGCGCTATAATTACATATGGATTGGTTATGTATTTGAATGAGAAAATTAATGGCTAAAAAAATTATACTAAATTAACTCTAATAAAAATTATACTCTTATACTAAATTATACTCTTCTGCCCATCTTCGGTTTTAATAAAATGTAGCGCATTTTTCGATAAGATGAACTTTTTAGCAGCTGATCCAATTTGTGAACAAAATTCACAAAAAAACAGTGGATGTAAAAATGTCGGTAGTATCCAAGCTTTATGGAATCTGAACGAAGGATATTTGGGGGTCTCAAACGTACAAATATTTGGCAGGTTGCAAACAACGCATAAGTTCCCCATAAGAATTAATCAAACAGCCTCAAATATGCACTAAAAATATCGCGAGAACTGATTTCTTTTTTCTTTTTTTTTTTTTTTTTTTTTTTGAAATGTTGAGTTGCCTTTCTTTGTATTTCTGCTGCTACCCACATTTAGCAGCTTACAAATATGGATAGATTATGACAATTGTAGTCAATTTTTGTACAAAATTTGACCTGCCGATAGCCCAAAACATTACATTACAGTTTTATAAAAAAAAAAAACATTTTTAAAACCCGGTTGTAAAATATACTCATTTACCTTCTTTGCAGCTACTACAATCTACTGAGTAATCTTTGTTCACAAATTTGAGAAAATTGCAGTCATCCTAAGCATAATTCTAAATTGTTAACCCATCTTAGCAACTTTTTTATTTAGCATTAAGTTTCACCTTTAGCAAGAAAATAACACATTGTAAAAAGCGGGGGTGAAAGAAAACTTAATTATAAGGAGTGAAATAGAATCTATTTGCGCCTCACGATACTTCTTTTGCGCCTCTTCCCCAATTCGCCAATTTGCCAAATGTTGATTGCGTATAAAACTCACAGAGAGCTCACATTTCAACTCTTCGCTAACGATGACTGCAATTCTTGCAATTGAGAGAGTATCTTTGTTTCATAGGTTTCTGGTTTCATTTGCTTTTCCAATTATATTGAATTATCCTCCGTATAGTAAGGAGAATTTCCCAACATGCAAGATGACTCATTTCATAGAAAAGGGAAACAAATTGCTTTGAAATCGATACAGTTCTGAGAATGCTATAGATTTTCTTTGTATCCTGCTAGGTGATGTAGAATCAAAATATTGAGCACAAATCGACTAGATATTTAATCGAAGTTTAGTCTATTTTACCATCTGACGTATAAACATTTCATGTTTAGCACCGCTCTTTGTAATCCGTTAATAACTAATGCAATATTTTAATTCACGTCAAAATAAGTGTACATGACAGCTTCCACAACACACGTTGTTTAAGAAATAAAAATTGTTTACTTTTTTTTGTAAGCAAATGACCATATAAGGTTTAATTTCTTACCAAGACTTTTTTTAAACTGAAGCAATAGTCTCCGTATACTAAGCGAGACATCAATATATCAATTCGAAGGAAGAAATAAGCTTGATGTTGTTGTCTGAAACATATTACGTATATATACGGTAGTCGAATCTGTTCAGTTCTCTGGCAAGAAGAATACTAAAAACTTGCAAGACAGTCAGTCTAAAACAAGAAACTGTAGTAGCGAACTCATAAACATATGAACAGCTGGTATGTTATATAATACATATTAGAATTTCCATGAAAATTTATGAATATTGGAAAATGTTACGTCATAGATTTTAAAAATAATCGAAATCTAAACCCAATAAAATAGATTTTATGAGAATAATATGAAATGAGAAACCGATTGGTAAACTTTCATACTGAGAAGTAGTAAAGTCCAAGAGGGTTTAACGTGAGTCTCGCCGTGAAGGCCTTACCCACGGTATGCGACACACTGGGCATATTACAATGCGATTGACAACGCCCCGCTGGGATGGCCAAGTAAAACTTGGGCTATCTAGGAAAAGGGGCTGACAATGGTGCTATTAACACATATTGTCAGTCCTTTCTTCGAAGCCAAGAGATACCAAATTGATTATGCTAATATGGAACATAATCCCCATTGGTGTAGGTGAGGCCTATTTTACCACCTCTGCTACTCTATGGGTCTGTAGCACCCGGTTGCAATGCAACTCCACATTCGAGCACAAAGTCTCTACCAGCGATTTTGGTATCAACCACAACCGGCGTGATGCTCCCACTAGGGGTCCAACACCAAATGATCAGGCAGGAACTCGGTCCCGGGGCCTACTGATCCCCACGCTACCGGCCAAACTCGCCGTTTGGAGCTACGTAGCAAAGAACATAGCAAAGCTAGTACCAAGTCGTGATTTATACACCATACTTCACGGAATTGGTAGCCCTGTGGCAAAAGAGTACAGACTGGACATTTTTACATACCTAAAGGCACGGAGACCCCAGGCAGATGGAACGGTCGATACTATATTGGAAGGATGCAGTATCCTCACCGGTGGGAGGCGGGGAAAACTCCAAACCCCTTCCGTTCGGCGACAGTGAACGGCAACCATGAAATATAGACATGAGGAAAACCCATTGCCTGTCCGTACCCCCCGAGAGATCAAAAAGATACAGATGACAGAGCACGACCCCGAGACTTGCACTGGGAAGTAGTAAAATCTTATTTTTATCCATGACCACTCCGAAGCCATAGTTTTTAGTGTTTATCGAAACATGTTATTTAGCTTTATCCTCTTTTGCAGCCAAATCAATTTTTGCTGATTTCTCCTGAATGCTTCAGAAAGTTCATACTTTTCGATCAGTGATACCAGCATACCCAAGTTGAATATAAGTTTTGTTAAATATTGTACTAATCGTTTCCTCTGTCAATTTCTTCTTTCTCATTTTCGTAAATATATTATTAGCCTAAGTTTTGAATCTAGCTTGTACAGGTACACCAAATAACTGTTCCATGACCTTAATATGAACTGCTTCTTCTAGTTTCGTTCATCAGCGAAATTTCATATTAAATTTCTTCCAAATAATTTGTATGAAATTTAAAAGATTTGTTTTTCCAGCTCTTTTTACTACTATTTTTTGTACGTTTAAAAGTATTAGAAAATCAAAATCGTGTTTCTCTCATTTCCCACAAAAACAATTGTCATTAATTAAAGAATTTACCATTTCCAATCACAAAATTACGCTGTATCTATACTCGTATTCTGTTGTTAGACACTTAATTAGAGGGTGCTTTTTAAAGTTCTGCAACTTTGTGTGAAACTTTTTTCAAAACCATCCAACATATCCATTTCATTTCCTTACTTCCCTCTAGGCTCAAAACGTGCAAGCAACAAAGAAAAAGGTGGTTTTCTGCAGTAAGGTATCCTTGTGCAGCAGTAAGGAAGTGAATTGTCCGAACCATTAGAAAGTAGGGAGGAAAGCCAAATGAAACGTATTCAAAGCTGAAGGATTTAAAAGCACTTAATGGTACCAATGGTTCATGTCAGATATCAGCACAACTAAAACTTACGGCTAATGTTAAATGGTTTAATTTGTTATCTTGCAAACACCACTCCAAACACCACTTCCTCCGACACAGAGAACGCCGATATTATGGAGCGGCAACAAACGGTAAAGCAAGAGTACTTCTCCAACTTGCACCGACTTAAGATTTATTTATTGGTAAACGCATTCACACCTATTTTGGTACTTAAAAGTAACTGTTAAGGCATTTTCGGCTTCCGGATATAAGAATGCAGTAATTTTGCATGAATAAATTTACAAATACTCGTACAATTTATGTGAACTTAAATCAACACTTGTTTTTACATAAATAAACACAAATATATATTCGCTCAGCGATGTGAAATATAAGAGAATAAATGAAAATTCAAAAATGAAAATAACATTATTCTAAAAAAGAAACACTAGATTCATCAGAACCTTCAAGTCGAATGGACTGTTTATCACTTTGGTGAGATTAATCAGAATAATTGGGAGTATCATTTTCTTTCAGTCATCAGATTTTGTTAGAATTATTCTCAATATGTTGTCTAAATGAATCTGCATACTTTTTCCGTATACGGCGGGTATTTATGGAAAATGTTAAAAGTTGGATGCCGTCGAAGATGGCACATGGAAACTCCCTTTCAGCCGGATAACCATCTCTAGGTGGCTGTTAGTACTTAGCACAACGGTAAGAATGACCCTTGATATATTTCACGGCCAGTAGGTAAATGAAAAAATAAATATCTCTAATCTTAGTGGCACTTATTGTCCCATATTGGTAACGAAAATATTTAAAAGTGGAACTGTAAAAACTCTAGGAAACCCTATAGATGTATAACTGGAATATCCTTACTGTTTGCAGAAATATATCTCTGTCGATTTGACGGATATCGATGTAACATCTACTGTAACAGCCTCGCAAAAATGTTTAAAATCAGAATTCGGATTTGTAGCCGAGAAGAGATTTAAACTACTTGTTTCGTGGGTTAATCCTAATAACCAGAATCTGCATATGGGCGGTCTATTTTCTTTTAATCCAAATTTAATACAGGAGGCTTCGAAGGATGAAAAAAAAAAACGATGCGATCAAAGACCAATTCAAAAATTAGAATAAAAGTTTATTTGGCTTTTTCGAAAAATTTCTTCTATAATATTAGGTGCGAAACGAAACTTTATTATAAAAACATGTTTACAAATGTTTCATTGAAACTATTTCCCCTCGCTAGCTACCACTTTTTCACATCTTTCTGGTAAAGCTCGAATTCCTTCACGGTAAAACTGTTAATCTTTTGAGGCTATCCACGAATATACCCATTCCTTGATGTCGTCATGTGAATACAACTGGTGGTCAGTCAGACCGTGTGCCATCGAATGAAACAAGTGATAATCGGACGGCGCAATATCTGAACAATATGGCGGATGGGGTAAGACTTTAAATTTCAGCGTTTTCAGGTAGGTTTTAATCGGCTTGGACACGTGAGGTCATACGTTGTCATGCTGCCTCTCCACGTATTACAGGCATTTCTCGCGCAGAGCTTGGCTCAATCGCACTAATTGAAGTCAAAACTGATCCCCAGTGATAGTTTCATCTGGTTTCAATAAAATACACCGAGCTGGTCACTCTTAGTACAGAGCATAATATTCGCAGCGTGAATATTCGACCGAGGCGACGACGTAGAAATATGACCGGATAACCGCTCTTAATACTGAAGCAAGCTCTACCTGCGTTTGACATGGATCCCCATAAAGCAATGCCGTCAATTCAGTGTCCTCGAAGGTTTTTCGACTTCCTTCTCGCTAACGGTAATCAACATCAAAATCAAAATCTTTAAAGCGTAGGAACCAATCTCGGCACGTTTTGAAGCTCTCGGTGAGATTTAGCAGACGTTTTCTTCGATTGAAAGAAGAAAATCAATACTTCCCGCATATGACGATTATTTGGCACATAGTCATACATTTTCACACAACCGAAAGAATATGACGTCAAAAGAAAATCACTATAGTGTCGAGGCGGTAGGTTTACCATATGCCTAAGCTTGTCTCATAACGTTTAGATTATGACAGAAGAGACTAGCACTTAGAGCTGGCGCCATCTATTGCCAATCAGCGGCAATTTAGTTGCGCACCTAATAATAAAATTACAATAACACATCCACGGGTAGTTTCCTGCGGCATGGAATTTTCTAATAACATAAACATATCCACAAGATGTGGAAAAAGGGAATGCTTTGACCTTTGACTTAAATGTATCACATTTGAGATTTGTTCTAATTTCCACATATTTTTCGCAAAAGAAAAACCTATAAAAAGTTCTGCGAATTTTAAAATTCAAATAATTATGCTTTCTACAAGTTTCATCGCCAACCATATGAACATATTATCAGCGGAAATGAAGGCATATAACCAAGCGTCTTTATTGCATAGAAACCAAATAAAGTTGGAGATCAATTTCAACATTCTTTTATGATTGACTTTAATACAATCACCTCCTCTTGTCATACCCGTCTAAAGTTCTCTATAATTATTTCATATCGTATACACGAACACTTAAGTTCTTACAAAGAGTTAAACGCACTAGTGAAAACGCCAATCGAAAATACAATCATATTATTGAATTTAATGTCTATTAACAGACGTTATTAACATTCCTTGGAATCACTTAACATTTAGGAGTCACTTTCGAATCACAAAGCAGAAAACAACACTTTTCAATTGTTATTAATTTGATTATTTCCTATGGGATGATCTTAACGACCTCTGCTTTACCTTCAGCAACATTCTAGCAATATCCCCCCACTCACCACCGATACTCACATTCTAACGCATTTAGAATCTTTTGAAATACTAAGATAACTGCCAATACATATTTAATGTTAACTGTTAAAGAAAATGTGATTGTGTCTGTGAGTACATCTGTGCGCAATGATATGGCTGTGGGTGTATGTGATTATTTTAGTATTTGCCATTCCAAAGCCAAACAAACAGCATTTGGCAAATAACGAAAAGGAAACCCCTTCAGTTGGTTACTGTCATTTGGGGTTGTATGTGAGCATACATTTCCAAGAGTTTTGAACCGGGAAAACAGAAAAAATGAATTCCCATAAGCTTTTTCAACAGAGGAGTGTGTAAATAAACTCAAATTGCTTTAGTTCCCCCACTAAAGAAGAGGACAAAACAAAAAATATATATAAAAACAACACCGACAACATCAAATGTTGCCATCACGATCTAAACGCAAACCCGCACGTATTCGGTTCTCTGATTAAGTCTGGCAAAAAGTATAGAATGACAAATAACGGCAAATCCCAATAACTGCTGCTGTCTGAGCAATAAAAATGTAAATGTTTATTTAACGACAATACGCGGGATTTTCCGATAGCAAAAAAACCTCAACCGGCAACAGCAACCTATAGTGGAATTTCATATCCCCCTCAAGAAAAATCCCAAAACGAGCAAACTCTTATACAGGCAAGCAAATGCCAATCGATGTCATTCCTCGTAAGATTATGTACACTTGCTAGATTGGCCATTGCCTTGTTGGAGCGTGAAGTAGATGTCAATCAGTAACAATTTGACATATGTTTAAAACATAGCCCAACCACGAAAACGTACTTCTTTGTCACTTCTTTTTAACTGCAGCTTGATTTCTAATCAACCGTAAGAAAGTAGTCACGTTTTATTCGCTTCTACTTCTTTCTCCCTTTTCAAAAACCATCAATATGTGCTTGAAAACGATTTCGGAATACTTTCGTTATCGGACAATAGAACGCTGCAAATGAAAGATAACTCAGTGTCAACAACAACAACAAGGACGACGGAGTTTAATCTCCCTGTGGAAATTGTTGATTAGGACAGAGTGAGTGGCCTCTAGCAATGGAATACGTGGAAAGAAGAAAAACGTTTTACGTTGTTAGGGTCTTTCAGGAAATTTGTTTTGTCTGACGAATGACTGACTAGAGCAAAAAAAAACAAAAATTTTGCTGAATGTTAAGACAGTAACGATAGATGTGACTATGTAATATATGGCGAGGAAAAAGATGATCAAATTAGTACAATAAATGCTTTCTAGAGGTCACACCTCACATTTTTCTTTCTAGATTCGCACCAAAATTGACATTTGTTTTCAGAATTGTTTAGCAAATTAGCAAGGGAAAACACACATATGAACAACGCATAAAAGTTGTTAGAATTGATTACAAAAACAATAAATCTATTCAAAAAAAGTTCTGCACATTACTCGATACATATAAGTTAGATGACTTCAATTTGGATGGCATTTATTTCAACCACTCAATCAATATATTGAGATAAACTTTTAAAGAATGTCTTATTTCCAGAAATGGGAATGAAAACTAGGAAGCAGTCATTGCTTTAAAATCAATATTAATCGAGTTAATGTTACCGGTCATGACACAATGATTAGAAGTTCAATCATGATACGGCCATCGGTCACTTCTATAAGTCTAACAAAAGTTTTCCCAAACTATCGTTCGAAATCGTCGTTAAACTGTAGGTTCCATTGACTAAGAATGCATATTAGCTCATTGGGTGGAAGAAACTGTCCTATATTTCGTTCCTGGTATGTAAGGGAATGTTCTGTTATACAGGGTGGCGCAATAGAACGTGCATATTTAAAAAATGTCTTAAAAATAAATACAAAAGGTATGGTTAAAATAAATCTAAGGCATTGTAGAGTAATAAATGGAGTTTATTTTTTAAAAATGACATCACCTAAATGGTGACCCTCTCTACGACGGCACTCCTTTAACCGAAAACGAAAATTACTGAAAACTTTCTTCAGTAATACTGGTGTAATGGCTGCCATTTCACAACGGATATTCTCCTTGAGCTGAACGATGTTTCTTGGATTATTACTGTAGACTTTGTGTTTGAGGTATCCCCACAAAAAAAAGTCAAGTTCTGGAATTCACTATTCTTGAACTTTCAATTTCAGGAGCCAAAAATCCTTCCAACATCTCAACATAGCGTTCCGTATTAACCGTGACGTTTTGACCCCGCGCATTTTCAAAGAAAAAAGGACCAATTATTCCTCTGCCAGAGATTGATGCCCATACTGTCACTTTAGGACTATGCAATGGTTTCTGTTGTTTGATTTTGAGATTTTCACCATTCATAAGGAAATGAGCCTCGTCGGAGAAAAGGATATTGTCAAAATTGGAAAATCGATTAAGCATTTCATTAGCAAATGCGAGCCTTGCTATGAAGTCAGACTCTTTCAATTCTTGTGTTAAATGCAGTTTAAGATCCAATGTTAAATTTTGTTGCAAACTTCGTCGCGATAATTGTAAGACAGACGATCTCTTGAGAGCCAACATTTGTGGATTTCCTCGTACTGACTCCATAACTCTCTCAACATTGTCTTCGGTCCTAGATGTTCTTGGGCGACCATTTGCTTGTGGTTTAAATGTTGAACCGGTCTCTTCAAAACGCTTTACCCATATTTTAATTAAATTAGCACTCGGAGCTTCACTAATTCGCCGTAGTCCATATTCAACACAATATAGTCGCCTAGCAATATATGCAATATATGAACGAGAGTTCTCGTAAAATGCGCGCACGCAAAATGCGCGACGCTTCCCGTCGAAGTGATTCATAGCGACTAAAACTCCATGAGCCCGCCAACCTAACGATGTAGGCGCCCCCCGAGAGACTGTTATGGTAAAGAAATCAAGCCAGAAAATATAAGTTGGTTTAACTTTCTTGTAATTTCGTTCTGGCCACGAAAATTTTTAATTTTCTTTTTGATTCACTCATCGGAAAGGTCAGCAAGTATATTTTTGATTTCCTGGAAAAGAATTATAAGTAATTTTGTTTCTGATACAGTTTATGAGCCGTTTTATTTGGCTTTTATTTGAAGATATTCAAATCAAAAAACAAAATAAGTTTTTATACATAGTTAAGCTAAGTATACGAGTATAAAAATCAAGAAAAATGTATTTAGAGCATTTCTGTCTTTCGCCATTTGGTCTTACACTGTCTAAAACTTCAGTTTCGCTTCGTTTCATTACGTTTTGTAAAGAAACTGAACCAATGTTAGATTCGGGATATGATTTTTTAACGATAAAGTCGGTCTGTATTGCGGTGATTCAATAAGAGCTTCCAGATCAGAGGATGAACGAAGACAAAAGCAATTCAAATTTCCGTATGCAGGAAGTACAAATTGAGGAAGCTCAAGTAAAAATTTACTACGCAGAATTTGCAAATATTTCTGGCAGACTATGATTTTCTATTGACTAAAGACGGGTGCCTCAAAGCAGTAATTTTGGAAAGAAAAAAGTCAGATGGAGATATATCAGATTAATGCCTTAGCTATTACATGATGTTTGTTGAGTTTCGGGCCAGAAAATCATTTACGATGACAGCCTGAGATGGCACGTTATCGAAGTGGAAAATTCATAAATTTTCTTTCTACAAATCTGGGCTTTTCAGCAAAGTGCATTAAATACGGTAACCAAGAAAACATCTGACATCGCCTTGAGTTTCTATCGCCTTTAACGCTTGTTTTTTTTTTTTTTTTTTTTTTTTTTTGTTCCAGTTTAAGACGCCGTGTTAACATTTTTTGTCTGCTTTGCATGTAAAATCTATTTTTTAACACCATTTATAACGCGTTTTATTCATGGAACCGACTTGTTCTAGCGACCTTTACGCCGTTCAGTTTTTTTTTTTTTGAAAATTTTGCACTCAAATTTATCCGTAAGACACAGAAAGTTCAGTGGCTGACTTTCTGAGACTTAAGTGAGTATTTTCAGTTTTTCAATTACGAAACCAATTAAGAAAGCCAATATTACCATTTCACATTTAATTAAGTCAAAAAGAGATCATATTCTACTTTGTTACATACAAATTACAACGCCATATCATTTTAATTAATATAAAACACAACATGGAAATTGTAATCTAAAACAAACATATTATTTCCATTCCATAAGTGGAATATAGAAGAACATCCCATATTCAATAAGCTCACACGCTTTCTATTTTAAGACTCACTGACAGCATTGAACGAATTCGCAAACCCAACTCCATTCCAACTTTCCACGAGTCACAGCATCGCTCATCGAATTACTTTAATATGAAAACAAAGAACCAACAAGAAATTTAAGATTGAACTGTTTATTTCTATTCATATGTGAATATTTTGTCAATATGATTACATCATGTGTCCATTTTTTGCAATTAGTTAATGTCGACCTGCTACGTATTTTTAGTCGAGTATTTTTCTTCGATGACTGTTTAGTATTTGTTCCACGTCATTGGGTTTCTGGACATTTGCCTTACATATTTGCTCGTAATGCTTTTAGTCGCTTTCTTAACGTCCCTCCTGTCTACGTATGCTATTTCAGGTTCCCTGTAGAATTAGAAATATTTCAAACACTCCCACGCTGGCTTCTATTGTCACTAGAGAAGGGATGACATCGCCAATATATGTCCTGTTTACTGTAGTTGGAGATTGGGTGGATCGAGAAAAACATTTCGACCTCACTTTATGTCGGTGATGCAGAGTCTAAAACAGCATACTGCCAATATATGTTAACTAATTGACAGCCGAAATGGTCAACATAACCTACAAGTGTCCGACAAACAGCTACAAGGGCCAGCAAAACATAAATGAAAATTAATTTTCTCCCAATCTACAAGACAACAGATATTAGCAGACTGAGTAGGAGACACAGGAAGGATTGCGGAAGTATAAAAGCATGTCAATAGAAAACGCAATGAAAATACAATAACGACGATATAATTTCAAAGGCCAAAATATTTGTATTTTGATTATGTTTTCTATCATGTTGTCTTTGCCATACAACGACAAATTCTCGAGATTAGTAAAAGGGAAACGGAAAGAATATTAAATGGGAAAACATTGTGGTGTCAATTGTGGCTAAATGTGGCAGAGCACCAGGAACAATGTGAAAAAGAGAATAAGTTTGTGATATATATAAATGAATACTAGGAGAAACCAATACAATGTTGAATTTATGCGAAAACTTTCTCGCCAATACTAGAAGCTATGAAAGGATGCTAAAGAAAGAGTAGCGGGAGATTTAGGTTGCTTATAAAGAAAAAATAAAATATGGTGTAGTTTTGTTGCTAACATTAAGAGGATGTATTTGTTTTGCTTTTTCATCTTTATTACTTGCATGTGTGTGTGTGTGTTTGTGTGCAAAGTATTTCAAAATTATTGATGTATAGGTACAATATCATCCCGTAAGTTGAGAGATGAGTTTGTTTTTCTTCCTAGCTATAGATAACTATTTACCCTCTAAGAAAATACATTGAAATTTATGTTTTACTCCAGAAGATTAAAGCATGTTTTGATCAAATGTAGCTTTTAACACATTTTTAGAAGGATAAACAACAACTTCTTAGAAAAACACCAAGAAGGTGATGGCGGTTTAATATTCCATAACACCTTCTATGGTTTGCAGGTCTTCACTGAATCCAATAATATGTAGGAATTTACATTGGGATGTAAATATATCTGACTTGTAAGTATCCCAAAAATGTGTCATTTAAATTTTACCAGTTCACTTTGTAGTACGAACATTAAACAGTCATCCAAATAATCTCCAACCATATTCACAATCATAATTTGTGAACTAAATATTCATAATTTAGTTTATAAATGCTTAACAAATTGTTATGAATGTTTTTAGTAAGTTGAACAGTTGTAGTAACTCGGATATAAATGTTTTCCCGAATAGAGCGGGTAGCCTGTCGTAGCAATGTTGGATGGAGAGCGTCTCTCAAATCATTTGCTTATGATTGCAAATCATCATTTCAACTAAGACGATTCAGCAGCAGATGCAAATGATAAGTCTTTTTTATTAAAATGAGTGCTCGTTAGTACAAAGGTTTCAAGCTTTGCGTCAATTTTTCGCCAGATGCGGTTGCCCGTTTTTGTGGTGCAAAAAAACAAAAAAACTTGAAATTTCAAAGGCTTCAACTTGGCAAATCTTGCATAGGGACTTAGCATCCGAAACCAAATGAGATCTAACCCTAGAGCTCAACGCCTTTTTTTTGCTGACTGAATTTGGAGCGAATGCCGCAATTGACATTTTGTAAAAACAATTTCATGGTAAGAATAAATCTTGCTAAGTTAATGTAAATTTGCCACAAATATTATGCGATCTGATTCAATCGATTGCAATTTTATGTAAAAACTTTTAATACTACAAATTTGTGCCTATAAACCGTAATTAAACGAAATTGAAACCCTCGCATTCATGTCACCGTGCTGAATCTCGGCAGACATTTGAATCATGTTATATTCTACACGTACCGCACTATAAGTCTTTCAAATAAATAAACAATTTTTTTAATAACTCACTCAGCTTGACTTATCCCATGTCAACATCGCCGCGACGTACTTGGACAGCCCGTTATTTGCCTATACTTTTATTATATTTTCATATATTTTATTAATTTATAGGTACATTTTTAATTACAAAAATATGGAAGAAAATTTAACTCAGAATTGGCAGATTCGTTATATTGTCCACATTTACACTAATCAAGTAATTAGCATATCTCTTATAAATTATAGACAATTTCACAATACATTATCCAGATATAGGCCAGAGCTAGGCTTTAGGAAAAGGTTAAGCTGCTTATCATGTGCCATAATGCAGTAGATTTGTTCATTGCTGATGTATAAAATATCTCTTATGGTTTAAGCTCAATTGTATGGCTGACACTAGAAGGTTTTTGCAGATATGTCATAATTTAGACAGGTTTTAAGTATAGAAACTAATGAAACAAGCGTGATTATTTCATCCCATAAAACCATAGCCTATGACTTGGAAGAAAAATAACATCTGCAGGAAAAATTGCAACACAAGCGGATGAATCAGTTTTGGGATCCTTCAAGAGAAAAATATTCCGATTACCCAATATTGTACATAACGACATCAACGTGGTCCAATTCATCAAAATACAGCGATCGGATGGACTCAAAGGCTGCAGCATCAAAACACTTGGAATGAACTCGATAAATGCCAAGGAGCAAAGGATGGCGATCAAAACTTCGTTGAAAGGATCATACTTTCTGAACGTCGTCAAAATTCGGTGTGACAAATTGGAGTTGGAATCCGATGGCCCATAATAGATAAAAACGTTCAATCCTAGTAACTATCAAATTAAGTAAATACATAAAGCCATAAATAGATACAGCCTATTTACGATGGACATAACAAATATTTGCGACAATTTCTTGTTTGTTGTTAGATTATAATTGAAATTTGTACGTCGCTTATAAGAGAGCAAACCAAAGTACAAATAAATAAATGAACATTCGAATCTCAAATCGGGCAGTCGGTGTTTTTAATCTTTAAATCTAGCAGACCAAATAATATTTTCGTTAATTGGTTCATTTAGAGAGAAAATGCAGCATCAACAATTTTTGTTTCCATATCTCATCTTCAAAATTATAATTTTCAGTCATATAGAAACTTCAACTCATTTGATAAATACTTGATAATATTGAAGTTACATATAGAAATTATGAACAAATGCTTGATATTTCCTTACTGGTTAAATCGCCAAATACTATCAGTTGTGTTCAAACCTTAACTAATTGTTAATTTCAATTATTGAATGGATTTCGCCTAATCAATGTTAATTCAAACGTTATTAACCAACATAAAATATGGAACTTTATAAAGTTTACCATCTCATTTCAGTCGGAATCTGAGAGATGTTCACTGTCTTTAAGTTATTATATAAAATCCATCTCTATTCTCCGGTCTCTCTTTTGTCTCTCAACCATGTACTTTGGGAAATATTTTTATTGTTCCTTTGCATCAAAGTAGTTGTTTGTGTATATTTAGCTTTTACTTTCATATCTTAATTTTTCTAAATTGCCAAAAAGCTTTGCAATCACATCTAGTCACCAACATGCCGAATATTAACAAGTCCAAAGGACTGCCCTATTAACCTTTTTGCCTACAAATCCATATATTTAAATGTTCTCCAACATTATTGCTAAAATTTGTCTACTTATCCATGCCAGAAATAACTAAAGTAGTAAATCGAAATCGATATTAGTGAAAAGCATTTGCGTACATCTTTTATTTAGAAAAAAAAGTAAAGGATGAAACAGGACTGAAAATATTCATTATATTCGCACAACGACATAGAAAAACACTGCGGTGTACACAGAAATGTGGGTATAATAACAGAACCACAATCGAAGTTCAAAATATCAGTGGTATGTTGGTGGGTTAGCTGGTCGGTGTCGTCTATTATGAATGGAGTATCAGCACTATTTTCATTTTCACTTCGCAAATTTCTTTTTTTGCCCTGATGCCACTGGAACAATCGTAACTACTCGTACAACGCCAATAACAGCTATGACATTTTATCAGTTGCTGTTGATGTTATTCTAGTTGTTTTCCTCGTTTTTGTAATATTCTATATGCTATTTCTTTGGTTTTTTTTCTGTGAAGTATTGTACTTCTTTCCGAGCACCTCATAAATATGCAAATAACATTTGCGAAACAGAAAAGAGAATCAGACAACCGCATCGCTTTGGCAGAAATATTAAGAAAAAAATTTAAACGGACAAATTCAGGACAGCGTAAAAGAAACGAAAGACAGATATGCTCTATAGATAGAGTTATATGAAAGAGAATATTTATAAGAGCGACTCGTGATAGAAAATATGTTGAGATGTGATAGTTTTCGTCCTGACCCCAAAATTGCAATTCCAGAATTAAAAAAATAAATATATAAAAATAAGATTCAAAGTTCTTTACAGAACCATCTGAGATATATTGAATACTATTATTGACTAGGTAATTGGTTCACTTTTCGGCAAAAAGTTTAATAAAAATATTTCGAACTTGTTTCAGGTTGTTTACGCTGTTTACAAAATCCCTATTTAGATGATGAGGGGATGTGGGGTTTTTGACAATGAGCTTGGTAGACTTCATAGTAGAAGGTATCCAAAGCCACTTTAGCACGACAAGGTTACACACGAGACAGGGCAGTGATAATAACCCTATTAAAAGATGCTCTCATTTTTGGAAACGGCGTTGGCATTTTCCAGAAAGACAAAAGTAAAAACATGGCATCAAATCAAGAAAAATTATACTTCACTAAAAAGCGGAAAAATTCTGTTATAATATGGAATTAAACTATCACCTGATTGCAACAATACCTGTTACCAGAATTTCTATATTTTTAACTTTTTAGTAAATGAAAAAACTTGGGTTGTTTATGTGAATAACGCTAACTTGGTTCATTAACTTTTTAATGTTAGATAGGGAAAATAATGTCGGCCAAGTTGCTGCTGTCAGAATTCAAACGAATTTTGATGGTTTCTAGGGTACCTTCTAATACTTATCATTCTTCTAAGCGACATTTTTTTTATTTCTTCACCTATGACCCGCTTTAAGATTCTCAAAATCTTTGACTTATCCACATAAGCACGAGAGTAGAAACTGCCACTAGAGAGAAAAGTCTGATCCTGAATAAACTAAACACACCAGCAAACAAAAAAGCGAAACTTTAAGAAATATTCAATTTTTCAAATTGACGCCGCTATATGGGAATTTTTCATAAGTTCAGTAAATTGTAATAGCAAATCATCATTTCTTTCTTCGTTATATGTTCTTTCTTTCTTCTAGCGACAGCAAGCGCCTCTTTGGGGTACTCAAACTAATCCCAAAAGGATTAGTCAAACTACCGAAGATTGGAAGTAGGTCCCTTGGAAAAGCTTCCTTAGGTCCCACTCCCTCGCTCGGCCAAAGTACCTTTGTAGTCACTTGATATGAAATGAGCTACCTCCCGGGTAGGAGTTGCGATAATCTAGGAAGACCTCGGATAGACATGAACAGTGTTTTCCAAGCTAATGCCTTCCTTCAGAAACGCAACCTGAAGCAATGCAAAAGCACTGAAAACACTTGTTCGGGCAACCACAGCCAGCACGATGCTCCCACTAGGGGTCCAACACCACTGACCAGGAAGGAACAATGTTCCTTAGGCCCCTGGTCACCCGTGCTACCAGAAGAGAAGAACCCTCTGATCTGCGTTTCGCAGACAAGCTACTCTAGTTTTGCTTTATCATACCTCGCAAGGAACTGGTAATCCACAATCTACGGCATAGATTTTCAATGTCCAAGGAGAGAATATCAACACAGCAACGCACACCATGCTCCAATCATAGTCCATTAACCAGATCTCTCTGGTCATACAAGTGTATTAACGGAAAAGATAAATCTTCTGATACCTCCCGACGGCTCCTCTATAACCGCACTTGTTGCCAGGATGTGTCTTGTTTAACTATGACTCTCCCCTTTACTTGGTTTTCGAAAAACGAGTTCCAAGATCAGTTTTATGTCATATTATAGGTGAATCCCAAGACATAATCTACCTTTTCCTAGGGCGCCTGGCACAAGGCCACACTACTTTAGTATTGTACGCAAGCATCATACCCTTTGCCTGCTTAATTACAGGATCGGGTAGAGAGGCTTGCGTTTTAGCGGTAAGCGGTACAAAGCACCCTAGGAAACACCCGCCTACCCACTGCAGGTAGTTCAATCCGGAATTTATATGTTGTAAATCACTTAAAGTGAGTAAAAAATACGATTTCGTACGTTTATCTCTGGGAAAGGAATTAATTTCGCCAATGTGTTAACTTAAAAAAAGTTGCAGATATATTTCCATTCTTTTTAAAACTGTACTAATCTGCTTGAATCAAATTGATATCACATGTGCAAAGTTCACTTCATAAGCAAATATATAACAACCTGAATTTTATTTTATGAAGATTGAGTCGGACTATTATTACTTAGTTATCCAGATATTGTATGGTAACTAATGCACTAGCATTCTCTTCGAATGATATTTTGTTTAAATCAGCAGATTTTTTTGCGGAGTTTGGCAAATATTCACTATTAGAGCTTTGATCTGCAATTCCTGCTAGATATGAATGCTAGTGTAGAACAATGGATGACAGTCTTGTCGATAAGTGTAAAAAGAAATTGTATTTAGTTCCTTTGTATGCCAAATACAAAATGCTATAAAATGTAGTACAGTGAATAAGAAATAAAGGGAAAACGGGCAACTGCTGCAACGTAAGATAAAACGGATTTTTTGGCCCACCCTTAAAAGTTCGTTTTTTAATAAAGCTAAGAAAAAGAACAGTCGCCGTTAGTGAGTTATGTAAATTAATCACTGTCGACTTGATGGTATGAGGGAATCTTCATACGATCGAGATTATTATTTTGACAGTGAATAAAAAGCGAAGGGAAAACGTACAACTGCTGTAATGGAAGATAAAACGGATTTTTTGGCCCGCTCTTAAAAGTTTATTTTTTGATGTAATTAAGAAAAAGAGCAGTTGTGAATTATGTAAATTAATTACTGTCGATTTGATGGTGCGAGATTATTATTTTTACAAGTGAGAGTGGCAAACACTTGATTTTACATACTTTTCACACACGTAAACTAACTGAGCAGAAAAATAATTTTTGGTTATTAAATTTGAGATCCGAGTGCAACAACAATGTTAGATGTAGACGATTCCTTCATAATTGCACTATGTGAGCGAAATTACAATACATATCCAGAACGCAGATCAATGTGTAGCTACACTACTTTTTACGGACTGCCCGGATTATTCATTTGAGAAAATGAAATTTAACATGGATTACTTTGGTATAACTTTCAAATCGTTTATTTAAAATTTGAAGAGGTTTACACTAAACAAAATAGATAACGGATTAAAACATTTTGCAAAAAAATTCACTTGATATTGCTGAAGAAATCAAAAGAAATAAAAAGAATACACATCAAAGTGTTAAATTTTTAACATAGAATGTTTCACAAATATATTTTGTGTATTCTCACATGTAATTTAAATTCACCCTCCAAAGAGTTTTTCACCTATCAAGATACGTTACTAGTATTTTGTAGAGGAGGTTATACTTGAGTTTCTTATAGATAAAATTGTATTCCCTCAATCTTAATTAGTCTAAATTAGACCTCTTTTTAAGACATTCTTTAAAACAAGCGGCTGCTTATAAAGTAGGAGATCGTAGAACATAAATATTTTAATCCATCATACTTCAAAAATTATTTAATGGATACACGAAAGTAAGAAATCGAAGTACTATCAATTTCAAAAAGTTCAATCGGATTTTTTATTTTGTATATATTTTTCTCAGGCTTGGTTTAAACCAAAAAAAGAATCGTCTTTGAAAAAAAAAAGATAAAAACGTCTGAAGAAAGTATTTGCTTTTCCTTTTATGATGGCGCGATATCAAAGTCAAGAAATTTTGACTCTTTAAATCGATAAAAGAGTTTCGATTCGAGTTCAAAAACTTACATAGTTTTATTGAATATTCTCAGTAGTGGCTTAACAGACGATGTTGTCGTGAAGATGGTTCAGGGAAAAAAGAGGACGAAGCCAAGTTCTTAGCCAGCACGAAGACTATCGTCTTTTTGTTTTAGAAAAAATAACAGTTTAACTTCGAAATTACTATTTAGAATAGTTGCCAGCTAGTTAAGTGATTTGACTGTTATACACGTGTACAAGTAATAACTACCAAATACATAAAATTCAATAAATTCATTTCCGTTATACAAATTTAAATTAGAAATTCATTTTCTTAAAAATATAAAAAGATATGAAAAGATATATACATATTAATTCAATAAGTAACTAAACCGCGTTAAACAACGTCCAAGGACTTTTGCAATATATTTTAAAAATTTGTCAATTCGGTGAACTATTCTAATTTGTTTTGCTAAAGAACATGTGAAATTTAAAAGCTGAGGTTTCTGATGTTCAGAAACACCTTATTAATTTTTGTGTCATAAATTTTTGGGATATTTCAACCCACTACATATTAAATTTAGCTCAATTTTTTCGTAATACTTTAAAGAGAAGATAAAATGGATACTTTAGAATCCCAAATAAACATATGAAATTTGGAGAAGATAATGATTGTTAAATTATATATTCGACCAGTAACCACAGAAATTAGCTTGGTGTAATATTCTTAACAGATTTGCAAATTCGGGCAAGATTATAAAAGCTTTGGCGATTCGTTGAAAAGAAATGTAATTTTGTTGATGGTGTAATCTCCGTGTGCGATAATTGGATAATAGAAACTAAAAATAAAAACTTAAACTTTCTAATGTAATATAATAGAACTCTGGCTCCTTCATCTCATCTCATTATTGGCGGAATAACTATTGAGTGCTGTCACCTTAGCAAACTCGGCTAACTTGGCTCTGTTAATGTAAGTATTTTAATAATAGTTTCGTCATGAACTATGGCCAGTGTATTTTGGCATTTAATATATTTTCAATTAGGTTATCCTTATGTTTTTGTGTTACCGCGATAAATCAGGAACATCACTTGCGTTATTAAATTCCAAGATTCAAGCTTTAAATCTCATCACAGGTGCTCTGTTCAATTCTTGTTTATACGGCCAGTCATAACCTATGTGGGATTTCAGCTGATGGGAGTAAATTTCTACAAGTTCTAATTGCATTATGCCAAAAATTAACTTTTCGTTTTTAGCCTTAGTCGAACTATAATTTTTAGATTATTAAAGAAAAAGTTGCAGTATTTCACTCCTTGGTTTTTTGTGTGCTTACTTAAACGATTACAAGTTATTACCATAAAGAATATATGGATAGAAAATATTGATATGGATAAGTTTACTGATAATTAGCTTTTATTTTATATGTTTTTTCCTGATTAAACGCCTCCTACTAAAGTCCATAACACTCGTTCATTATCAAATGAAGATGTGAAAATAATAATTGAAGAACGACAAAACATGCTAAAAATATTAACCGAATTATTCTATGTTAAGCTTCTTAGTAAATTTTTATGAATAGGCCTGCATCAAACACAAAAAGAGGAGGCAATTCGCAGACTAATATCTAAGTCAATTCGCAGACTAATGTCTAAGTCAGTGATTAAATATCTTATTTTGAACAAGTTAAGGCTTTGCTGAAGAATTTGATAAAAAAAAGAACAGTTATTTTAGCGATTTTGTATTTGGCTACTCTTTAAATAATTATTTTTAAACCCCTTAAAATCTTGCAAATTTTGTGTTTCAGTTTTTTTTCTCATTTGATCAATCTTCGAATATATTTATCTCAACATGTTGGAAAAATAAAAAGATATTTTATTTTTGAAAGTTTATAAAAATTAGTGATATTTTTAAAAATTTGGTCATTTTTTCGATTAAATGGTATGTTTGTGGAAAGATGGTAATGATGAGGAAATCCAATTCAAAACATTGATTGATGTACTTTCTCTTCCTAAGCCCTTCGATATCCAAAAAGTTGGGATAATTTCGTAACTGGTTAACAATGTCCGGAATATGGCCACATTTTTATAGTGCCATTTTTCAATATTTAAGTTATTTAAAAAAAATGCACATAATGTCAAATTAAATAGCATGTCTTTAGATATAAAATTTGGACATTTCCAAGGTTATACGACTCTCCTCCGAGGATGTATGAACGTACTGTTTACGTGCACAAGTTTTCCTTACCCTGATAGTTGTAAGTTTTAATTTTTAAGTACACGCCCACCTCAGCTAAGGAAAGAGCTTTCACTCCACCGTTCTAGCAGTGTAATAAAGCGGTATTCTAACTCTCAGCTAGCAATCGCCCAAGTATCAGTACTCATTTTACACTCGATATGTAGACTACTTATTTGAACGTTTAAAGTCCCTGCTTGATAAAATAATCTTCATTTTGTGAACCCCAGAAATATAAGGTAAAACCTTGCCAATAAATGAAAGCCATTGGATTATACAATCTTTAACCCCCCGTTTTTCTCATTCTCTTTTATATGAAATAAAAACACTGTCCGATCAACCCCCCGTATTAACACGTACGATATTTCTACCGATTCTTTTATGAATATATTAATTACAGCATTATTCAATCTTTACCTCTTCTCAGCTTACTTCTGCTCCTTTCGCGTGGTTTCTGTTTCTAGGCTTATAAGTTACCTACCTTCACTTTTGACAACATCACAACAACTAAACAATTCGGACAAGAAGGAACGACAATACTAAAAATTTCTAGTAGTTGAGAGGCCAAGAAACGTATAGACTGGAAATAAGTTATCATAATTTCTCTTACATGGGGCTTTGACTTCTTACGAATACTAAGACTAAAATTAGGTATATCACTTAACCAAATGCAACGCGGAAGAAGTCAATATTTCAGATTTCAAACCAAATGTTAAAAATGACCACACAAGAGTTAAATTTACCTTTGTTGTAATATAATTTTTTCAACATTTTCGTAAAATTGATATCAATTGTTCGTTACTTAAAAGCATGATTTATCGGTTAATTGATATAAGAAGGATTCATCTAAGCTCACTCACTTTTTTAATGAGGCCCCATAGTTAATAAATATTAAGGGATATCAGTTTTTCTTATACTCGTATTCATATATTATTCCATTTTAATGAATAAATGCCATTTTACCATTAATATTTTTAGCCCAAATTACTAACTACTGGTTTTTTGAAATTTCCACTAATGTCGTACCGAGGATAATGGAATTGACAATTGACGAATTTGCGGAGTATTAGCGGGGTTAGACAAAGTGTCTTTATTATTGTGGGATGGCGAGAAATCAGTAATATGTGAGTCCCTAGATGTAGATGGCGAGATGAGCATTTGTTTTGCATTCGTGATTTGATCGGAGGGTGCATTTCCCACACGATGGAGAAGGGAATAGTGTTTTTTTTGCCGCATAAGCTGCAAAGGTAAGGACTTTGGCACTTCTTGGACACATGCAATGTAGCTAAGCAATTAGTGCAACGTTTTTGTGGGGTATATAATTACACACAATAAGATTACATCACTTTTATATATGAAAAGACGTACCTTTTTGAGCAGACAATATTACTTGCTTTTTGTATGTTTCAGAGCGACGTAAGGGGTTGATTTGAAAGAATATCTCCGAGTAGAGCCAGGGGGTTATGTGAAACTTCGGGAAACTTCAGCAGTATGGGCTCTTGAATACAAATATATGTCATCCGGCTCGAAGGACCAAAAAATAAGGATGTCTGGTTCGGCAGAAACGGGTTCACTTCTGACATATATTTACCTCAAGAGATTTATAAAAGTATAAAAAAATAGCGGGGATTAGCTTTCGTTTCCAAAGATTATTAGGGATTATACCTTGAATCAAATACAGGATTATGTGTGCAAGCAAACTCGTCTTACACGTATGGGGAACTGACTTGAGCAAATCAAATAAATTCTTTAATAGCTCAGTCGACTTAAAGTTTGCTCTAAAGCACTCAATCTCATTACAATTGAGAATTTTACATGTAAACGTCTCAATTGCAGTGGAGATGATAAATTTAGGATTTATATCTTAGAATTTGCAGACGTGGGTTCTGGGCATAAACAATGACCATGATGGGTAGTATATTTTTACATTTTGATATTAACTTCACAAATGCATAACCTAATTTCAAGTCGATATTTACATTTGGGTATATATGAGGATACATAATTCCGTCACAAAGGGATATGGAGCTGGATTTTTGAGGAAATCCGAAGTATGTCATCCTTAAGGGTTGTTTATGAATTAACCATTAAACTTGGCGAATATTTTTTGTTCCTTGAGCTCGGTACAAAATTCTTTCAAGTGAAAATATTTCCTTTATTATTACTGATGAGAGTAAGAGGATTTACTTCGTAGTATTTTCTACAAAATTCTAGTCTAAACCTTCTAAAATATTCAATGAGAACCACACTTCCATGCTTAGTTCCTGGTAAAAATTTCCATGTCAAGAAAGAACAGAATATATGTAAAACATGACTTATATAGTAATGTCTAACAAAAGTTTCACAAAAATAGGACTTTGTCAACAACATAGTAAAACACATTTTTCACCTGAACAAACTCGTACAAGGCTTAAGGCGCTCATTTAATCTGAAGTAACAAATATATGCAGAAAAGGTTTCTTTCTCCCTTGTTTTCCAATTTCACATTAATTTTTGTATTTACGGCGTAATTAAAAAATCATCTGTTTAACAAGCAAACCACTGTATTTCCGACCGAGTTTAAAAATATTACGTACACTCGTATATGTGAAAACATGACCAATATTTTATTATTGCTTATTCAACTGTGGATACTGTTGAACTTTTTCAAATGCACGTCCATGGACTGCCAAACAGTTTGCAATGTTTAGCCATCCATTGATTCTAACATTTGTTAATGCAACAGGGCAAACAAACTACGAGCCACCACCCACAACACCAGGCAGAATGTCAGTTCAGCTTTTTCAATCATTCTTTCATTCATTCAATGAAAAATGTAACAGGATTTCTTTGTATTTGATGCATTCTTGTATGCTCTTACGTTGATGCTGCAATAACTTTGCATGCTTTAGCAATTGCAGTAGCAGGAACCCCACAATAAAATAGCTAAAAATTTGCCATACAAAAAGTTTGAGACGATGGTGATGAGGAAACGCATAAAGTCAAATGAAAGCATTGTTTGCTGTTTCTTCTTTGCTTTGCAACTTGGAAGCTGTAAATTTTTGTATCTCGAAAATATTCCTTTTGATGTTTTTTATCCCCTCACTTTCAACTTTCCATGTTGATGTTAAAGTTGTTGCTCATGCACTCTGTCGGGGTTCCTTCATTGATTTCGACAATGCTGGAAACAATTGCTGAAGAGTCATTGGGTATGAATTGCGAACATAATCACATTCTTACTTCCACAAGTGCTGAATCACTTGAATTGAAAGGAAAGAACCTTCCAGCAAGCATACAACTTTTCAAATTTAAGAGGCCTACTTCGTTAATTACTATTATTGAATCAGCCTCAAATTTGGCAAAAGTTTTGTACAAATTGAGTAAAATAATAATAAATCTTAAAATGTTACAATTGCCTATGGCGGAAACTTTCTTATAACAACATTTCTTTTTCGGATAACCCATATACGAGTTTAACTACAACTTGACTCTCGACTGTCAACTCTCAATGGGGATGGTTATTTAAAAATTTTGAAGAATTTTTTTTTTTACCCATAACTGAGGCGAGCTTCATATTTATTTCAACAGCATTTGGTTCCAGCAAGATGGAGCAACTGCACGCATAGCCAGACAAAAACAAATTAATATCCAGAAATTCCACTTTCCGCTGGCCACCAAGGTAACCTAACCTGGCTGCACTAGACTTTTTATGGGGTTGTGACCAGCAAAAGATGTACGTACATAAAGAAAATAAGGGATTTGACTGAATTTATGTTTCACAATTCAAACAATTGTCGAAAGCATAAACAATATTACAATTTAATTATCCGCCTTTATTACCACGAGTTTTTCCATTTTGTATACATTATTGTTCATATAAATTAATTTTTTAAAATTGTTCATACATTTGCACAGCGTTCAGATAAAGAATTGAATTATGGTCTATATTCGAATATACTTTGAATCATTTCTATAAAGACAATCTTATCATCTCAATATATAGGTATAATGGGTTTCCATAGTTGAACTGGCAGCAAGGTGATTATACCATGATAGACTACATGCCACAGATTAGTACTCGTCACCACTCAATCTTGTGAGTTGGCACAAAGCTTACTTCTTTGGACTGCTGATTTTATTTGGGCTGACGAGCATCTACTAGAACATTTATTTCTACATGCCACATGAAAGGCAGATTAAAATAGAAATAAAAAATAGGAATTCAAAAACTCGACTGTGGCAAGAAACAACAAACAACTTAACTTCAATGCTAATAACACCTAAATACAACTAAATATTTAACGATGACAATGTTGTAGAACGGATAAAAGACGCAATAAGACTATATACTCGTACTAAGTCGTATCTTGGGACTGCATAAAGTAGGATATGTAATGAAAAAAGTTAAAGTAATGAAGCAATTGCGTTTCTTAACATTACGAGCAGGATACATTCATGAGCCGGTACACAGTCAATTAATTATTAAGTACTACAACCCTAATCAACGTTAGTCAAAATATAACTAGAGTAACAAATTACTTTTCAAACAATCTTACTCTTTCTACTTCAGGCTGAATTGTTATGTTATTTACCAATTGACTGAAATATCAGCTTCAGAGCAAGTTGTAAACTGAATAATATCCAAATAAAGTCTTTTTAATGTTATGGCTAAATATATATAAAAATTGAAGCCATTGTTGTTAGAAACGTGTCACTCAACATCAAGGATTGGGATACTAAGAGAAGTAATTACTTTCCTGGTATTGCATTGGACATAAGAGGGGATGCATTAAATTTTTAATAATGGTAGAATTTATGTGATGCATATCAAAACAACAACAATATTTAAAATACCTTAATATACCGACACAGTGGCAGAACCCACTCTCTTAAACGCTACAGTAAAACTTTGCGAGTATATCAATATTTGCTACAAACATCGCAACAAGAAAGTATGCAACAAATCTAGAATAATGGACAAAAACATTAAATGTACTTAAATGGGAGGAAATTGGGAGGAAATGTCCTTGAAATCACAAAAAAAAAGTGTAAATGAAAATATTTACAAAGATATGTGATTTAGTGAAAATTTTACAGATTTATATTTAAGTAATGTCTGTGCCAGAAACTTCAAGTTATGAAAATATTTTCCGTAGCTAAGAGCCTTGAAATCCTAAATATTGCATTGTGAAAGTCTTGAAGTCACTATAGCAAGAAAACTTTTTGTACCATTTAAACGACGATTTAAATAATATCGAAAATTTAGAGAAATAACTTCCACTATTAATTGCAGCAATAACTAAAAATTATGGATTCAAATTCAATGACGTTTAGGCTGCTACAAATTTTCAGAAATAATGGTGAAAAAATCTTCACAATTCTATATTTGGGCATGCTAACTATTCAAACAATGAGAAACTGTGAGAATTGTGAGCTTTTAAGGTACTTGAACAAGAATCAGATCCTAAAGTCCCAAAAAATTGCAAGGTATCTTAAAAATCACAATTTAAAAAAAAAAATTGAAATTAAAAAAATGCTCACCCTATTGTAACTAATTGTATTACATCTGATAATTCACAATTGTGGGAAAAGTTCAAAGATATTGAAAGGAAACATATTACCGACAAAAATTAAAAAAAAAAAAAAATTTTAAATTAAGCGAAAGTTTGTTCAGGTATTACGCAGTTGAAAGAGTGACTCAATTTGTAAGAGTCGACCTTCTCTTACGCTTGTAATTTTTTTTTAATTTAAATTAATTTAAATCAAATGTAAAACTATGAACTTTGTGGTAACAGTACAGTCCTAATTGAGTCTTAAACTATTATACGAAATATTTTGAAAAAAAAATAATAATGTATCTAGAGATTTTTAGACATTTTCCTAATTTATTTCAAATATATTTGTTGAAATATGTAAAAATTGTTTGTTTGCAATTTCTCATAAATTTAACATCAGACAATACTGTTGGTTTAATTAAAGAATTACGAACTAAAATATTGATTCTGATACTGATTTCGAAAAGTGTGACACTGCGTTCGCATGAAAAAGCCACCATGAGAAGGTAATATTTTATATATAATTTTAAATAATAGTGTTTAGTCAAGTCAAAATCCAACTTAGAGTAAAACAATTCATGTTCATACTTTTAAATTATAATCTTGGCCAAATTTCAGTACAAATATTTCTTTGAGGTTTTTCATCAATGCAACATAACACATCCAAAGTCATCCAATTATTGTCGTTACTTCACCACATAAAGTAATGTTTTTTTGCATTAACAGAGTATTTGGAATTGTACGTTTAAAATTAAAGTTGTTAAGAGCAGTACAACCAGACTTAATTGTAATCTTTGCTCAATTTTTACCGAATTCATTTTCAAACTGAGTTACCCTACAATTTGGCATCATACTAATTCATATTATATGGCAAAATATTCTTCATTGAGAAAATCTATATAAAAATTGCTCACATATTAAAAGCAGCAAAAATAACCAAGCAGTATTTAAATAGATCTTCACTGTATACTTTCAACTAATATTTTTATTATTTTCAAAATATACAAATTTGCGGTGCTGCTTTGACTACACATTAACATGAAAGTGAGTTTCTAAGAACCCTCTAACAATTGTGCCCATTAGGATATATGAATATTTTTATTTGTCATATCTGGTGATACAGCTAATGGAAGTCTTTCATAGCAACATTTACTGCCTTTTTTTTGGAAACGGAAAAGCGAAAATTGTGCTATACCTTCATTTTTTCCGTTCATCTCTTCCTCCACTATGGTTGCGCTAACTCCAAAAATAATATCCAAAATGTAGACGGACAAGTTTTAAGTTGGTATTTGCTTCCATGGCCGTTAGACGCCAGCCATTTAGGTACTTTCCCATAATAATTTCACTGTTCGTTTGGTTGTTTATAAACTAACTTTTTTCTTCGCCTCATCCGCTTTAACGGCCAGTAAGTGCTGGTTATATTTAATGAGCCGACTTTGGCTGAGACTAATAACATACTAAATGACTGCCAGCCTTATCGAGATGAGCCTGTCTCTCTCCCTCATTTACATTTTTCACATTTTAAAAAGTGATTTATTTCTTATGCATGGAGATAGACTACAGTAAGTTTGTCAGTGCGTTTGTTGAGTCTTGCGGTATGCTATGCGATAACATAAGAATAATTATTTGTACATGGATACAAATAATTTTCTTTTCTGCATTGGGGTGAGATTGCTAGAATATCCATGCACATATATTATGTACGTATATGATCGTCTATTCGAGCCACAATGGAAAAAACAACCATTGTCTACGATGCTCCAAATATTGGACTCAAGTAGTACTTTCATCCAAGTGAGTCCAAAAACGAATTCGTATTAGCTCTGTGAATATAACAACGTTTACCGTCCTTACTGATGGTTTGATTTTTATCTTAAGTCTATGATTTGTTTATTGATTTTTACAATCGTTAGAAGTGATATTAAAAAATAACATAAAACTAGGCCTGTTTTGCAATTTACACTCTGAAAAGTCATCTAAGTTAAAGAGAAAAAAACAAACAATAAGTCTTTAATCCTTTTTGCCATTTTTGAAAATAGTTACTACTCAATGACTTAATCTGCGATAAAGGGTATAAAAACATTCGCATCGACCACACGTAGCGTCAATTCTTTCATTTTCCTTTCTTCTTTCAAATAGTAGTGAGGCACACGCTATTAAGGAACTTAAGCCGAGATGAGCCACCACTATCTGGTGCAAAGGAAAAATGTGAAAATGATTACTGCTGCGGCACCAAACCAACACTACGGCATAAATAATTGTTGCCATTTATTTATAGGTCTGGCGCATCGCTCATTGCACGGTCGTTTGCTTGAGTTTTATGAGTTTTTTACGTCATTGGTTCTTGCATGGGTAATCAAAATTATGGCACAATTCGACAAAAAGCAAATTGCAGAGAATGAAAAAAGGCAAAAACGTTCCATTTCATACAGTTATTGGTACCACGATAAGCTTTTATCATACTCGTTGTAATTTTCACGTCTATGTCTGCACATTCGTTCATCCGTCTGCAGTGACTTATATTGTTCATTTTCGATCAGAGGCATTCCTGATATTGTTCCCTCACTCACTTATTTGTATGCTTTGACTGTCTGTTCAGCAATTACTACTACAATGAACCCAATAATTGAAAATGCCAAGTACTTGGGATGATAGCGATCAAATATACAGAAATTGGAGAAAATATGTGAAATAAATTTATGTACAATTCGGCAGACACACACACGATATTTGTCGTTGTGTTTCCTCTTGTATTGTAATTTCGTATTTATCCCAGCCAGTTAGTATCAAATTAACAGACAGCGTCGGCTCGGATTAATGATGGTGTGGAATGTTGATAATATCATAGAATATGGGAATGAAAGAGCAGCAAAATTTTT
>JAHXMU010000112.1:124526-232856 GCA_019455685.1 Philornis downsi | reverse complement strand
GAACTTAGCAAGCGATTTATTGAGAATAAAAATACAATTGCACCAGACATTAATCCTGTCTATTTTATGACGCCTGTAAATGAATCAATTTTTAGCACGACGAATCTGGTTGATCATTTTTTGGTGAGGTAATGAATCGGTTGTTTGCGGATAATTTTGCTTCCATTCACTACAATTTTCCTCGCTGAGGTAAAACTAAACAGGAAGTGAATTTGTTATAAGAAGTGCTATTGAGCAAACTGCATTTATTTATTTTAGATTTGAAGCTATCAAATGAGAAGAGACATTTGACATTAAAAACTCTAAGGAAAATGTTAGTATCCCATCCAAATCAGCAGCCATGTATCCCTTACAGTCACTCAAAAAATTTGATCGCTTATGTGAGAGTGATAGGGGAAACCATTTTTTTTAATGATCGTTACGAATTTTTGGCCATCTGTAGGGCTAAATAGTGAAAAAATGTGTCAAATACACATAAAAGTTAATGTTTACAAATTAATGTCACAGTTTTTATTTCTTTTCCGTTCCTGACCAGTCCATTTCACCTGCTTTGTTGAAGAGGGCATTCACCGATTGAATAGACACACGTTCCTTGTAAATAGTCCAGACATTTTAGGTGCATATTCTTGAATTAGAGTTTAAATATATGTATATCAAATGACTACCTTAACTACTTATTATAAAATAAGTTACAACTTCCACTTTTTCCTCCATTCAAGACTTTCGTTTAGCTCTTTAGCTCAAAGTAGCCTACGGATAGTTGGATTATCTGATGTGCGCAATGTAAAATATTGAGGCAATGTGTAATATTGAGACAATTCAATGTCAAAATAAGTACATTTATTACCCAGCCAATAATATTACATTAACTTAGGCTTTCATTAAACACTGCGAGACAAACCCCATTATAACCGTTGCATTATTCTATAATAAACCAACTGTTTGTAATTGTTCCGTGTGATTAAAAGTTAATGGTTAAGTGTCTGAATTTTCTGGCCAAAGAATTCCAATAAATCAACTCTAATATTTTCCTCGATAAATCTAAATTGCATACATTGTATACAAAATGAACAACAATAAATTAATTTTTATACTGTCATTCGTGAAGTGCTTAAGTTCGAC
Source organism: Philornis downsi (assembly GCA_019455685.1). Classification (NCBI taxonomy): domain Eukaryota; kingdom Metazoa; phylum Arthropoda; class Insecta; order Diptera; family Muscidae; genus Philornis; species Philornis downsi. The sequence continues at coordinate 231,734 of JAHXMU010000112.1, read as the reverse complement.
AGCCAAGTTAGAAAACTAAATTATTTCATTTTTATTTTTCTGCATTCCTCCATTAGTTACTAATTGGTGAACAGAAACCACAATTAATTTCGAATCGTTGAGGCAGTTGAGGTAATTAAATTGTTTAGGTTTTATTGCGCATACATTAAGAGGATTCAATGATAGAGAACAATTTTCTTGCCTTCTTGCTCATGTACACATTGTTGTGTGTTTGTGTGTGTGTGAGTGTTTCAATTTGGGACAATCATTCAAATTGCTTATACGAAGTAAAACTTTGTGGTAAACAAATTAATAAAATCACACAAATTGTAGCAAACAACTTAATGTAATTGATAGCATGAAATGTAAATCATATAGTATAAATAGCCATTGGACAATTTAATGATGTACTTTCAATTTGTCTTTGTGTCCTGAAATGAAATCCAGAATATCCGATTAGTTTTTAGCATATTATAAATATTAATTGTACAAATCTAGTGTATTTATATTCATAATTAATAAATTTTTATGGGTGTTAGGATACGTTTATTAATATTGTTAGAATATGTTAATGGGTCTGCTACAAGGTCAGACTAATCAGTAAATGTTAAACGGCAATATAATAAAACGTACATGTATAATGCGGCAATATGTGAATTTCAGATGTATACAGAACATCTCACACGAATGTGCGAAATTACGAAATTACATACGAAAAATATCTACGAAAATTAAATTAAATACCTACTAAAAAGTAGGAAATACAACGGAAGATAAGTTTGATTAATGATGTGAACGTTATGACGGTAAATCTGGTAAATTCAAAAGTAATTTTGAATGTTTTATGGGGTTGTTTGGAAAGTTCGTTCGGTTAATTCGTTAGTCCACCATACGTCACTTCTCATGGCGAAGAGTTTCTTCAAACACTATCATAACTTCCTTGCATCCCTTCTCTAAACTGTTTACTATTGGTTACTTGTGTTCTCGTTCTAGTCGTGAGCGGTTATAGAGTTTTAAAAAAGTTTTAAAAAGTGAAAACAAATTAGCTAAAAAGATAATTTTTTCCCGAAAGGAAAAAGCCACCTGAAGCCAGCTGAAAAATAACGTCTGTTTATGAAGAAAACGGATCAAATGAAAGAAGTTGCCGGAAATGGTTTGAAAGATTTTCTACGGGCGACTTCTCAGCAAGGAACGCCCCAGATCAGGACAACCAAAAAAAAATGCTTCCGAGGGGTGAGAGATTTAATTGTTGCAAATTTCCAAGCAACAGTTAGGGAAACAGCTAAAATAATCAAAAACTCAATCTCAACCGATCACGGGGTCATAAAAATGCTCGGATTTTTGAGAAACCTGGACATGTGGGTACCCAACTCTGTCACCGCAATCTGAGCAAATACTTAAAGGATTTGAATTTCCATAACGACGGGGAAGTGACAGATCGAATTGAATGCTTTTTTTTAGAAAAACCACGAGAGTTTTACGAGAGAGGAATTAAAAATCTTCCAGAGAGGTGGCAAGAAGTTATTAAAAATGGGATAGATTATATAATAAATTAAAATAATTGTTTTCTTGTATATAAATTTGTAAACAAATTTATTTTAAAAACTGAACAAACTATCCGAACAATCCGATACTAATTTGAATATAAAAGAGTATTTGTATTGTCTAATCGAATTTGCACAGATATTAATAGAATTTATTGCGGTGAATTGGATCAGTCTTTTCATATGTTTATCGTGCCATCAATCTACGTCACACTTTGGAATCACTTTTTAATTAGCGCTGAAATGTCTGCGTGGAAGACAACATTAACCATCTGGCAATCTTACGTTAACTAAATGTTTTCGTATATATTCATTCCGCTCTATTTTTTTCCAGAACCTGAAATTTCCTATCGTCACCTTAGACAAATTTTGCATATAAAATTTAAAATCACATTTCTTGCCTTTGATCTTTATATTAAAAAATAGCCGCCATACAACAATTTGCATTGCAATAGAAAAAATGATATAGTTGGGCTTCTTTTGGGACATTACATAATAAGTGTTTGGTCAGGGTTTAATAACGTTTACAACGCTACGCATTTCTTATTTTCTTCAACCTTTCGTTTTTTCAACTTTTCCAAAATTAATTTAAAACTTTTAACTTTGGCAAAAAATTGGGTGTAACAACATTATAATCATTTTTTAAACCTCTGTTTCTTCCGAAAAACGTAGAAAACTTTTATTTCAATTATGTTATTTTTTTCCAACAGCTGCGAAAGTGTGACAACCATTTTTAAGTTATTCCACAAAATATCTGTGCAAAACGCTTTACCAAATGATATGAATGAATAACTGTGTATTTTTCAGTTACCAAATTATAATAAATACATAAATTTTGATCAACTATAACAAAATGCCGCCATTATGACAGGAATACAATTTCCGATCAAGCACTTTATTATTATTTTCAACAACATTTTACCTTTTTGATTCCGGTGTTTAATTCGAGGAACGGAAATGAATTTATCCCCTTATGAGGTCTCAATTCTTCATTTCTTAATTTCAATCAAATTCAATATTGGTTTTAATTTCGTTTCACCTCCCTTCCACCCCACTAGTAGGACATGAAAATGTTTCTCACATTCAATAACTGTTCTTAGTTTAGAGTTTTTGAGAATATATTTCATATAAATCAGAAGCAAGCGCACAATTTTTGGTAACATCATATTATTTCCGTTAATTAGTTGAGTGCACTCTCCATTATTTGGTTAGACCAAGTTCGTTTTCCATTTTTAGCAAGGAGAGGTATTCATCTAAGACACCATAAAGTACACATGTTTTACATAGTCGAGGAATTCTGCCAAACCGGTGGAGTCCATAGACTGAAATTTTACATGCACATTTTTCAGAATCTTACGCCTGTTAAATTTCAAAATGTACAAAGTTAGGCCGGCATCAAAACTTTGCAAATACAGAAACTGTTCATGTTCATTATTTTTTCGTTAACTGAGCAATATACAGTGGTAATTGACAGATAAGAACGCTAGTTCTTTTATATTTACTAGTACTACTTATTAAGAAATCTATAAAAGCAACAACATTCAGATTGTCTGTGAACTCTATTAAGTACAAAAAGAATTGTAAAATTCGGAAATTACGAACAATTATGCGTCATATTGATTATACCAAAATTTTATTTTTGCATTTGTTTGGGAATGAAATGGAAACAGTGCTTCGAGTTTCACTGTCATTTACTTAAAGAAAAATACCGGGTGGCGCAATAGAACGTGCATATTTAAAAAATAGATTAAAAAATAAATACAAAGGGTATGGTTAAAATAAATCTAAGGCATTGTAGAGTAATAAATGGAGTTAATTTTTTAAAAATAACATCATCTAAATGGTGACCCTCTCTACGACGGCACTCCTCTAACCGCAAACGAAAATTATTGAAAACTTTCTTCAGTAATACTGGTGTAATGGCTGCCATTTCACCACGGATATTCTCCTTGAGCTGAACGATGTTTCTTGGATTATTACTGTAGACTTTGTGTTTGAGGTATGCCCACAAAAAAAAGTCAAGAGGCGTCAAGTCTGGACTACGTGGGGGCCATGGGATATCACCTCTTTTCGAAATCAGTCTGCCAGGGAACATCTAATTCACCATCGCCATGGAGTCATTTGATGTGTGACAGGTAGCTCCATCTTGTTGGAACCATGTTCTGTAATCCACTATTCTTGAGCTTTCAATTTCTGAAGCCAAAAATCCATCCAACATCTCAACATAGCGTTCCGTATTAACTGTGACGTTTTGACCCCGCGCATTTTCGAAGAAAAAAGGACCAATTATTCCTCTGCCAGAGATTGCTGCCCATACTGTCACTTTAGGACTATGCAATGGGTTCTGGTGTTTGATTTTGGGATTTTCACTGTTCCAGTAACGACAATTTTGACGGTTTACGAACCCATTCATAAGGAAATGAGCCTCGTCAGAAAAAAGGATATTGTCAAAATTGGAAAATCGACTAAGCATTTCATTAGCAAATGCGAGCCTTGCTATGAAGTCAGACTCTTTCAATTCTTGTGTTAATTGCAGCTTATATGGATGCAGTTTAAGATCCAATGTTAAAATTCGTTGCAAACTTTGTCGCGATAATTGTAAGACATCTCTTGTAAGACGATCTCTTGCGAGTCGACATTTGTGGATTTCCTCGTATTGACTCCATAACTCTCTCAACATTGTCTTCGGTCTTATAGGTAGAGGTTCCTGGGCGACCATTTGCTTGTGGTTTAAACGTTGAACCGGTCTCTTCAAAACGCTTTACCCATATTTTAATTAAATTAGCACTCGGAGCTTCACTAATTCGCCGTAGTCCATATTCAGCACAATATAGTCGCCTAGTAGCAATATATGAACGAAAGTTCTCGTAAAATAAGCGCACGCAAAATGCGCGACTTTTCCCGTCGAAGTGGTTCATAGCGACTAAAACTCCATGAGCCCACCAACCCCCGCAAAAAAAGATGATGCAATATGTACGTTCTATTGCACCACCCTATACTTATATTCTGCAACAAATGATATCATTACTATTATTTGCAAGCTACATTTCCTCTTATAGAACTTGTAAAAATCATACCGCAGTAAATCAATAAATCATATTTCATATGTCGTTGTAACACAAATGTTGACATACCCGATTTCGTCACAAATTCATATAAAGATCAGAGGAACCGAAACATTTCTTCCCTGTACATGATTATATAATTCAGTGCTATACCAACGAGAAACTTGAAAGGTGTTCAATTTGAAAATGTCTGCTGATCTTAAGCTAATTACACTATTATAATTTAACATATATATGATCATTATCACACAAATTACACTGCAAAATTATTTACGTTATATTCTTATTAAGAATAATAAAAAATATAACTTTTCAATTGTAAACGTGACAACCCAAAAATTGAAATGGAGCTTAGAGTTAACCCCTGACTAAAGTTTAAGTAAAAAGCGACAAAGCGATTAATAAATTTTGATTGAGTCACATCAGCTTCCTAAATGCTAACGTAAAATAGGCTGCTAATAATATTTCTGACTTTTTCTAAAGCCTTTTGCTATCATTTTTCTATGAACAGAGATGAGTCAAAATCCACCAAATATAAATTATATCGACTTTTTAAATTCTAAGTTCTAATGTGTGAGCAAAATAGATGGAGTTTTTCCAAAACTTTCGTCACCTCTCTACTTGATATTTTGCCTAATGCAGCTGTCTGGTATATTTTTGTTTGAGCCTATATAAAATTGTTTGCGTCAAGACATTGTTTGTTATAAATGTAAAACATTTTAACAAAAGCTGCTCATTTATATATATTTATATAGCCGCAATGCACTCTGTTAGCAAAACCTCTCACAATATTGAAAAAATTTCCTTTTCTCTCCCATATTATAATTGAAAAACCTAATGATTAAAGTTTTAAATGACCGTCGACCAAGTTAGATATTGAATTTATTATGCCTCTCAATATCTGGTGGGACTAATCATATATAAAAAATAAGCACATTATACGAGTATATTATAATATTGTGTAAGTTGGCTACTTGTGTAGGTACACAAAGTAATTACGTTAAAATATCTCACATTTTGTTCATAGTTAAGGGAATCGGTTTACATGCAATGAATTGGCTGGAAAAAATATTATCATATTGAGAACAAACGCGGTAATATTTCACAAAGCAAATATTTTCACAAAGGCTCCGAAGGCAACATTTTTATTAATAAAATTGCTTGACATAATTTAAATCAATATTGCATATTGTCTGTGTGAATATTCACATTGAGGTCGATTGACCCAACAATTCATTTTCAGCTTTCACACGCTTGCATGGTCATAATTATAAAATGCGTGCGTGTTTGCCAGTAAAATTAAAATGCACTCAAAAATGCAGGAAATTTAATTGAATGAAAAATAATATTGTGATATAAAAAGTATCCCTTAACGCATGCACACATGTGTGGTGTACCAACAATTGCATGGTATACAGATGGTCCAGGAGCGGAACTCAGGCAGCACCATAATTTATAGCAATTACAGGTTGTGCTATTACATGACAATTTATCTGCTAAAGAGGACCTCAAGGAAACTTTTTCGTAGCTGTGATGCGTAATGAATACTTTGAACATGGTGTGGTTAAGCTGACTCATTTCATCCGACTACGTTGCACCTGCATAACTTCGTCAATATATGCTGAAAACCATATGATCGCGATTTCGAACAACTCGTATACAGTTGTCAATTTAGTGGTTTCAAAACCGCCGGTCTGGTGAGATCATCAGCTGTTAAATACTGTAATCTAAAGTGTTATTTATTTAGTGAAAGGTTTGCCATTTACGAATATGGATCGTTTAACAGCCGAAAACCGGGTAAAAATAGTCAATACTTACTACAACACAGTGGTAATTCAAACGTGGGCTTTCAATCGAATAGAATTTTCTTCAGCGATGAAGCTTATTTTTCACCCGGTGGTTACTTCAGCAATCCAAATTGTCGCATATGGGGCTCAGAGAGCCCAAAAGTGATTGTGGAAAGGCCATTACATCCGGAGAAAGTGCCTACATGGTGCGCTTTATGGTCTGAAGGTGTCATTGGACCGTATTTTTTCAAAAATGACGTTGGAAGAACTTCCAAATAAATCCAAAGGCTGTCATTTAAATGACATTATACTTCGCACTTTTATTTCATTATAATGCTTAGACTATGGCATTAGTCTAAGCATTATAATGAAACACAAGTTCCACTGGAATCATAACTTTACGTGTGTTTTATTTAACCTTACTTGAAAGCAAAAAATGGATAACCCTGTACAACCATCAAATCTGTCTTGGTACGAGGAAAAATAAAACCTTATCAAACTGTTGTTTGGAATTACCGGAATCAAGTAGGTTACATTTTATTTGCTTTCAAAGCATAACAATGTAACCGGCTGTAAATCTATACCGAATGTAAAATATATATTTGTGTGAAAAATCCAATCCAAAAATCAAATCCAAATTAATTATTATTGACCACCAGCAAATGTTAAAAAATTATGTTGTAAAAACAGAACAAAAATCTCTCTGATTTATGTTACCATGTGTCACGACTATGAATCCAACACGGAGTCCAAAATTGAATAATACGTTGTTAGCCATTGACATATTGAATAATTAAAGGTCTAAAATTGAATATGGATCACATTTACAAATTATCCCGAGAAAAAAATCACTTTCGATTCTTCGCTTTTCGTTGTATTTTTGCCTCAGCAAACACTCTTCAATCAGATGGGTTTCAGGTTCGATTCTGACAAACATGGGTATAAGAAAATTACATATTCTATAATTTTATTTTGTATTAAGATATATATCGAATCTATGAATGTTAGAATGAATTTTATAAATTTTTCTTAAAAATAAAGCAAAATGAACAGAAATAATTTTGGAAACTTCTTTGGTACACTCAGAAAGAGTTTATGAGTTTCCGTTATTATGATTAAAAAATAAGGATTTGCATGAGTTCAACTTTTGAAGTGTATTCGAATTTAACTTACATTGGTGATGGCATCAAAAACACCCCAAATTTTTAGGTGTTTGTTATAATATGTTTTGGAACATGTAAGTGTATCTTTCAAAAGTAATATTTTATTGTGACACCTTCGAATGTTTCTCCCTCGAAGTAATAGAGATAACACAGTATCATATCCTTTTTATCCGAAATGACTATATGCGTGCTAAATGGACATTAGGGAAAAAACTTATTTGCAAAATGAGTGCAGCGTAGATGAAACATTGTGAAACTAAAAAAAAATATGGAAAATGAAGAAAATATTAAATCTTCAGTATGCAAATATTAGAAAAGGTTACGCTATTGTATAGCAGAAGCAATCTTTTTGCTACCACAATGTACGCAACTAAGAATAGTGCTGCTGTAAGCGAAAGTCTTTGACTGAGTCCAGGAATTTCGACTCACCACAGATATTAATAAATCAAAATTTGTCGTACCATCCAGAGAAGAAGCATGTCTAAAGACTAAAAACTTTCCTTCAACCCAGCAATTGAATGTTAATGAAAACCCATTTTGAGATTGCTTCTACTTTTGGGCCTCAATTGCGCGTTTGAACTGACGACAAATTTTGTCGATACAACATATTTTTGGAAAAGACACATTTAGATGTCGACAGTTACAAAAAGGAGGAGAACTGCACTTTTTACGGCCATATAACTAAATGTAAATTTAGTGCGATTTGTGAAATGGCGATTTCATTAGCCTAACAGCAGTTCGTTTAGGCACTAAACGCCGATCCGAAAATGCTTGCTGAAAATATTCTAAGAAATTGCACTGACAGGATAGATTATTGTCAAACCAGCCCATAAATTGAATGCGGCCGCATAAGCGGGAATAATTTTATTCGAAGGAGACACCGTAAATCTATCTTTGTGACTTTGAAATACGCGGTTTCAAATATTTTTCGACTTGATTTACTGCTGTTGTGAATATAACATAACGAAATTCAGACATGCATGTCTTGCATGTGATAAACTTGGATCAAAGAGTTTGATTTTTCATTTCTTAGAAATTTGAATATAAATATCTGTAAACTTATTACAGATTTGTAAATAATTGGGGAAATTTCAACTAACAAAGGGATCCTATCTCAGTAGATGGAAAAAATAAACAACTTTGAGAACATTTTTTGTTTAAAATATATTCAAGAACTGATGAAATCTGACAGAAGTGGGTTCAAATAAACATAGCACCAATGAAATTAAATATAAATGAATTCATACAAGAGATTAGATTACATCTATTCCTTGTTTTTAATATACCACAAAACCTCACCTCTGACTTAGATACAAATATTAGCGTCCATGGACTATAAAATTGCAAAATTAGCGTCAAAAATAACACGATTTTTTTTCAGCAATTATCAGTATATATCGACTAAAAAAGTAACATAATTCTGGATCAAAATGTTAGCCCCTGTTTACTCGCAGTTCGCAGTGTGTAGATATGCACTATAATGAAATCCGTCACAAAATCAGTCAGTCCCAAAACTATTCTAAGATGCTTTGATGCCATAACTGTTGACAGATGACCACCATCCCTCCCGAGAATTGCAAACTGCAGAAGAATTTTATTGTCATAGCCACGACAGCCGTTTCAGTGATCTTTCAGGCTTATGTAAAACATGTTTCTTCTTAGTCTTTTCACCTCTATTTTTTAACAGCATACGCTTAATAAAATAATTTTTCTATAATTAGGATTCTATATATTCGGTCACATGAAAATATATTTACGCCTATATAGTTTTCAAAATACGTACACATAATTGACTATTTGCCTAGCAACTCGGTTTCTTTTAATATATTTTCTGCCATAACAGTCATCATTCGTGAATGGCATTACTCTGGCCAATTAGAGAGATGCAGTATTATTGTAAAATAACTGATAAACCTTTTGCGTAAACTAGACTTTATTGATATCTTACAAATGTCACTACCGGCGTCGTGTGCAAGGTAACAAGACTTCAATTTACTGGCACACGGTAACCGAAGACGCCAAAGACTTGCTTCTCCTCCCTCTTCAATATCTTTATATATATATATAATTCTACTGTACGGGCGTTGTCAGTGAACTCCTCCTAAACGGCTGGACCGCTTTGCATAAATTTTTGTACATGCGTCTGGGTGGTGTCCGGGATGGTTTAGATTTACAATTCGGTCCAATTGGACAAAGGGGCGTGGTACCTCCCATACAAACAAAAAATTAAAAATCAATTATTTCTGCTCCTGCTTACGGTATTTGAACAAAATTTGGTGCGTAGGTTTGGTGTACATATCTTAAGTGCTACTGCAAATATGGGCGGGATTGGACAATGGGGCGTGGTACCTCCCATACAAACCATAAATTAAATATCCAATATTTCTGCTCCTGTTTATATCTGTACACAAAATCATTAGGATAAATACTTGAAGGGTTATTGCAGACAAAACTGCACCAATTGATTTCGTCTTTACACCACAAGGCTTGAGCGATCTGTATTGTTATGTCGGCAATGTAATTTCTATCGCCAATTAAATTTTGATCGAGAAAACATGTACGAACGGCGTATATCTCCGAATTAAAAGCAATAAATTATTGTTAGACGTGGCCCAATAGATATACAGTAAAATTTGATGGACACACATTGAAAACGTCTTTGCCTTAATAAGAACGCAAGATTTAAATTTTAAATAAAACACAGATATTAAAAAAAATTCGTGAAACTTTATTATATCGTAAAGTAGACAGAATGAGGTTATGTATGGAACAACACATCGGGCATATGGCCGCCGCGGCTTTGCTGGCACACACGCGATCTTTTAATGAAATTTTCAATGACCGTTTTGCATAAATGCTGCGGTATTTCATTATTGAGCGTCCAATTTTCTCTTTTAAGACTTGAATCGTCGTCGGCGTATTCGCGTAAGTATAAATGAATGAACGAATATACATATGTGTTGATAGTTTTCATAGACTCCTTTGTCCAAGTGCTGTTTTCAAGTTGGGCGTTAATTGCGGTATGATACATTTGCGAGAACTGAATCGCCAGTAATTTTTATGAATGAATTTACGAAATACAATTTGAAAAATTTCAAGTATAATTATTATTTGTCATACAAAGAGGATCTCATTTGTAAAATGAATTATTAAAATATGTACTTTTCGCTTAAAGGGAGGCCTTTTCCGCTAGCAATGCTGCTGCTGCTTTAAAATTTCCATGCATTGTTATACGTTGTATATTTCCATCTTTAAAAAGGTCACAAGGTTTTTTACAAAATAGGTAAATATTGCAATCTCTCGTTGATATGCCCATACATTCAAACGCATCTACAGAAGAGCACGTTTATACGCACCGATGCGCACTATAATCACATGAACACACAAAGATATTTACGCACATAATTGTTTGCACTTTTATGGACAAAGTAACCGACCGACAACATTCCAACCTTTGTGAGGGGCTTTCAAGCGAATTAACAAGTAAAACGCAAGCAAATGCAAAATGTGGCAAAGGAATATTAATCAGGGAAATGCCTGAATAAATGAATAGAACAAGCAAATAAATGAATAAATAAATGCATAAAATCTCAATTAATCAGCAAATTAAATGCCGTGCATGAAATGCTTTAAAACTGAAATGTGTCTTTGCTTACAAAGGAATCTAAGCTTTAAAATGCTTCCTTGCTATTTTAAAACCGCATATTTTTCTAACATTGTCTTACCAAACTAGGAATATACAAATCTAGAAGTTTTTCAGTCAGATTTTTTGAAGTCTTAATAAGAAATCTATGGGGAGAAGATCTGTCGCATGAATTTGTTTGTTGAATTTGTTATCACAAAATTATATACACATATATAAAATTAAAATTAAACAAATTGATGCAAGAGAGCTTCTCCCTATTGATGTATATATAATTATAACGAAATAAATTTAATAATACATAAATAAATATAAATAAATAATTTCAAATTGATTAAACCAGTTGTTACTTGAGTTATCAAGAAAATTGTGGGTGATGTTTTAATCCATAACATGATTGGTCATTGACCCGAATATTTTCTCTGCTAACAAAGATTGGAAATATTCTATTTAATTTATTGATTATCTATTAGATAAGATTAGGGGATATCTAAAAATGAGCATTCGTAAGTATTTCTGACACTGAATTATATGAATAACTGTTTTGTAGGAAATGCTTCAATAAAAGTTTCTACACTCATTATTCATTCAATTTGTCAAATTCATAATAATCATGCCAACTAAGGCAAAAAAAAAAAATATCATTAATTTTAAAGCCCGTTACTGGGATATTCATAGAATTTAATCAGTGGAATATGTTTCCAATTGCAGGTATCATTTGTTAACTATTAGTGAAAATTTGTATTGATGGGTATGCACATTGAGTGAATACGATTGGCTGCTTGCCTTTACAGAAAAAATATTTGCATTGGTCACGACATTAAACTTGTTCTGAGATATTTCATCGGACTCTAGTCTCTAGTCTCCTAGTCTGATTTGATAACAATTAAGATTGATTACTTTATCCAAAGCGAGAAAAATTTTACTAATTAGAAACAGATTGCAGCACAAATATATCTGCAAGGCAAGACAAGTTAAATCTGCCAAGAACGCAAGGTACTGAATGGAAACGTTAAAGGTATGCTTAAAATGTCCTGAACTTTAGCGTCGCCGTTAGTGCTAAGGTAAACCCGAAAATTATACAATAATTCCAAATACAATAATTCTAGTCATTGCAAAGCTGCATCTGCCGAGTTAGGAACAACCTATTGAAAAACAGGAAAATATCAAATACAATAAGACGATGTGCTTAAATGTATCATTTGTGACACCCATTAGCATTATAGGTATATTGTGATGGCAACTTCGGAAAAAACTCGTGCTTTGATATGAAGGCACCGGTTTGTTAAAAATCTTCGAAATGTTTTTGAGGAAAAAGGCATTCCATGTATGGCGGTGATGTAGCTAATTTTAAAAAATTAATGAAAGGGTCAAGCTGTCCCTTTGAATGGAAGGAAGGGAGAGCTCATCTACCCCAAAAACTGTATTTGATATGATGAAGACTGTCGCATAGTGTCTCTAAGCAAAAATAGAAGGATCAAACTCTATCATTAAATGAAAGAATAGTTTATGGAAGAAGCGGAGAGTGAGTATAGAGGCTTAGGAATAGAAGTGAATATAAAATTAAGGTAAAAACTAAGTGTTACTTCATATAGTTCCCGTTCTGTAAGGACAAGTATAAACATCTATTTAGGAACCCTCGAAGTAAAATCCAATCCAAAAACATTTTGGTTTTTTTTTTATCACCACCTAAAAAAAAGGTATTTATTATTTCATATTTCAAAAATGTAACATCTAGAAGGAAATGTTTAAAATCTAAAGTACTAAATATATTTTTACCAAATGTATTTCAACGATTTTAAACCAAAAGCCAAAAATTTACACAGCCTAATGTTTTGCTAGTTCATAGCTACAACTTGCAACTTGCTCCATAAATGTGTTTAAAAAATTTTCCTTCTGACGTTGCAAAATTCAAGTTTTTTTTCTTATGTAACTCGTCATTCATAGAGTGCAATAATTTAAATTTTTTGTATTATTAATATTACATTATCATTTTGTATTGTTAATATTGTTATATTAAGATTATTAATTTACAATGCTTGTAAGAATTTAAGGAAATCAATCGAATAACGACGCCTTCTTTCCTATACCAATACAAGTGATAAATACAACATATATTTGCCTCATGTCTTTCAATTAATTGCACCAAATTTGTTATACGTTAGCCAGTTGTAAAAATACAGTCTCAGAGTGAAAACGATGCGCTGCGTTATATCTGTCCTGGTACTTCCCATACAGATTGTGCAAATTTCCAAAATTTTGTCTTTCCTCTGCATTTTTTAATTAATAAAATACAGCATCTCGTATTTTAGTTCATTGTATTGAATTATGTTTGTCTGAAAAATATGAGAATAATCGACCGAACGATCTACCATGCAAATAACCGATTTAGACTATTTATTTTTAACTTTATACCTTCCAAGCAGCTGTACTGAATTCAAATTTGCACGTTTCATAGATTTGATAAACTAAGTTATGGGAGTAAAAGTGAATGACATTGCCACGCTTCTTTTAGTACTTCCCATGCAAACTAACCGATTTTATAAAATTGACTTTTTCCACTGTGATATACTTTGGTAGCTCCCATGCAATTTGGCTAATTAAAAGCAAATATTTCCAAACTCAAACATTCCATTTAATGACTTAAATTCAGTGTTATTTACTCTGCTTTAGACATTCAGCTATGTTGACTCTTTGCGTGAAAATTTACTGTATTGTTTCGCTCCTCATGATACATGTAATGGGTGGGCCATAAGGGTGTTGGCGGTTTAAATATTCAATTAAAAAAAAAAAACTACGAAACATAAAAAAAATATATTTGTATTTTTAAAAAGTAGAAGCATGGGAATTTTTAAGACTTAAAAATAATGTTGTCCAAATGGCTTCCCTCGGCTGCTTGACACTCTTAGAACTGAAGTCGCAGATTTTGGAAAACCCGTTGAAAAGTTGTTCTCGGTATTTTGTTACTTTCCTGAATAATGTTCCTCTTCAACTGCTCTAAATTGGTCGGATTATTCTCGTAGACTACCGATTTGAGGTAGCCCCATAGAAAATAATTGCATGGAGAGAGATCGGGGCTACGTGGGGGCCATTCAATATCCCCCTTTTCGAAATGAGTTTTCCAGAAAAACTTGACAAAGTTAAGTCGGCTATTGGCATCATCGGGTTTTAGTTCTTGGACTATCTGAATCTTTAAAGCCTTCAAATGCAAATCACGTTTCAAAATTCGTCGTAAAGTTGTTCTTTTGACATTAAAAGACTGACTTCTCTTACGTGTTGACTGTTGCGGATTTCGCTGAACTGAAACACGAACACGCTCCGCAATGTCGGCTGATCTTGCAGAAACTGAGCGACCACGAACCGTAATTGGTACTGTTGAGCCGGTTGTTTCGAACATTCTAATTCATTTTCGTATCACATTGGCGCTTGGAACTTCACTTAAATCGTGTAAACCGTGTTCATGCCGATACAAACGTCGTGCAGTAATCACTGATTTATTGTTTTCGTAATACGCTCGGACACAAAATGCACGCTGCACTCCCGTGTACGGCTCCATGGCGACTAAATTTCCAGGAAGCGGCGCAGCGAACAACATATCCCCCCGTCACCCCGCGCCGCGCGTTACCGAGAAATTGAAGAATTAAATCGCCAACACTCATATGGCCCACCCTGTACAAATTGGATTAGTCAAAAATCTGTAGTGTCTCTCTAGTTTTTACGCGGAGGACTTCTAAAAGTTATTACTTTGCTTCAATTATTATGCTTTAATTTACATAATGTTTTTTTATTAAAAAACTTATATTTTACGAAGCTACTTCTGACTCGCATCACACTTCGCACCAACATCAAAAACTTTTCACCTGGCTGAAATTTCTGTACTGGGTTTTATTTTTGACTCAACTTCTCAGTTACCTTCAATTTTTAAACATTTTTAAACGTTTATATAAATGCATAATATCCTGTACACATACATATGATATATAGAATAAAAACACAACTTGTTCTCCCACTGTTCTCCAAATTTCCTATGTCGATGTTCACTCTTCATAGTATTTATCGCATTTTCGAATTCACATCTAAATTAACTAATTACTGTTGAAAACTGTTGGTGAAATGTTTTAACTTCTATTGAACAAATAGTCCAACAATTTTACTACCTTTATTGAACATTTTGTTTGATTGTCTGATTTAGCTGCGCCAATTTAAATGAATGTCTACTCCATACCAAATACTTTATCCAAATTCGGCTATGGCAAACGTATAAACCGTGAGTATTGAAGTCCATTACCAAATGAGTTTTACTCGTTTTTAGATTCCAGTTTTTTTTTTTTTTTTTTGAGTTTTTTGGCCAATAACAATAATGGCTTTTACGTATCGAAGTGTTCGAATTGATAACGCAATGTAATCGTAAGCAATCAACATTATAAATTGGAAATGTACAAAATTACCATTTCAATGAAGGTTTCCTAAAAGCCGCGCCCTTCACACCACGACGATGGTGTAGGCCATAAATGAGTGTTTGGATTTTTATGGAATTACTGAAACCGAAAATGTGTCTGTAGTTTGAGAATTGGTTGCAAACCACATCTGAACACGCGATACAATTTTGCAAATGGCTTAGAGAATGTGTAAAACATTATGATATTTACGCAGATATTGCCGGTCTCGAATCAATATACCATTAAATTAAATCTTCTCTAATGATTAATGAAACGATGTAGTTGTGACCCATCGAGCAGATTCCTTGAACATATAAAATTTAGGGCAGCCGTTTTGTAATTCACAAGTTTTGAGAGGGTGTTGTGGAGATGCACGCAATTGTGTTATTTATTCATTAGCAGATAGCTGTTGATTACGAGAGTAATTGGCAGATGTGGAGTAGGTATACATATAGCAAATCTATCTGGTTTGGGGACTTGTCCTGAAACTTGGATATATTAAATTTTCAAAGATATTCTAGAAATAAGAACAGGTTTTCAAAATTGGTTTAGTTAAACCAGTCCTGTGGTGTTGACGATTTACTGATTTACCATTCATTCATGGGACCTGAAACTCAAATGAACTGTAATTCAGAACACATTTAAATAATTGACTATCAGAAAACATTGATCTCCCCTGCTAGATAATTTGTGATTTGTATAGAAATCAATTACGTGCGGAAATAAATATAAAGCTATAGAGTTTTAGTAATGATCAGATGCAAAGATGCGGCAATATTTGTCAAACATAACACAATAAAAATATTTTTGTTCTAAAATTGTTAATTCTTAATTATATTATCCATATTTCATTATCCAATAATTTTCCATATACATTTTTTTCAAGTTGAGAAGATGAATAAAACTTAAAAAGAAGTCCTGGCTGTGATTGGGCTTGACAGCATTAGAAAGATTATATTTCGTACTCAAAAAAACTACTCAGACAGCTTTGTGATCGTCTGACTCAGTATTGTTTAAGCACGCTTCAAGCGTGGATACCAGCGATATACGATATATTTTAATATAATATACGATATTTATTCAAGTGACTGTAATTTTGATGTCAATTGTCAAAAATATCGATGGAGAAATAGAAATCGCTAAGCTCTACCACCACATAAGCATTGTTTCTACCTTGAATATAGCTGAATACCATAAGAAGTTCAGTGTATGGATATCACATGAGTTAGTGCAAAAAAACCTCAGGGATTGCATATTCATCTGTGAATCGCTGCTGAATCGCAAATAAATCGCCTCATTTCTGTAGCGAGTGGTTATAGGAAGTTAATCAAACGAAAACGTTTAAACCGTGGTGGAGAAGCTAGAATTGATAATCATCTATTATGACCTGCCCTCTTAGGGTCAAACTCTTAACTTCGATCTATATTGTGAACAACTGGATAGTCTAAATGAAGCAATTGTGTAAAAGCGGCCAGCTTTAACCCATTGAGGAGGAATTGCGTTCCATCAGGACAATCATCCAGAAGTTTAGTTAGTAGATTCTATTTGAGAGAAGCTTGATTGAATTATCCTCAAAATGTTATAGAAGAAAACCGTGCATACATGACCTAAGCTGGACTGTTTTATAATAACTATGCTAAATGAAGCCTTCAATGTCAAGCAAAAATAATGGATTTCTTTCTGCTATATTTTATACATAAAATCAGCAATGTAACAGCAATTACAGTTTATTGCTAAGACGATTTTACAAAAACTAATTAACCTCAACGTAAATGTATTTAACATTTGCAGAATTTATAGCTGAAACCCTTTAAACTGAATTACTGTGTTCATCCAAATATTCTGTTTAAGAAAAATTAGCAGTCATTTTTCTAGTCAAAACTCATATTTTTTTAGAATTTTTCAATAATGGAGCACTAGATTGAGGATTGTTTTCTTCACGTCAATTAACTGCTATCACATGTTGTTTTCAATTAGCGAACCAAAAGTAAAATAATTGCAAATAAACATGTGGTTTCAATAGAGTATTTAAATCTGATACAAGAAGAATCCTTGTATACAGTAGAAAAAGACGCTTGAAGAAGGACTCAGAAATTGCAACAACATCTGTGAAGATCTGGAATCAATGTCCGCGGGAAGGTCCATTTCTATTACTAGCCGCACTTCCAACAGATCAATAACAATAACGAACCTGTTTTTTAATCCAGATAGTTACCAAGTTCAAACTAAGCATACTCACTATATAAATTTCCTCTGCATTCAATAAAGTGAAACGGTACTATCACTAAGGTCGTGTCATTTCATATATGAGTATATTAACCAAGTTCCAGTTCAATCATCCAATACCAAATTTATATGTACTCACAACCTAAGTATAAATAGCATGCAATTGCTCATACTGGCATCAGCTCTTCTAATAATCCCTCTAACATTAATGACTTTTATGTCGCGGTTTCCAAACAATCAACCAGGCTCATGAATTCAAGCACATTCACGTTCACGTATGTATGTAGTATGAGTATGATAGTCTAGAAATTTCTTAACATAAAATACGTTGTGCTAACAATATATACTTTCATCACGTTATCAATATATTGGCAGCAACAGCAAACTACTAAAGTAATACAATAATGGTGCAAGTGGTTATTCCTTCAGCCATCATGCCAATGGAAACAAGGACATGGGAACGATATAAGTTATAAAATGGCTTCAGCCAATCACTTCCATTACATGTGGTTTATGGTAATAATAATAAACTGTAAAATAATGGGCAATATGTCTATCAGAGTGTGTTTTGTGTGGAGCATTCGATCCTTCGAATTAAGTCCTTGAAATATATGAGATTGTTTTCAAGTTTCATTCCAAAATGTAGTAGTGAAAGAGTACCGAAAAAAAAGGATATTGTTTCAAGGTCACCAGTGTTGTGCGATGTTGTTATTCTGAGCGTTTGCGAGGGGCCGTCGGTGTTCTCTGTAGAGTACCCTATAAAAAGAAGCCAACAACCTTATTAGTAACACTCTACCACACGCTGGATGGTGGCAATTTCAAAACAAGCCAAGGCTGTCGTTGTTAGCTGTAAATTTATGCAAAGTTGAGCGTTGGCAACAACAATCAACCAAGTAGAAAACCAAACAAGTGTTGCACTGTGTTTTTGCCAAAAACAGTTTTATTGAAACAACATTAATGAAAAATTCCCAATACAACCAGCCGCAAAAAAAGTAGTACGGAAGATTTTATCAGGTGAATTGGATTAAAAATATCATCAAAAAATGTACTTATTCTTCCTCAAATCTAGCAGTTTTATGCTATAATTTCGATATCTAAGGAATAATATTAGGTATTTAGGGTCTTGTTTATTGAAAACGACCGTGGCTGTGCCGCTATGATTAGATCACGTAACCATCGTGCTTATGATCATGGGTTTGAGCCCTGGTACAACCACTTATCATCCTCTGTTTCATTCTCTTTTCAACATGTGTGAATTGGGAGAGCTATTTAAAACCACTGTCCAAATGGTCACAACTACAAAAAAAAATCAGCAGCAGCATAAACTCTACTATCTAAAGGAACTGCCTACAACACCAATGACAACAGCAATAACAAAAAACTACGATGCCAGCAAAAAGTTTCAACTGCAGCCAACTTGCGAGGTTAAACAACAACAGTAAACAAACGATGGTCGTTTGGCGCTCTGGTTGCGTGAAAGCGAGAATATATGGCAACTTTGGTTATAACAACGTTCGTTGTGCTTGTGTCAGGCAGCCGTAGAATTCTTATTTAAGGTTTAAAAACTACGGCGAAAGACTTTAGTGGGGCTGACAATGAACGTTTTCGTAGATTTATACATGTGGCGATTGCATTCATAACATACGTGAGATGAAGAGATTAGGAATGTGGATATTAGCTTTTTTTTAAATGCAATTGCAAACGTAAAATTTAATTTTATTGGAATTAATGTCATGTTTCCATTCAAATTCGAAGTAAAATTTTATTTTTAATCGTTGTCGTTTATTTCACATAATTTGTATTTTCCGATTTTAATCAAATAATAATAATTATGTACTTATCCAGCTACGATGTTGCCAAGGAAAAATATAGTTATTATATACCAAATAGTTGAAACAGTTGAAGAATAATATAAGAAATCATATGACGTCGATAGTCACGCTTTCACGTCTGTATATCGTTTTTCTGTCGTGGTTTTTGCATTGCCTTTCCTAGAAACTATAATTTAAAGTCAAAGTTATCAGGTTAACCTTCCAGTGTTCTATGGAAAATAATGGATAAACTCTTACTTAACACTGAGATTATTTGAAACACAAAACCAAGAAATAATTCAGTGGTGACAATAACAGGGATTGAATTACATTCCGCAAGATTAATGGCATTAATAAACTCATACAATGGTATTTCTGTATGTACGTTGTGCTCTTACAGTGGTTTACAGCGGTTTACAGATTTTTGAGGAAAATATATAACAAAAACTTTAACAGCATTGCTAGCTGTATGTTTTTTTTTCTATTCGCAAATCATGTTGCTTAGCCATTTATATGACAATGCAATTTTTGACGGTCGTAATCACCAGATAATAAATAATCGCCAAAAATTGTGGCGATTCTTTTCCAATCTGTTCACTAATTTTAAATACTGTCACAAAAACTTAAGACTTGATTGCTAAATATTAAATAGACTTGCAGCTAAAAAAAAAATATTTCCAAGAAAGTTGTATTGCCGTTAAGAATGCTGTCTGGTTCGGCATTAACGGGTTCACTTCTGACATATATTTACCTCAAGAGATTTATAAAAAATATAAGAAAAGCGGGGATTAGCTTTCGTTTCCAAAGTTTATTATAGATTGTACCTTGAATCAAATACAGGATTATAGATGCAGCCAAACTTGCCTTACACGTATGGGGGGAGTATCAGAACTGACTTGAGCAAATCAAATAAATTCACTAATAGCTCAGTCGACTTAAAGTTTACTCTAAAGCACTCAATCTCTATGCAATTGAGAACTTTACATGTAAACGTCTCAATTGCAGTTGAGATGATAAAGTTAGGATTTATATCTTAGAATTTGCAAACGTGGGTTCTGGGCATAAACAAATGCCCTGCATTTATATATTAAAATACTGCTACTCCAGGCCATAATTAAGAGAGTAAAATTTAACTCGAACTAATGAGTCAGTAACAGGCAGTTTGTAATCATGCATCTACAAATAAAGACTGATCCACAAACAGGTATATTTTTGAATCAAATTTTATTTTGATACTAACAGCTCCTCGTCATTGCTTAAACTCACTCACTTGACTGTCATTCTATGTCATAATTCCGCAGAATGAAATGAGTCACTTCTCGCTTAAACAACTTTGAGAAATATTTGTGAACTTATTTCCAAATTGCGCGTAATATTAGCCAAAATGTACTTCTGTTGAAAAGAATTTTTGGCTACTGCTGTCTAAAAAGTCTTGCGGTGTGTACCGATGAGAATATGGTTTGAGATCATACAACTTAATCCAAGTACATCCACTCTCTATCAATTTCAACAAATCAAAACTTCAAGCATCAGTTTTGAACCATTTAAAAGCGTTTTCAACCAAAGGATTTTGTGGAATGCGAAAAAGCTTTATGATATACCAATACCAATCAATCCATTAAAGCTAAAAAATATGAAAGAGTTGGAAGTGTATATCCCTGAAGCATTCTTAACTTGGTACCATGATTTGACAAAGGCACGCAGTGATGTTATTCCAGAAGGTGAAGCTCCAGAAGAAAGCGTGACTGAAGGCAACGAATCTGATTCAGAATAAAGTTAAACGCTATAAAATACAATAAAATATTGTCAAATTCAAAAAAGGTCAGAAAATGTCAAAAAAATTTAAGTCTCAAAATAAAACGTTTTAATGTATATTTCTTCTTAATATACCCTTTGTATCCAGCTGCTATTAAAAAAAATCTATTAATTAGTATGAAAACAGGACATATCCGAATCTTAAAAAAGCCGTAACATAGTAATTAGTTTTTTTTATAATCAATATATACTGGTTCGTTATCATACATATATGTGTATAAACGTTCTAAAATCATTGTTAGTAAAAAAATCTAACTCAATTAGATATAAACTGTTTTTTTGTTCTCCTGTAAAATTACCTTTTTGGTTCATATCCACTTTTTATTCTCACGCCTTCAATTATTTTGTCAAACAATATTCCTTATTTAGAGGATCGGAAAAGTCACAGGTGCAATTCTAAGGACATTTTAAGGAAAAATATATGGACACCCCATCGTCAACGAAAATTACCGGTATTGTGTGAATCATTTCATTTCATTTATTCATACATCGTGATGCAGGAAAGCCAAAAAGGCCAATTACTCGTACATAACGTCACAAACAAAATAAAAGATTCTTTAATACAATATTAAATATTCAAAAAAAAAAAAAAATTATAATAATCATAACAAAATAAAGTTAAAAACGATATAAATTTAAATGTTTGCTATTAACATTTTTATATTATTATAACATTATATGGTAAGCCATATCTGAGCATCTTGTTCACGTAAGTGCATAAAAATATACCGGTTTTTTTTTTTTTTTTAATTAAAATCTGAATCGGATCTTTCAATTAAACTAAGTAGAAATATCTTATGCTATTTTTCTGAAGAATGTGTGTACCAGTTTTGCATAGAAAAGCTAGATAAACTTATTAGTTGAAAATTTGTCTGAGGAATAAACGGTTTTGTTTAATTGCAGGAAATTTTAGGAAATTTTTTCGCCAGACCTTTTAATTAAACTAAGTATAAACATCTTATGAGCTATTTTGCATAATATATTTTGCAGTAAAACTTGACTTTTAGTAAATGTGGTAAAGCAGTAAAGCTATCGCAGTACAGTTTAAGGTTATTAATTAAATATACAACATCATTCCTAATGATTTTTGTTTCAATATGCGATTAGCATTATTTTGAAAACAATAAGAGTTCGAAATTCAAAAATTGGTATTTTCACAATAATATTTATACCATTTTTTATATGAAAGAAAAGGATATAGATAGATTTTCAATATATAATAAGTCAATGCTGCAGAGGACGTTTAAGCTCAGCATTTGATCGAGAAAAGAATTCGTAAATTTGTTGACTATTAATTGTCAACCATATCCGTCAGCAACCACTGTACGAGTATTCCGCCAACATATTAATGACAGTATTGTTATCTACATTCCTAAAAAAATATCATCCTGTTGCTGCATTTATTCGCGTTTTTTTTTTTTCTCACGCCCAGATGACGAGTTGTGTTTCAGAGTTCAATATTGCGCACTCCATTCTTAATAAAAGGAATACCCTCGGCATTTGAACAACGATTGTATGGACGAGAGTGTCGTACTCGACACCAGAACAAAATTAATTACATCCATTGCCCATCGGTACCAGCAGTAACTTAGTCATTTGGTCAATTTCAGAAATTCTTCTATGTTAGTTATTTTTCTACATCGACATTGTCACCGTCGTCAGAGTTACTACCAATAAACGGCTGCAACAGCAATGGGGAGAATAACATCCAATGGATAGTAATCCGCAGTCTCGTTTATGAATCAGCAACAGTCAATTGACGTAAGCGAGTATTCCAATTTCATTGTTCGTTTGAAAAATAATCTGAAAATCAATTTACTCGATGGAATTTGATAATCCTTCTCCTTGTCTTTACGAAGCACAATGATAATTCAAAATAAAAATGAGACAACACTGCCCGTCCATTTTTATACACATTCCACTCACTTGTCTAGGAATTCAACGTGACGGGGAATCAGATTAAAAATTGGAAAAGGTAACAAGATACTCCACAACCGGTTTGGGAAATCACTTCACTGTGATGAAGGTAATACAAGTGATGAGTAAATAATAATTAATATCGGCTGGCTACATGAATTCTTTTTGAATATTAATGAAAACAAGGGAGTGATTGTGTAATTATTCAGTAGATAATTGAAAAAGAGGAAGTTTGGTTAATTACAGGAATGTATTATTGTATCTATGTGGGGAGAAGATGAATTGTTAATAATTAACAATATTAAATATACAAGTTATTTCAGTGTGGCTGTATCATCCCTTAGTATAAGGAAATATATAATGATTTCAAAAAGTTTAAATACTTTTGAAGTTTAGTTTTTTTAATAGCAAGCAATTTCAATTATTTAATATTGAAACAACTGTTATATATTAAAAATGCAGTTTATACTTAATTTAGTTTGTCTGCATTATTTATGTGACTGATTTACTAATCAGTTTGATTCTCGTAATGAAAATACGAAAGTAATTGAGACTGAGACTACCAATAATGATGACTTAAACAAGGAAGACTCTGATATAATGATATGCAATTAAAAAATTTGAACAATTTACATTGGAAGCGCCAACAGACGTTAACATTACAAAGACATATCACAGAAAGGATAGGAATGCACTCTATCTGGTTGATAACCCAACAAAATATAGCGTCCTAATACAGACGAGGATACGAAAAAATTATTCCTCAAGTGCCATCTTTTTTATTCGCAGACAATTTTTTTTTTTTTTTTTTTTTTTTTTGAAATATAACAGAACTTCAGATTATTAAAAATTTTTAGCCAACAGTAGTAAATTCAATTAGAGCAATATATGTTACTTCTAATTCACATTACAAACAAAAAATTATAAAAACTGGAGCAAATATGAGAAGAGAAATCTAACATTTAAGCTAAGGAAATTCCTCTTTTAATATCTTATATTTGGAAAGCAAATGAATAACATTTCTATATTACAATTTTGATAAAAAATTAATAACTTACAAAATATTCATATAAATTGTGTAAAAAAAGTCTGTAAAAAAAAGTCTGGAAACTCATTTTTAACATGATTAAGAAAATGATTAAGAAGCCAAAAATTCCATAATTTTTATGACCAAAAAGGTATATATGATATGATAATGCAGCTACTCATTTTATCAAAGAGATACCGTGAATTAGTCAATTAATTACTAAATATGCGTTATCACCAAAACATTTACGAATTTGTCAACCACTAAAATCCGTTTTTCGGAAAAAACTTCACCTCAAGCCGCGAATTCCTTTTTTGTGTCTACTTTCAACTGAAAATGGTTGCTCCGAAATGATAACTTAACTCACGTTAAAGCTGTGGTTTGTTGTTGCATTTTGGCCAAAAAATCCGTTCACAATAATAGCTTTGTGAAATGGTATGTTATTGTGAAACAAAATAATAAGTTTGCTTTCCACAAATCTGACAATTTGAAACGAACTTGTTTCTTCAAAAGCCGCTCAACGCCAAGATAATATTCTTTATTTACCTTCTGATCAACTGGCGACAATTCTCAGAGCACAACACTGAGATGGTTTTTGATCGACTTTGATGTGTGTTTTTCGGTTTCGGACCACTTTAACGGCGTCATTCCGAAAACAGTAAATTCATGTCTTATCACTACTTACAACGTGTATTATTGTTGTATTTGAGGTCAGAAGTGGCTCATTCTAGCATCTATTTTGCAATTTTTTCCCAAAAGTGTTTTTGGAGAAACTTCAGTTCTTTCTGAACTAGTAGAGTGGTAATACTTTTCATATCCAATCGTGTGAAATAAAAAGTTCAGCAGCCATCTCTTCTAAACTTAATAATGATTTCAGTTGTTATTTCCTTTACATTATCTATGTAAACTTCAATCAAAGATGTTGATGGCCGACCAGTTACGAAACAAATCATCCACCATATCTCGGCTGCTGTTTAATGCACTGTACCGCTTACGAGTATATGCACACATTTTTTGGTAAAGCCGATTCACCGTATGCCTTTCGTAAGATTCGTTTGAAGCTTCGTTTGAAATACAAAATTTGAGACAAATTCTTTGTCCGATATTTCTATCCATTCTAAAAACCACAAAATATTCTTGAGATGGACTGATAATATCAAGGATTGCAAGCAAACCAAACGACATTTCGCCCTCAAACTCTGCATCAATATAAACTACAGTAGTTCTAACTAAGTTACAAAAAGAATTTTGACGAGCTTTTTGATAAATTACTTTCCGATATATTTTTGACAGAATATTCCAACTTCATATTGAAACTGTTTAACTTTGCCAACAACAAAAAAGAAGAACATTCTTTTACAATCTATAAAAGAAACTAACTTTTACAGGTACTCAAAGCAAATTAGCTAATACCATAACCATCAGCCAGACAGGAAATAAGAAAAGCGGGTAGCTCAACCGAAATTAAGTAATTTAAACTTCTTTCTCGGTGTTACTTTTTTACCATATCAAAAAATATAAAACAAAATTATTATTAAGAAAAATTTTGTGTATCACTTTTACCAAATTTTGAAATACATTAAAGGTAATCACAAAATTTGCTTCAAGCCAACTATCCAAAAAAAGAAAAATCTATAACGCTATGAGAGTGGTAAAAATTTACTCAGTTTTTCCTTCTAACACAAAATTTTCACCACACAGATGACACCGCATCGAAATCATGCTGACTTGGCCAGCAGAACAAAATGATGACTGGATTTTTAACACGTTCCCGCTGAAACGAATCCCGGTCACACGCAAGCACGATGACTGAGTGACAAATGAACTGCAATACAATCAGCAACACCAACAGGAGCAGCATCAGCTTTTACATAAAATTCACTTTGTTCATTCTTCATGTGTCACATGCATAATTCACTTGAATTTTCAACAAAAGCCTAAAGGTATGAACACTTAGTGTCACGTTCACAAATGTTCGCTCGTTAGTGCAGGCAACCACAGGAAAAAGCTACATTGACAGACGAGTATGACACAGACAGAGTACGGATGTAAGAATAATACAGAGGTTGGCATTCAGCTGACAGCGCTGGTCACAACATTGTTGCTGAATAGTCACAAAATGCGCATTTCTCCGTACGAGACCAAACCAAGCGGAAAAACCTATGAAGCCCCTTAATAGCGAAGAGTTGGCAAATATAAAATGTGTCTTAGGTTTGGTAGACGTAACACATGAAGGGAGTTGTGTAAGAGGACTGTCAAATATTTGGCAAAAGGGGTTTCAACTTAAATAGGAAAAAATGTTAATACATGTTCTAAGGTTGAATTGAGCAAAATTGGTTTCTATTTGGGGAACATTTTTTTTAGAGTGACATGTCAATCGGAAAATATATGTTTCAAAGTAATACGATTTGACATTTTCAACAAAGAAAGTTATTCACTTAATTCGAATGGATCATATGCGTTCACGTAGTAGCGGAAAATATTATCTCTTATACAGCAGCATGGAAATATGATTACGTAAAAAATATATATGATATCTGTCACTCAAACTTTAGTTTGAACTTTTAAACATTTTAAAGGTTTTCCAATGGGGCTGGGTAGATTTTAGCAGTGTAGGTCCTTTATGCTGGTTCATCTCCTTAAATTTTATATTTCATGCAGGGCAGACTAATTGCCAAGCAAATTCGCAGCGTCAGGAAATATCCGCAAAAGATACAACTGTATACGATTCTTTCTAGTCATTTTTCTTAATCGAATATTCAAATTCATATCAATTAGTTCAGTGGATAACACCCATACACGACGATCCGCCAGATCTCCCGAAAGTAATTTGAGACATAACAGACATAACTATTTTTTTTTTATTTTATTTTATTTTTTTGAACTTACAAACCAATAAAATTCAAATTAAAGCCCTCTGATTGTGTGCATGAGTAAGGAAAAGCAACACAGACATCAGCAAAAAAAATCGTCTTCCACGACGAGGATGTGAACAAGCTAAATTGTCGGATTTTGGGCGAAGACAATTCACACGAGATCCACAAAGTTGTAATGCTATGCCAGAAAGTCATTGTTTGGTGTCGATATTGGGTCGGTGATGTTGAGATATGTATATGAATGACAGCATTTGCAACAGTTCGGCGCCTCGTGCCGCACAGCTGATACCACAATAGGCATTCTGGGCATGATCAAATCAAAAGCATCCAAAATTCAACGATGTATCCGCTTTAAATTCCTTTTTGTGAAGTATTTTTAAGTCACATATTTACGGCCTGCCGATACAACCCGTGCTCAACTGCTCAAATTCGCCATAAATGTAAAAAATTGGATGACTCGTATGTGCACCACCGATGACACCACCATCGATGAAATGGTGACCATTTAAACAAGATCATAATCTACACATTAAAAAAAATGCCCTTGCTTTTCATAAATGAGAAATGGATTAGCTTTTCACATACAGTGAACTTATACGCTTTCTATTTTTAAACATGTAAAAGGACCCAAATGTGTCCGAAAGTCACAGTTTCAGAAGAATTTACAAGCCTTGTTGATTGCTAGAATACTCCAAGTGTTTGTCAAATGCATCGAGATGACTGCCGCTTAAATAATGATAACTATGTGAGGAATGGAGGAGTTGAACCCGGGATCATGCGAACTATAGTCGGGTGTACTAAACATTGCGTCACTGCCCATACGTAATGGCAAGTAAATCAAAAAATGCTTTGATTTTTCAAACTAAATAATACTTAATTCCAATATTTAAACGTCCTTATCTAAACACCCAGTATTCAAATTCAAAAACTTCGAAACCAATACCTAATCAACATATAGGTATTTGAAGAATATGTAGTAACTCAAACTGAGTAATCAACTATTTAACTGACTAAAAATTTATTCTCTGCATAGAAACAGCAAATGTACATGTCATATATTTTCAGTATATTTCAGTATATATACAGGGTGGCGTGCCGATTATACTACAATAAGAAATTCAAATAACTTTTTTTCTCATCAATGTATTTTATTTATTTTTTTATTGTACATAAGATTTAATTTCATTTCCAAAAAACTAATTGATCTTGAAGATGACAGACTATAAATTACCTCCGCATGCATACTCGTATGCGATACTTGATCAGAAAATGACTTATTGCAGCTTAAAGGGTTAAAAACGGCATCGCCTCAATTATTGTTTCAATGGACAGCTTGACATAACCCCATAAAAAAAATCTGATGCAGTCAGGTCTGGTGTCCTTGGAGGAAAGCAGAAAGTGGAGTTTCTGGATGTTAATTTGTTTGGGAATTTTCGTTGGAGCTCCACCACAACCGGTCTGGCTATATGTGCAGTTGCTTCATTTTTCTGGAACTAAATGCTGTTGAAACGGATACGTCTACGGCGCTGTTCTGGGTCAAAAAAACACCTTCAACATCTTTACTTATTACATTTTGTATTTGTAGCAAGATTCGTGTGCCACCTTCTATATATATGTATACACACTGGTCATGAAAACAGGGAGTAGTCAGTTCAATTCCTACAGTTGTCATAGTTTCTGATACGTGTGGCAAGAACATTTTAAACTCGATGAAATTGAGTTGTTCTGATTGTTATTTTGTAAGAGGCTTCGACTTATGGACAAATTCCCTTATATATATTTTTATAAAACGGAATGGGATATAGATAAATATATGACTTATTATTATTCTTTAGATCTAGAAGATTTAATATTAATCAAACTTTTTACAAAGTTGTAATACAGAACAAAAAATAAATGAGAATGTGTTAACTTTAAAAAAAAGCGGTGTATATATAAATATAACATTATATATATATAACTACAGGGTGGACCAAATAAGACCTACTAATATTAAGCACAAATAACTCTTTTATTTTTTGACATATTTATTTTTCTCTTTTTGTAGGTTATAATTGAATTGTTGGAAATTTATTATGGAATCCTACAGTACAACACAACGCGTTAAAATTACCGAGTTTTTCTGTTCTTGTCAACGGTCAATTGTTTTAACGCAGCGTAAATATCGGCAACATTTTAATTCCAGATCAGCTTCCACAGCCTTCATGATTAGGAGTTTGGTTGTTTTGAGGAACTGGGTTCAGTGGCCGACCGTCCTGGACGGGGTGCCCATCGAAATATTCGCACTGAAGACAACGTGGAAACTGTGCGGCAGAGCGTTGCAGATGATCCATCTGTCTCAACTCGCCGTCGTTCCAGCCACATTGCGTAGAATTTTAAAGTTGGATCTTAAGATGTACCCATACAAAATTCAAATTGTGCAAGCACTGCTACCACAGAACCACCAGGTCTTATTTGTAGACCACTACTTAGGTCTTATTTAGCCCACCCTGTACATTTCGCATATACATATTATCTTAAAATAAGCAAAATTAATTTGAACTTGAAGTTAAATATTTCTAACTTAAATTTAGTACAAAATTTTCTTTGGAAGTAAACCACATTTTGAAATTTATATATAATGAAATTAATTGATATAATTCAGAATTCCTTTCGTTCAATAATGAGCTAGGCAGAAAGTAGTTAGCATTTCCTCAAAATATCGGAAGTCATTCACAGTTTTAGTTAATCTTTAAATATTTGATTGTGTAATAGAAATGCAGAAATGTTATTGGTTTAAGTTGAATGAATAGTTCTCTATGATTTATACATGAGCATAAGTATTTGCCCTAAATATGAGTAAATTTTTCGCAAAAATTTCGGCATATTGAATTAAAATTTAGGAAAAATGAGCAGGCAATCATATTCACACTTTCACTTTGGTAACTTTCCCTTAAAAGGGTTGTGGCTTAAATACAAAATTATTATGCTGAACCTTCTTCATTTTGGAGGTGGGTAAACTTAAGGATATTGCAGTTGTTACTAACAGTATTCAACTATAAAGTCGTATGTAAAATCAATCGGGTTTGCAAGAAAGTTAACTGCGAAATGAATTTAACTTCATTTCCTCAATTCATTCATAACATAAAGTTACTTTTAACTGTAAGTATTTGGTATTTAGCTTTTGCTTTAAATAAATTTGAGGTCATTTTGAACACAAATTTAGGAAATTTATTGGTTCGACTGATATTACACGCAACCCGTTCAGCACTGTGATCGTTTGTTGCAATGTCTCATATAATCATGTTGTTGAGTTTCCTTCTTTTATTCTTTCTTTATCTTTTTTATTTCTTTTATACTACACGTAGTCTAGCTAATTTTAATATTATCCTCGAATTGGCTTACATCAGCCAAATTTGAAATTGTGGCAGTGCAATATATAGCATTACTTACATACTTCATATATATTTTTGTGTCTACTGGTGCTGGAGCTTTCTGAAAGTATGAGGGCGTACGTGTAGTTCTAAATTTGTAGTTGTCAAATTGTAGTGAAAAAAAAAACACTAAACTTTTTAAACACTCAAGACGAAAATTTACATAAGACACATGTGAACGTGAACGCAAAGAAATTCTTTTTTTTTTTTAGAGCAAAAAATTAAACTTTTGCTTCCACAGCCAGAGACACGCATATATAGGTACTTATATGCATATATATACTTATACACACATGTACTAGTATGTTTATGTGCTTTTACATAGCTTAGCACATTCCTACACTCAATTGCCATAAAGACAAGACTTTCTGCTGGGTCTGTTTTAAAACTGAAAGAATTCTTAACTTTGTTTTGTCAGGCAGTCAAGAAGAACGAAAAACTATAGAAATCTACAATTTGGGGAAAAAATGCAAAACAAACTAAAAATATCACCTACAAAAAAACATACAAATACTTTGAATTTAAGCTTATGTATCGTATTTCTGTCTGCCTGCTTGGCTGCCGTATGTGTCCGTCTTTGCTAAATCTCGTGCCATTTGTTTTGCCAGGAAACACTGAGAACCATAAAGCAAATGCTAAAGTTTTCATTTAGAAACCAAATATTTGTGGCAGTCCTTGCTTAAGGAAGCCAAATTAGTTCAAGTGGAAGAAGTTGAAAAAATTTTTCTGCGCTAGCCACAGCACCACCAGCCACCGCCACAGCCAATGCATTGTCAAAATATAAATAAATATACGTTTTGTATATTCAATACTCTTGTCCGCTTCTCATGCCGCCTTACCAAAGATGACGTTGTAAATATGAGTGTTATAAAGGTCAAGAAGTCCGTTTTGAGCAAAAGGCATAGAGTAGGGAGCCCAAAAACCCCAGGATAGAATATTGAATTACCAAGCAAACAATAAAACGAACTAAATACAAAAGAACAAAACTTCTCCTAATGCACATTACCCAGAATAATCGAATGTTGGGGGTCTTGGTTGGGCTTTTGCCTTCTGAGAGTTTTAAGAAAGAGTACTAAAATATGAGTTCAGTTAAGAAAGGTATCATGTAATAAAAGCCATGTGGAAAGTCTTTAAAATTTCTTGAAATATATATTAAATTCAAGACAAGTATTTGTTATTTATTTTTCTGCCAATGAAAGTCGACTTTTCGGTGCTGATGTACTTTAGCACATAAGTTCAATATGGTTGACAGGTACATATGATTCTCATATTTGTCATAATGTCTTAAATACACAACAAAGTAACAACTTTTCAAGTGGCAGAATTTTTCGGATTTTATAATAGTTTAATATTTTCTGGTGATAAATTTCGAGAGGAAAGTTGCGTCTTTATTTAGAAAATGTGCACTACCATATTTCAGTATTCGAAGGATTCAATTGTCTTTATATTTTTCTTCTTATTACCACTGCCAGTACATAACAGGTGGTAAAAAAGTAACGCATAACGCATAACCCTCTATGCGCGGCACTTAACAATCGACAGCCCTAAGATTATTAAAGGAAGTCAAAAAAACATCCCCTTGCGAAACTTTAAACCAACTTTAAGATAATGCAAACAAAGATGGTAATAATTCTGATTTGACTTCAGCATAAACAAAAACAACAACAACGTAAACTTCAAAAACGACAATACCACTTGCAGCTAAATATGAATTCACACCACAATTTTACTTGCATGCATCTGGCAAGACGACAACAAATGGGAAGCTTAGTATTAGTTTAAGAAACTTTGCACCAGCATTGAAATAACTTAGGGAAATCCGGAACTTACAGTGTTACAGTAGAAACTCGTTTACTCGTTTACCCAACCAAAGGAAACAACGCGCCGCAATGTGACTTCTGTAAGCGTCACAATCACTGAGAAACCCCAGTGCAACTCTTTTGCTTCCTTACGCAGTTGTTTAACAGAGTAAAGCTATAAATATGCATTTTCCATGAAAACTTTATTTTACTGTTGGTGGTGCAGTGGGAAAACAGAGAGCAATACAAACTTGATAATGGACAACAACTTGAAGATGAATATTTTCAAACTATATATTTTAGTATCCCTAGCCTATGGCGAAAAAAAGGAGCAGAAGTATAAGTATGCAATTGTATGCAAAGAAAATGCAAAAATCTGCATCACTGTGAAATTTTTCTGATTTGTTCTTGTACATCCTCAATGATCACAAGATGAACAATGATTTTGGTGAATGTACAAAATTCAAAATTCTATAATTTTGAATTCTGCAAGGTTTTCAGACATCATATGTAGCTGAATATGGCGTAATAAGAAGTGAAATAACATCGAGAATTTGAACAAATAGGTAGAGGAATAGGTAGATAGTAATATTTGCATTGCTGCTACAAACAGACAAAGACGTGTTTTAATAGAGCTTAAATACAGAGTTTGGGGAGCCTAACAAAAGCTATACAACGGGTAGCAAAATATGGTTACTTTACACCTCCAAATTCCCAAACAAAATGTCAACAATTTTGTTATTAAATTTTTAAATTTAAATTTTTTTTTTTAAGTTACCAACTCTGTAGCAAACTGTCTACAAAAGTGCCATAACATATTGGCTAACGTCATCCTTGAGTAAGAGAATAATGTAAGTTTTTCCTTTTTTCTTGAAATTAGTCTGCCTCTTTGGGAGGTTTTTGTTTTTAATATGCATAATTTTAAACCGATTAAACGATTCCATGCAAAAGAAAAGAATTCTGTAAACAACGTCGATATTTACAGACTTCAAATAGGAATAGTCAAAAAAATATGAAATTTCTCCTATCAACATCAAACACTTATCAGTAATTTTTTTCTTTCAGTGACCTATATAAAGTTTACACAAATACACGACATTTTATCTGAGAGCTTGTCCGATATTACTAGGTTATTCACATTACTAGGTTTAATGAAGAGAAATCATTACAAAGGAATGTCATCTATAATTTTTCCCCTAGCGAAGTAAACTCTCTTGATAATAATGAGCAAAGAACTCACGTACTACCCATAGTTGTAATCTCTTCATAAATTCAAGATCATTTTCACAATATCGCCTTGGCGTTTAAACTTAAGTCATTATCAGTCTTTTGCTGGGTAAATTTTGCACTCCCATCAAATTTAGGATTTTCTGAGATTTACATAGTATGCATAACCCCTCAAAAATGTGGGACAGTCTTCACAAAATCCGACATTCAGGAAAATTATCTGCCCAGAATCTACACAAAAAATGTAATAGAATCACAAGGTATGGCGCAGCCTTACCCTATGTTATTTGATATTTATTAAGCATTTTCTTAGGCTTGAGTTTGCGTTGAAACCCGTATCTTTTTTTCTCGTTAATATAAATCTTTGGTGAAAAAGTTTCACAAACTTTACATATTATTGTCCACATTTCCCTCACTAATTCTCAAAACCAAAATGATACCTCGTAAAATTGTGGCCTGTACTATGTGGTTAGAGCTTGTATTATGACACTAAATAGGTGATCTTCAGTTATTCCTTCCGTGAAACTAACTATTATTAAAAATGGTGTGACTTTAAAAGAATTAGTATGACTACCCTCAGAATTTTAAAAATATGTAGAAAATACTAATCTGTAGCCACAAAGAATTGCAAGGCTGACATCTGGATGTGCACTTTTTTTAAATTCATTCACTAAAAAGATGTGCCAATAAGAGAGATGCGAGAGTAAGCGGACATGAGAATTCAAAGCGATGAAGGTGATTGAAAAATGATTCGCATCACGTTGTTACTGCCGTATTCCTGTTGTTTTCGCTTTATTTAAAATGTTTTACAATATTTTTCCCAAAGTGGAAACTGCGTTTTGGGCCGCCTTTTTTATAGAATAACATTTTTTTAACAAAACGTATCAAAACCCTGTTCAATTGATTGATTGTTTCAATTCAATCTTATCAAGTTCACTTTGCGCTATGTTAATCTCAATCTAACATTTAAAAGTATCATCAGTCGCACCTCAAACTTCGCTTCGGACTCTATCATTAGCTTTAGGCTGGAGGTAAACATTTCCAATACTAATTTTTTATTATTGTTGTCTACTTTTTTCCTTTGGAATAATAACGACATATGCAATTAATATTCAATGATCCTAGCAGTGGCGTTGTGAAAAGGTCGTTTTCAATATTCCGTAATTTACATACGTATTTGCTTATCTATCAAACTCCATGTTGCAGGATATCTCTATTGAACATTGCAAATTTGTGCCTGCTCTTCATCAGCTTCGTTATTCAGTTATGTCACGGCTGTAACAGCAAACTTGTAATGGACCATCAATCTTTTTGGAATTTTTATCATCTAACCATATGCCTAAAAGTTTTTCGATAAACAACACTAATTTTTGATTTAAACACAAATCTCTGAACAGAAATCGTTTGCCACTCAAGTCTTTTGCTCAAAATTGTCTGTCATGTTTTACGCCCAAAAGTTTTAACAAAGTATAATAATGAGATTTCTTTTAGTTCACGAAAAATCCATCATCTGTTCGCAAAAACAAATACAAAAACTAATAAATTTTTTTGCAGATACACTTTACATAAAAGCTGCCCCATGTGACGCATCTCGCTTCCAACCACTCCACAGATCCATAATCAATGACAGCTGCGGCCATAAAAAGAGAATGGGCGTATGCCCCCCAACTGGCCTGGTTCACATTGATTCTTCCAGATACTGCTACATATTGGTATTGTTGTGCCGTCGTTGTATTACTTAGTACACTCACAGCATCACCAGCTTACAGTTCCCTTCGAAATTTGTCCCGTTGTGCTTGTAAATTTCTTTTAATTATTCATCTGGGCAACGGTGTTAGAGCTGGCGCACTCTGAATGTATGGTGGTTGGGGAAGGTCAGGTTTGGAGGGACAATTTGGAATTTTATCAGCAGCAGCTTGAACAAACTACGAGCATTAATGTGGTTGATGATAATACTGCCTGCCTGTCACTCCCACTATTCACAGTATACCATTGTATCGGATGAATCGGCCTGAGTGTGCACTCGTATTAAAGTATCAAGGTTAATGCCTCGGCATAGATTCATGTAGCACATTAGAAATTGTGCTCAAATTGATATTCTTCAACGTCATTTTCATCACCACCAGTAACTAAATCCACTTCACATTATAAGTTTGTGGCATAATGAAATATAAACGAGTGATGCCTGAAGCTATCTCAAACAGTGGTTTCGTAAACCTATGTAAGTGCTAAAAGCTCATGAATGAATAATGTCCTGAATAAATGGCTAGGATGAGGATTTAATATATGGATGGACTCAAATTTTGCCTATATTACTCGTATGTATAACAACAGTATACCAATAAATGACGGATTTTAATACAATTTTGTACCTGCGTTCTTTGTGAATGATTTTAGTATAAATTCATTTAATTACGTAAGCGATTGTAATTAAGAAATGGAAGAAACTCGGTTCTGAACAGTATAAATGGCCATGGCTTAGAAACTCTATAAGGAGTACAAAAGTAAAGTAGTGTTTAAAGACATTCTATATAAAAATTATCATAAAAAGTAAAGCACAAGAAACGCCAATAGAGAAAACACCCAATTGAGATATAATTTTCATTTTAGTGTTTTATACCGTAACAATAAAAATTTCACATCATTTTTAAATTTTTTGTTGTTTCGATTTAGTTCTTTGCTTCATCTCCATCGAATCATTGGTTCGGTTACGATATGTTAATGGCGTCCATACCTCCACCCAAAAAAGCAAAGGAAGGGAGCATTTGCAATACGAAATACCTTTTAAACAAATATGCTTCGTGATTCTTTAAGACGACTGAGCGATATCAATCTCTCTGGTTAACTGGTAGATACTTTAATTGTCGTAAATTTTTAAAAAACTTCTCACAGTCTAATATTTTGCCAGATTGTAGCCAGAAATTGAAAATGGACTTTATCGGTTGGACCCATTTCTCAATTGCAAATTGACTGATGTTCCAAAATTCTATTTGTTGACCCTGTAAATCCAAATTCGTTGAAGGCAGTAAATCAAACTTTAGCCCAATGTATTAGTCTATAATGTGTAGTAGAAATTGAAAAAATCAACCGAATAACGAAGATCTTTCTAATATTTTGCAAACAAATGATTGATTTTACCCATAAATATAAGTTGTAGTAAAAAGAAATCTAATCACTTTGAGTGAAGTAGCATAAGTAGAATGATTCGACTAGAGTGAGATATGTGCCGTTTTGTTTGTTATTTTGTAGTCATTTTAAAGGTAATTCCTTTACGCCCCTCCCACAGAAACCATTGCTTCCATTGGCAAACAGCTGGAACCATCGGTTTGCACACGTTTCTCTTGAGCGAATTTTTTACCAGCCAAATCGTTCGGCATCACATAAAAACTATAAAATAGATGCATAAAAACCTCTCAACTTATCTCTCGAATCTTCTGGCGAGTCAATACTGATTTGTGTGGTCGGGCATTGTGCTGATGGAAAACAATGTATCTTCTATTGCCTAAAACTGGCTACTTCTGGGCGATTGCATAATTCAGACGGTCCAATTATTGACAGAACAGACCTCAATTTAGAATTTTGCCGTCTAGGTTTGGCTCATAGAAGATGGTTTCTTGGTAACTCTTTGAACACACAGCAAATATATTTTAATCGTCAATAGTGCCTTAGCCACCGTTTTCGCCTACTCACCCGATTCGACCAAGCCACTGAAATTGTCATAAATTACCCGGTTTTTACCACCAATAACCACCTACATAAGAAATGGGACGATTTTGCACCGATTCGCAGATGGAAATTTTTTTGGGTTAACTTGAATAGCGCTCTTACATCAATTTCGTTTTTGACGATTTCTATTATTCTTTCGAAATTTTCGACAATCCTCCTCCTCCTAGAGCGTGGTGCAGGAACGGAATCGATGAAACCATCCTCTTTTATGTAATCTCGTTAACCAAGAATAATTACGTTTGAATGCACAATCCCAAAACTAGTGAAAATTTTTTTTTTTTTTTTTGAAAAGTGGCAACCTTACAAATGTAGATTTTAAGTTTCAAGGCTACATGTTATTTAGTATTTGAGCCAACATAAGTAAAGTCAGTGAATTTGTAAATATGGAAAAAATTGGTCATCGTTATGTAATTCAATATTTCAATTTAAAAAGTCCTAGTCCAATAAATGTTAGAGCCGAGCTAGATTCTATTCTGGAGGAGTCTGTTCCTTCGTTTATGACTGTAAAATATTAGATATCACAGCCGGATATGATCATCGGCTGAAAGTGCTTGAGCTAGCTAAAATGATAGACATTTCAAAGAGTGTTATGTATCGTATATTGACTGAAGATGAGGAAGCTGTGCGCTAGATGGGTGCTACGCTTGTTTGGCGATATTTACAATAAAGTCGAATTTTTGAATAGATTTATAACCATGGATGAGACGTGGGTCCACCACCCTACACCTGAGACAAAGGAACAGTCAAAGCAGTGTTCTGGTGTGATAGAATCGTGTCCAAAGAAGGCGAAGATGGTTCCATCTGCAGGCAAAGTCAGGGCGTTTATTTTGTTGGGATGCGCATGGGATTACTCACATTTTTATTGATTATCCTCAGAATGAAAAGACATCAATTTATTGCAGCGTTTAAGTGATGGAATTATGAAAAAAAGTCCGGAATTTTCAAAAAAAATTGTTGTTTCATCAAGACAATGCTCCAATTTACACACTATTGTGACGGCCAAAATTTAATTAAAATGAATTAAAGTTCGAATTGTTTCTTCATGCATTTTGTTTGCTAGATTTAGCTCTCTCGCACCATTTCTTATTTCCAAACTTGAAAAAATGGCTCGGTGTTAAAATAATTGCGAACAATGCAGAGGTGGAGTCTGCGGTTGATGGCTATTTTAAAGAGTTTAACAGCTCCTACTATAAGCAGAGTATAGAAGCTATTCAATATGGTTGGAAAAACTGTATCGAGCTAAAAGGAGATTATGTTGAAAAAGAAAATTTTCCCAATTTTTTGTATATTCTTTGTTAAGTAAGTTAGTTTTGGCACCGCCTTCGTATCATTCAACTTATGTTCAAATATGCTTCAATCAACATGTTAAACATCTTTGAAAATTTCACTAAAAAGTGTTAACTATTTGTGGTTACTCTAGACTATGTGAAAGCATTTCTAGTAGTTATATGTCCGACTATGTAAATATCAAAAGTACATGCAGTAAAACTTGTAATGCCCCTACAAAGAAATGCTTAAGTGGACGTGACTCAAAGCGCCAGCCTGTGCTGTGTAGACACGCACATGTTTGAATTACCAGACACTACGACTATGTTTAAATGGAAGCCACAAATCCTGCATGTGTTTGGAGATACAAGTATCTATTGAATTAACACTATTAATTTTGGCAACAGCAACAACAACAAGGACAACATTGGTCATCAACAATATATCAACACTGATACTTTTAGCTCATGCACACATTTTTGTATCGTCAATGCGTTTGCATAATTTCCTATATTGAGGCTTGTATGTATGTATGTATGCGAGTGCATTTGTCTATCACATATTAAACATATGTATGGAAATGTCAAACTTATATCCGGTAGTAGCATCAGGACAATATTTCAATGTACAGGATATTTCAGTGGGTCAGATAACAGCCATAGTCGTTGGATTGAAGAAACAGTGTAGTCAATGCATAAAATATTGATGGCAAATCAATTTCTGCAAACAGGGTGAATGATGAATGTTGTAAGATTAAGTAAACGAATTAACTGTACTTAATTTATATTAATTATATTTCCTTTATACATTTTTTAAGTCTTATTAATGGCTTGTAAAGAGAATTGATTGTAAGTGACGGTCATGTTTGGAGCGACACATTATATTATCGTTTAAATAGATTCCTTTATTCTAATTCTGAATTCGTCATTTTTGTTTTGTGAATTTGCTGTTTGCCATGACCTCACAAGAGAATATCAGGTGTAGTAACTCAACAAATCTTGCGATCAACGAAATATGGTGTTCCTTAAAATCATCTTATTGGGCAATTTTAGCTGTGAAATTAACATAGCTAACCCGACTATACGGCATGTTGTATCATCTTGTTGAAATCACATAGAGTTGTCAATAATACTGGTTATAAGAGAATTGTAGTGAATATTTTCCAATAAATTAATTTCGAGAAAACCAAATTTCATTAGCTCCCATGGTCTTTGGATCTTACTGACAGTTTTTTACGGGGTTACTGCAAAAATAAAGTTTACAAAACGAAGCCGACAAATGTTGACGTTGTAAAGGAAAACATTCAAACGATGCTTGAGACAATTCCTGCTATCACACATGCCTCACCGAGTATGGAAAGTAAAAACTTATTTAAAGGGCTTAATAAAAATTTATTATTTTTTAATTAAATAATTTACATGAATTTAGAAAAAGAAAGTTAATTGTGTTTCTTAACGTTCATCAGACACCCTGTAAAAATTCCTATTCTGTTGTAGTAGTTTTTTTAATAATGTTTTCTCTCTCTAATAATAAAGTATCTCTTAATAGCAGAAAAACGATCCCTAAACATAAACATGAAACAAAGTTATCAGTTAGAAAATTAAGAAGTCGATTGTTATCGTTTTATAGTCATGTAAAAATATTTCAATTATAGAAAATTGCAACGTCCGCCTTCGGACGTTGGACTTATTAAGGCTCCATACGGTGCAAATATGCTGGATCATCTTAAAAATTAGTGTCGATTCAAAAATTTTCTTTTCTTCGTCCGCAAGTGAATCTTTAAAGAAAGTTATTTTGTGAAAAGTTGGTTTAAGAAGAAGACATTTGGTAATGTAAAGTCTAAGCCTACGTCTAAAAAAGTCGAATTTTTCAAAATTTCTCAACAGTTTTAATATTTGTTCGTCAAGCGAATACATCATATCATGTTTGTGAACAGACGCACATTTTAACTATCAAGTTAATTATTAGGGTAGTTACTGAAAAACACTGAAAACTGAACATTTTCATTAGAAAAAACATATTTTTGCTTGTTATAATGGTTACCATAATCAACAAATTCTTCGAAGATTGATATCCAAATTTCTATAGCATTAACCGGTTAAGACATCGGAATACTTAAAATTTTTTCAAATTTAATCAAAGGTGTTATTTGGCCCAGGCAACAAACGAACTTAATTTTTTGCATTGTATAATCGACCATGCTGCCTTTGATCCCAATAACTGAAGAACAGAGATTGCGAACATTGTAATATGGAATGCCTAAAAACAAACAGCAATGGCAGTACCACCTCTGTGGTATTCTGTCCATCATGTCTATTTCATTGCAAAGTCGATCAATGTCGCCTAAAAGAAGAGTAAACAACAAACATCTTACTATATTACGCAATATGCATGCCAACATGCTTCGTCATAGTCACAGACGCAATCATTAAAATCATGAACTCATACGGAAGACGCGATGGAAAAGCGTTTTAATATCGATTCCTGGAAGAAAATTGTAACTCACTGTCATCAATTCCACTCACTGTAATAACCTTCCATCGAGTTTTTTAATGGCACTGAAATTGAGACCAAGTAACATCATCGCTATTACGTTGAACTACAACAACGAAATATTCTGGTCACAACATGTTTCGAGTTATCATATGAATTGCATTTTTTATATTCACCAAAATTTCTAATCGTAAAAAATAGCACAGTATTCCTATCACAGCAAAAGTGCAGGCAGGATATACATAGGTGTATTGAAAGCAAGCCGGTCATGGAATAAATAAACGACAGGACAAATACTGGCATCCGGAAGATCTCACTTACCCTGAAATCGACACGCTTTACGGTGTATCAATGCTGAAGGTATCGTTGTTTTTAGGCCTGACTACACACCAAATATATTTAGATGTATGCTAAACTCTTTCAGGCTGTGCAAAAATAAAAAATATAACAAATGCAATGACCATTGCATGCGTAGACTGCTAAGTAGGCTGTATGAACATTTAGGAACATTTTTAGTGGTTTTATAGATACAAAAGTTAATTAAGTTACAAAAGTCTTTACCCAAATGGTATTATCTGAAGTAGCGTTGTTTAGATTAAATGAAGTGGATGCTTATAGCAATCTATTCCATAGGTTATACTCACCCTATAAAAAAATTGCAATTATATATGATACGATAAAGTAAGAGATGTTTTAGAACCTCTGTAGCAAAAGTTAATGAGACCTATTCTTTTCACTCACAAATTTTTTTACAAACGACATTTTCAATTGGCATCGCAAATAAAATTATCGCCTTCCACTAAAAAAATTTAAAAAAATGCGTTCAGTATTAGGAATGAATTGCTCCTAATTCCTAATGCGAAACGAAAGTCTTACCTAAGATCCTAATAATATGATGCCTGTAGCCAATACGAAGACCAACAAAGAGGAAACTGCTTTTCTATGATAGAAGCACAAATGCAATATCCTGTTACTTACTATAATAGCCAATCATACACAATTTTGATTTCAGTAGTCCTAGTATCAAAAACACACCAAGCTCTGAGAGACCGATTGCCGAAATATTGCTACGCCGTCACGTAAGCAGAGTTACGATTACGCAGCAATTGAACTTTACACAAACCCCGTTTGGAATCATTTGAATAATGTGGAATACAAAAAGAACCTGTGAATTGTCTGAAGAAAGGTTTTTATGCATCCACCCAATAGACCTTACATGGCACCAAGAGATTACCACCTTTTTCCTATCCGTTTCGAATGATTTTGCAAGCGAAAAATTCGCTCCAAGGAAAGCTTGAGAAAATCCAGTGTCCCAGTCTTTTGTCAATAGGAACGAGGAATTCTGTGAGAGCGACATAATGAAATTTTCTTCAAGATGACAAAAAGTTATCGAACAACACGGTGTATATCTGACCTAAATCTGATCATTCTAACTGTACTAAGTAAAGCCTTCAGTGTCATGCAAAAAATTGGTTTTCTTTTTATTATACCTCATATATGGACACATCATCTACTATGGCCACATAGATAATCCTAAAAGTATTTGAAATACTTTCCATCTACTGTGACTATATATTGTAAAATGGCTTCACCATGTTAGAATGTCATGTTATTTTTGGGAGAGAAATTCAGATTACATAGTTCTTTTCAAAGATATCTCAAAATTTTTAGGTTTTTTTAAAAATTTTAAATCTGTTCATCGCTTTTTCTGAAGAGAAAAAAAATATCACCCAAACTATTGTAGAAAAACTTTTTTGATCAGACCCAAAATTTTTGCTTAAAAGCATTCTTTCAAAAC
Organism: Philornis downsi; assembly: GCA_019455685.1. Lineage (NCBI taxonomy): Eukaryota > Metazoa > Arthropoda > Insecta > Diptera > Muscidae > Philornis > Philornis downsi. Next base: position 188,720 of record JAHXMU010000112.1, on the reverse strand, counting down.
TTAAGTCCATTGCGGCACCTGTTAATTTTGTTTTTTTTTTTTTTTTTTTTGTATTTAAAATGTTCATGTATTATGTGGATTAACTACATGGTAACAGGCAGATATGACTCAAGTCTTTGAATTTTCTTCTATCTAAAGTAAAAGAAAATATATTATAATGATTTTGTTCGTATTGAATACCTAAATACTTAACTTACTACTAAATATACCAGCAAAAAAAAAGTGTAAATCATTTCAAAGAATAGTATTTGCATAGCTTCTTTATTGGAGTTTTGAATTGCAGTCCTTATCTAATGCAACTTTGCTTAACAATGCACATATTCGCAACCCTGTCATTGTTCTTATTCTTATTGTTTATCATTCTGATCTTTATTCTTTCATTGTGTTTCATTTTGTCGGCAAACAAACAGTAGAGAAAGGCCCCGTTTCAATATTCTTAAATCTTATATGGGCATATTCTCCAGTCTTTGGGAAGCTCTTTTTAATTACACCAAAGGAATTGATGAAATTAAGGCATAATAACCGGCAGTCGTAGAAATAATAAATATGTTTAACAATTTTTTTTTTTTTTTTTTTTTTTTTGATGTAAAAACTCAAAATTTGTTAATATGTGTGTTGTTAATTAACAACTCAAATTAATTATTTGTGTGAAAATGAGAATATTATCATAAAAGTGATCTAAAGAATTTCAACTGCTATAGTTGATCTAATAAAAAAACAGTGAAGAGATGTTAAAAACTACTACAGCATGCCTCCGATGACAAGCCCACATTAAATTCTTCAATGTTTATCCATTTTTTCATCACCCCTAAAACACGATCAGTAGAACTTTTGAACTTCCCTTCATGCTATTTTTTACTGAGTTAGATTCAACAATTTTTCTTAGAAAAAAGGATAATATAAACAGTAAATATTTCTATAAACATTTACCCATATTAAATAAACTTTAAACTTTCAATGTTCTTCAATGTTTATCCATTTTTTCATCACTCCTAAAACACGATCAGTAGAACTTTTGAACTTCCCTTCATGCTCTTTTTTGCTGAGTTAGATTCAACAATTTTTCATAGGAAAAAGGATAAAATAAACAGTAAATATTTCTATAAATATTTCCTTATATTAAATAAACTTTATTAGGTTTTTATTAACATGTGTAGCTTCATCGACTTCAACTTTCCTATCCTGTTCTATCTGTTCATCTCCTTTCTCCAAAGAGAAACAAAATAACCAAATTCCCAGTATACCTATTTTTGATGTATGTTGACTTGTATGCGTGCGTTTTTAAACTCATTCAAATAATTTTGATTTTGCAATCCTAATGCTGTTTAGAACTCCCTCAAACATTCATGTATCAATGTGTGCTCCGACACTTCCTCTTTTTTATGCACCATCTATGTTAGTTTATTCTTCTCCGTACTTTCACTATTCACAGAATAGTGGATCCAGTGACACACTAGAGGCTTTTTTATTTAGTATGCAATTTTCTCTTCCCTTTCGAAAGCCCTACAATATTCACATATGCCATGGCTAGAAAAATCAGCGACGTCAGCCTGCAAACAGCAGCGTTCAGCAACAAAACTGACATTGGAAATATGACAGCATTTACTTTTTGTTGAACTTTGACAATCTCCTACCATTTGTTTGACGTTGCGACTGCTGGTTTCCTCTTTTTTTTTTTTTTGCTTCAGTTCCTGTTTCATTACCAACGCTTGGTATTCCCAAACCCAGCCCAATAATTCGACCCTTACTATCATTGTGTACCAGTGCTGCTACGCTCTTTACGCAACAGCAGCAATGGGAGCTGGGGGTTACATCAACTAAACGTAGCTAGAAATGAAGATTAATTTGTACAATTTATCTCAATATCTGTACATTTTGCACAATGTCATTGTTGTTACATTTGTTCTTCCCCTATTTGCTTTTGCTGAGAAGGAGCATATTTCTTTTTTCCATCTTCTGCTTGTTCGACTGCTACTTGTGCTCTTTAAGGACATCAATTCACACTCCTTTGCCTTTCTCTCATCAAACGTTGGTAATGAATGGTTTGGAAATTGCAAAGACCAGCGTTACAGCAACAGTAAAATACCGATCATCAGTTTAATGCAACAAAACGTTAAACGGGAAAATGTCACCGAGCATACAACAGCACCAGCAACAAACCAGCCATGGACAAAGTGGCAAAGCAACGACAGCAACTGGCAAGGACAAATTATTTACGCAGGAAATGACATCATATTAGAAATTCCAGATGAACGCGCTTTGTACATTTGTCATGGAAAATATTACTTTTATGATGTATATTTCAGAGCATTTGACTGTGTTAAGTTGGGTGGGCAGGGGAGAGGAAAGAAAAGGGATAAATTAAAATGTATTGGGGAATATATTATGACCAGCATTTGCTAGCTGCTTTGCATGCAATAATTTGTACCATTTCTTCTCAAAGCAATTAGTGGAGATACGGAACTTAATGTGCATGCTATTCATCAATGTGATATTTAAATAAAACGGTGAGAGTTGTAGTGATTTCTAGCTTAGCGGTAAACTTAGCCAAAAATATCGCTGCCTTCCAATTCGGAGTTAGTGCTTTACTAAAGTGAAATTCATCATAATTTAGCATTCATGGGATGATGGCGCAGCTACAGTTTGGGTTTGCTTACGATTGGTAAAAAAATACGCCAGCTAGGAAATACGTAAACCACATTCTTATATTAATTTTACATATATTCAATATTCTGCTCTCACTTTATTAATAACTGGTGTACTCATTGCTACAGGACAAACAAGATTACTATGTCCTGAAATTTTAGAAAATATTTCAGCTTTACATTGCCATTGCAACTGTTTTTATTTCTTATAACATGATAATTTCGAGTTAATTCGACACACTATTTTTTGATAATTTTTGGATTTTAATATAAATTGACACATTTATTGTGCAAGAGTATCCATATTATTATGAGCACTCTAACACGCAGGGGAAAAAACTAATTCTTTTCTGACAAATGAAGTTGAAATTTACGATTCTTAACTTACAGACAATAGTCTAAGCAAAAGGTTGGACAAAGAATAAATTTACACTTTAGGACGGAAGGTATAACAAGATTGTCATTCTGTTCATAATAAGAAAACAAATTCTCTTTTACTCCTTATAGAAGAGATGTTTTTAAAAAATAAGGTGAATTTTAATTTCTTTTTCAAAAATATTTATTTATTCTATTTTATCTTCTTCAAATTAGTTTTCCTCAGAAATAATACACTTGTGCCAGCGTATTTTCTAATCCTCGAAGCTATTCTGATATGCATTTTTCGGTATGTCGTTGAGCTCTCTTAGCGATTCGGTTTTTATATCCTCAATCTCCAGAATGAGCGTCGTCATTCACATCTTCACGACCTTCTGTGAAAAGCTTGTACCACTTGTAAGCATTTTTTTGACTCAGAGTACTCTCATCGTATGTCTCTGTCAACATTTCAATTGTTTTTGAGCACTTAATTCCATTTTTTACACAAAATTTCATGCAACTTCTTTGAACCATTTTTTTCGATAGCAGATAATCGCCGAATATGCAAAACACTTCTCTTATTTATCCCTTTCAGAAACAAACTGAACATGCTATATGGATAAAACCGGCAACATGTCTTTGAACATGAAAAGGAAAATAATAATCGAAAGTCCAATCCACGTAGCCCGCGAAATTTAAAAATTCATCTTATTTTTTCAACATATCTCGTAGAATATTCAGTGAGCTTACTCGTATTTCACTTTCTAGACTCACTTAACGGGACTTGCAGTTTAAAAACGAGTTTGAAAGTCAGTTTGAGAAGCAATCACTAAATTTATTAATTACTCGATATTCTTTTGCAACAACTATCAATAATCAAAAACTCCATAAATTACTCAAATTTCTGATTGTCGAACAAATTCTAGCCGATTTTAGAATATCTATTCGTCCGCATATCTGTAGAAAGCCTCAAACCGATGTGACCCAGGAGGCTAAAGTTTTGCATAATAATATCCCATAATAATATTCACAGTCTGGCGCAAATTGACTAAATTCAATCGTTTGGGGAAAATCTAAACCCTCTCGAAAAGATGGTCTTTCTTCCATTTGTTCGGCATTTTCCCACTTATTTTTCAGTCAAAAGCAAGACCCATTTTTCGATTTCCAAAAGTAAAGTTAAATAGAATACATATAAAGCTATGATTTCTACAATACCTTCATTTCATTATAATGCTTGGACCTCCCCAATATACAAATACAGTGCATTTAAATGACGAACTCTAGATTGGTTGCAGCGCTATTCCTTTTGAGGCAGTTTTCAACTACTTTTCCGCACATTTCTGGCGGTATGTCGGTGATAACTTGGCGAATGTTGGTTTTTAAATGCCCCAACGTTTGGAGATTATCCGCGTAAATACGGTCTTTGATTTAGCCCCACAATAGCCCCCAATGTCCATTAGCGTCAAATCGCATGATCCTGGTTAACAATTGGCGTTGCCAAAACCTGAAGTTACGTTTTCCAGCAACTTCATATACAATAAAGCCAAAATCGGTCGTGATGTGTGGCTCGAGGCACTGTCTTGTTGAAACCACGCATCGTTCAGAACATTATTTTTATTTACAGCTCCGGTTCCTCCAGCATCATTTTCGAAAAAATACGGCCCAATGACATCTCTAAACTATAATGTGTACCAAACAGTTACTTCTGGATTCTTCGAGCCCTGTATGGCGCAATTTGCTTGTTGATGTAGCCACAGAAATGAGCTTCATCCATGAGCCTGTTGCTATATCCATGGAGGTGAAAATGCAAAATACGCCGTAAGGAACTGTAAGATAGATCCAATTGCTGAAAACGCCATGGAATCTACGAATTCTAATTTCCCGCCACACTTTCATTAACAGAAGCGATATTTTCGGCAGTGCGTACTATGCGATGATGAACAGGCATGACCACATCTGTAACGCTTCCAGTCTCTTAAAATTTCTTTATAATTTTGCCAATTCCTTGCACAGTAGGTCGATTATGACGGCCATAATCACACGGTAATACATGAGAAGTGTCCATGTTTGAAATACCACTTTGTAGTAAATTTTAACTAGTTGTACGCGCGGTTGTTAAACGATTCATATTCTTAAATGACACACCATTTACTAAACCATTAATACTTCAGATGACAGGTATTTGAAAGCTAACAGAATTGCCAGACTGTCGATTTTGAAGCCATTGAATGGACAACCTATTACAGTAGAAACGGGGTATTCCAACTAATGTTTTCTTTTAAGAGAAGGTTTAAAGGTTGCTACCAATTTTTACTGGAATACCAGTAAAAAAACTGCTAGAAAGGTAACTATCAAAATCAAGAGAATATTAGATAAATTTGTCACGAAGACTAAATTTTTAATTAGTACGATTTTAATCGCTTACATAGCGACTTATTTTTGTCATTCTTTTTATATGAAACATATATATATTATCTACTGCAATTTTGAATTTGCAGTATATTTGGCAAAAAAAATCTTCAAATGGTACCTTAAAGCTTTTGAAACCAGTAAAAAACACACCGGTTCTCAGTAAACGTTTTTCAAATCATTTTATTTCGTACCGGTTCTCTGAAAGTTTTAAAATAAGTTACGAACCACGGCGTCAAACTCGAATCATTCCTTTACTTGATGCAGCTAAGTTTTTGAAATAGACTAAGTTATCAATTTTCTACTCCATTATTTGATCAACGGGCCTACTTCAAAATCTTTGAGGTAGTTTATTGTTGTATACTTTATTAGAAGTATATGGACTTCTACTTACGAGTGCTTTAGGCTTGACTAGATTATTTTCTCCCCATTGGAAGTATTTTGTAAAATTTAAATAAACTAAATTCTTTTTTTTCAAAAATTTGACATTTTTATTTTTGAACTCTTCGTAAATTTTTGTCATTTTATAACAAGATCACACAAACCCAACTACACAATTTTCTAGAAAATCTATACAGAAATTCTGATTTTCCTGATATTTATATAAAAATGCATGCAATAACAAAATTCGATTTTTCCTAAAGTTTGCACAAGATAGCTTTAGCAAAATTCTGCATTCTGCTAACTTCAAAATTCCGAAGATAAATTTCCATTTCGCCCATAATGTGTATGCACACACTAATTAATATGGCAACAACAAAAAATTCAAAAATAAAATTATTACGGTCGTTTTCGTAAATATTTATTGAAGATTAATAAATCAAATGTTCCTAGCAAAAACGTTATACAAACATTCAATAAATTATTAAGAACAGGGCCCTTATTTGAAAATCCGCCTGATATGGGAGACAGTATTTAAAATGACATACACATATAAAAATATTCGAAATAAATATTGTTTTTATTTATGTCTTCTGTATGAAAATGTATCGTCTGTATGCAAACGTGTGTTTATTTGCCCAAAAATTATATATCTTGCTATAACACAAATGACCGTATTGTTTTCATAAGAGCACTTTGTTTTAATTTTTCCCAAAAACTAACTCAATAACAAGCTAATAACATTAAAATTCACCACACCGTAATAACTCACACAATCTGAAACGTAATTAAGGCTTATTATAAAACTCAAGTACATAAAGTTTTAATTTAACTCTTAAATAACTCAAACATACATTCAAAATACATATTTCAACATATTAAATATTAAAAGTCTTGTACCATTTCATTATATTTGGTTGTATTCATCGAAGTTTCTTAACCCAGAATGTGCCACAGAGCACGAAAAGTTCATTATCATCCATGACTGGTTAAGAAAATTGCACTCCCCTTTTCTGCAATGGATTGTATGAATTGCATATTATGACACTGCGTAATGAAGAGGAACCTCTCATCGTGGATGCAGCATAACATTTCCACATCTTGTTTTAAATCCTTACACGATTTTCCTACGTTTTTTCGTTTTTTTCCAGGAAAAATAAATAAATAAAACGAAATAAAAACAAAGAATTCATTTTGGTTTTTTGTGTTCTTGGTGCGGATAACTTTTTAAGTAAATTAATTGTTTCACACACAAACCTCCAACTAACGCTTACATGCGCAAAGAGTGCAATTGCAATTCCACAACATTGAGTCACAACGATATCCTCCCTTTCCAAAGAAATCTCTCTATGACAAAGAAGCTAAATAAATGCAAAAATGTATATACATATATAAGCATAGGACGAAATGTGTCCGCATGAATTCGCGTTGCATACCTCACATACCGAGCACCTCACCACCTCAACTAAGATTGCAAACGCTGCAATGTGAAATGCATTTTCAACAACACCCAGTATTTCTTTCAAATGCGAATACAATTGCAAGTAATAAATCACGCACAGCTCTTTTGCGACATTTACTTCGCATGCAGTCCTGGGTGCCACAAGTGACTGAATGCGGGCTTCATTTCGGTGAGAGTATACGTGTTAATTCTCAGCTATAGTTGGAACTGTAGTTGAAACGTTTTTCATTGTAGGGAAGAGCATATTTTTGGCTGCGCCAGGTATACAGTGGGGCGGGTAAGGTTCGGGAATATATGAAAATATATTAAAAACTTATGACTGTTACGAAAGACATAGCATACTAGTGATATATGCATGGCAAAAACTGGTTAGATTTTAGTAAATAAATATGCGAAACAACCAGGAACAGAGTATAAGGATGTTACTTACATATCTGCATAAGTTCATAAAGTTGAACAGTGTTTACTTAGTAGCCCATCAAGATAGATACAATATAGTATTCTATACAATTACAGCTGAACAACTTACTCATCTGCCTAGACGCCCTACCGTAATACTGTCAGCATTGGGATTATTCCAAATGTTTTGGTAATATTTGAGAAATTATCAGTTTACATGTATTAATATAATTAAGACGATTATAACGAATATGTCAATAGTCAGATGTGCAACCTGGTGCTCATTCATTGGTTTTGTCATTTTCATATTACACTCGTATTTAGTAAAGCACAAAATGTCTTCTAAAAAATTTATTATATTTAAAAGCTATCAAACCCATGAAAAAAAATTGCGAAATCATGAAAAAAAAATCAGAAGTAAAGTTATATCAAAATTCAAAGTATAAGGGCTAACTATAAAACGCTTGACTTCCAATTTTCCCTAAGAGATTAATTTTTTGCTCACATAAAATTAAATTTTGTTCATTTCTGTTTTTGTCTCTGATTTGTTTTCTTTATGAAAATACCAGCCTAGCAAGAATCTTAAAAGAAAAACTAAGCTGATTCAATTAAAATTGGAGACATTTTCTTTATACTCGAAAATGGAACAATAAAAACTTTTATTTATATTTCTAAATAGATTCACCAAAATAAATACATATTTTTGAAGGCATATGTTAAAGTTCATAAACATCGGGTAGCGAGTCTACTACTCATGTTTTAGAAAAAGCAAATTCCAGAAGCACCTGATGCATGTTTTATGTATACCATTCGTATTCATGATCTGATTTCCGTATTTGGCGATGCTTGAGGGTAACAGCTTAACTCAGCCTTTTCAAAGTTAGCTAAACCTTTCTTCTCCACATTAATGCTGCACTACTCTTTATTTAATTTAATTAAATGATACGCTTTTCTGCTCTATACGGCTTTCCTGCACAACAGGCATTGCCATTGTATGCAGTGTTGCCAATGGTGCAGTGTTACTCAAACGCTGTGGGATGTTATGCATTGTCAATGATACCTTTCATATACTGGTGTGTGTTTTGTTTCTTTTAATCATTTAGTGTTCAGTATCTTGCCATTGGTTGTCGAGAACTAAGTGTGATTTAATAAGTAAGTATGTATTTTGTAGCAAGCGTTAGAGTTTATTGAATAAGGTGGTGGCTGTGGCATGTAATGCAACTTTGAGACATCCAGTTTACTTTAGATTATAAATGTTTTTCTGATTTATCTTATCCATACCTGTAACCAAGTGCTGATTTTATGCCACTACCTTAGACGTCTATGGCTATAATAACATAAATGCCTTTACTTTCTTAACACGTAATCAACTAGATTTGCTTTGCTGTCTGAAAACTGGTGTGCCCATTGCGGCAAGACTGGTCAATCTGAAGCCGTTGTCCAAATGACAGTCTAAGGAAATGCTCCTTTCTTACGTTGGCACTAAAGCTTACAAAAGTTATTACGATGTCATGAGAAGAATAGCAGTCGTACGATTCTTCCATTTCTGAAATGACATCAAATGTCCTGACTTTTTTAAAGTATAATTTCAAAGTCTTTTGACAAGATACAAAAACTACTTTCTCCGTCATGTCGTTCATTATTCAAAGTCTGTGAATTGTTGTGGTCCATATTTATATGGATTTGATACATTCTTTTGATTAGTGTGGTAATAATTAATTAAATTGATACACTAGATAGAACACATGTCTCGGGCTTCATTTGCATTTAAGTTATAACAAAGCTTGCGTTAATTCCTGTAATTGCAGGTTGACGCCTAATCGTGCCGAAGATATATCCGTTTCAATATCATTCGGGTCCAGCAAGATGGAGCAACCGGTACGTACAGGTTGTGGCGCAGCTCCAATGAAAATTCTCTAACAAATTAATGTCCAGAAACTCCACTTTGTGCTGTCCCCCAAGGGCAAAGCAAAAGGTGTACAAAACAAACCCAAGGAGCTTGACTGCATTGAAGCAAAATTGAGGCGATCCTGACTTCAACCCTTCAGATTTTGATCAGTTATCGCATATGCGTGAATGAGCATGGACGTAATTTACAGTCTATCATCTTTAAAACCAATTAGTTGTATAAAATAAAATTATATTTTCTGTACAATAAAATAAACGAAAGAAATACATTAATTAAAGAAAAACTTATTTGATTTTCATTTTTAGTGCAATTGGTGGGCCACCCTGTACAATTCTATTATCTTATGGCCAAACCAAAACACACCTGCGTTATAATGCCCTGCTCCGATTGGGCAGAGCAAATGTTTAAAATTATCAAATAGTTTTACATGTAAAAAATCTGTTGGTTTTAAAATCTGTTAGCACTTATCGTTTATAAGTGCAGCCGTAGAAATTGACTATTAAATTTAAAAATTTTTTCTCCGGCTAAGACTGTCTAATTTATTTTTGACCTTTTGTGGACTTATATACTTTAATGCTGACTTGTGTGCCGCCCAAGATATGCCCAAAAAAAAAATCACACTTTAAATTTTTAATAAGCAGACAGAGGTAACATGTTTTACTCTCAAATTCGAATCAAATTTGCTGGCATCCGTCACATTCGAATACATGCCCATTTGTTGACCAATTGAACCTAAAAGTATAACTCGGTATCGTGTTTCAAAAAATTATAACTGGAACCGTACATCCTTCTGTGAATATGGAGAATTTCGCAACGTATACTTAATAAATATTATGTATCTAACATTACGCATACGTTATAGTGCACTGAATGTCTGTTTTTACTTTGGTCTTAAGGTAGATAAATCAAATTTGGAAGATATTTTTATCACACAATAAAAGACTAATTTTTGCAAAACGATGTGATGCCAAATATGCACTAGAAATAAAAATGAGTCAAGGAGGTACCGATTCTACCAGTGGAGTGCACTCCATGGACTTCCAGGCAGTTGTATTGCTCAGTGAAACGCTTGTTTTTGTTAAATGCGCAATCAGTTATCATTACAGGCCCCGTTATCCCATTACATTCTTTACAGTAAATGTCGGGAATTATACAATGCGAATGCATCCATAAAATCATAATAATATCGTTGTCTAATTTGACTATTTGGAGACCTCCATTCTGTGGTGGTCAGGCCACGTTCTATTCATGGTAACGAAAAAAACCCAAATATTTCCCAAAACACTCAGTTATGATGTGTACAAATTCCGTAACCTCATGCAGTTTCCATATCCGATTATTGATTGTAACTCCAGCATAGAATATTCATGGTGTGGTGGCTTATTTTCGATATGTAAAATATGCATCGTCTAAAATGTTCGTAAGTTGAAATTCACATCTAGCAAACTAATTATTTATTGAAGTAATCCTGGCAACCTTTTTTCAGCGTGTTTTTAATCTTACTATTTATTTCTTTGGTTAATAATTAGCATGCATAGTATAGCACGATACTCAATTTTACTAATTATTGGCCTTCAGTGGGTGACAAATGAAAACTAAATATATTAAACATGCTAAAATCCGCTTTAATGATGGCATTTACTGGCTTCACTTTTAATTGCAAGAGATGGCGTCAATCTGTAATAGTTTTTGGACCATGTTTATGTGATTGACTATATTACGTATGGCACAAATAGGTTGAACGCCATCAGTTCTTCTAAAAACGATTATAATCTTTAATTGGGACAATCAAAATATTTTTATTATTATAAATATTTAAATCTATGAGTTTACAAATACACAGGTACTCGCTTTGTTATAGTTAGTTAATACCAACCATAAAATACCATTCCCCAGCAAATCTATTACAGTCCTTTTAGACACAAATACATAGCTTTTTATAATAACATTAAGCGTTAATTCATGTAAAATAAAGATAAATCAGAGTTTTTTTATTTACTTATTTAATTATTCTTTTTCATATTTTTTGCCTACACATTGGCCTACTGTATATTTAAAGTTGAAAAAATTGTTTAATACTGGATAAATAAATTTGCCAAAACTCTCCAAAATGTAAAAATATCAGTTTCTACCTAATGTAACAATTTGCCAGGACACTGTTGATGTTTGTGTGCTACTCCAAGGGAAGATGTTTAATTGTGGTAGTATGTATGTAGATTTAAGCCCATACACATGCACACCGCTGCTTACACAATGCACAGCAAACACATAAAGCATATTTTTGTGCTGCTCGTGTTTGAGTGAAAATATTTTAAATATGAAATAAAAATGAAGTGCAATCATGCGGAATGCCAGAGAATACCTATTACAACGCACGGACATAACGTATACTCTGTACATCTACTCGCTGGTTGGATGGTTGGTTGGTTGCCTCGTTGGTTAGGGTTCCATTGCATTTTGGGAATTGTTGCAATTTCGGTTTTTGTGTTCTTGTCGTTTGTTGGCCATAAATCATTGCTGCAGTTCGGTGCCATGATGCACTTTATAGCATTTTTCCTTTATTGTTACCGCTGCCGTTTTCATTGCAGTTATTGTTGTATGCATAAATTATATGATTTTTCCCTTTGAAGAATTTTTCGTTCGTTTGTTCATTCATTCAGTTAACGTCAGCAGTAATCAAAAACATATTATACAACAATATATCGCATAAAATGGAAAAAATTCCTTTTTCTATGAAGCCTCGTCCTTTTGCCTGGCAAATAGGTTTGCGGTTATTTAATAGGAAATGCGTACGAAATTTTGTGAAGGTTTTAACTAACAAAATGAGAAATAAGATCGCAAGGATAATTTATTGACACATGGTTCATACTGTGTGAATTGTAGTTATAAATAAAGTGAACTACAATTATACGCCTGACATATCTATATACAAATTTGCCTGGTGGATCCTCTGAGCCGATACCATCCTAATAAAATATCTACAAAAAAATATAATAATACGACAGGTTTTATTTAAAGTTTACCTGAAGGCAAATATATATACCTATAGATAGAAATCATAAAAATCAAAATAATTTACAGTCTTAAAGACGTTAGTAGTAGTGTAAAATAAAATACAGAAAAAGAGAAAAAAAATCTAGCGAAAAAAAAGCAAGTCATAATACCCAAGTCAAAAGCGCAGAACACCCTGTGAAGAACAATGCAGAGCCAACATTTCATAAAAATAATAAAATCTAAAGAACTACTAATAAATATTGTACACCGAATATTTACTGTCATGCCTTTCAACACAGTAATTGTTTAACAACAAACAGGCGCACCTAAATTTACTTGCAGTTCAATAACTATTTTACGAGTAGTGACATTTTGCGTTTGCATTATTTAGTATTACTGATTTCACAGATTTTGAACTCAAGTGGTAAAAAAAGACGGAATAATGTTTTAAAAATAAATTTCCTGGACAATTGAGTAAAGCCAGCTGCTTTAATTTGAATTTAACTGACCGAAAAATTTTAGCAGTTATTTGAGGCTGTAAAATGTTTGTATGTGTATACCATTGGAGGGTCGTCAGATAAAACAAAAACATGTTAATTAAATACAATTCTTAACAATTCTGACAGTATGAGACTTGCTTCCAGTTTTTCTTCCTGTAAACTGAAGTCTTTTGCTGTGAAGTTATCGTAAAATCAGTGCAGAAATTTATGTTAAGTGAACTGACTTACATATACATTCACCTTATGTTGTCTTGATGAAGATGAAAATAAAGTGTAATAAACCACCAATTTTCTATCAACAAATTCTGTATATTCTTTAAAGAGTATACATTATTATTGCTAATATTTACCATAAATTACCATCTTCTGCTTAGAAATTACATATAAACCATTGATTTTTAGCAAACCATCAAATAGAAGCGGCAAAATTAAGTTAATTAAATTCATTAAGTTCATTACCAAAAGGAAAGTGACTGATTGGTTGATATTACTCAGATTCTACCATACAATATAAATCAATAAAATGACAAAAAAATCTTCAGCTTACAAGCTAGGAGCTATAGGAGAAAAACTGAATTTTTGAGAACAAGTTCATTCGTGTAGGAGGCACCTGAAGAGGCGTGACAATGACACCAATTTTTCATTCTCAGACTACATTTTAGCAAACTCTTTTTATGTGCAAAATTTCATGAGGCCGGATAAAGCAAACTGAGTAAAAGACATAAACATAAGAAATATGAGTTAAATCCACCAATTTTGTGAGAGGTAGCCCAAAGGGGGTGATTAATTACTCAAAGGACTATTAAGTAATACATTGGGAAAAATCACATTGCGGCTGTTTACAGACTAGGAGTTGCAGAATAAAAATTGATCAATTTCATATGGAACTAATTCATTTACAATCTCCGGCTATGATCTACAAAATATTAGACTGTGCCAAGTTCCAAAACATTTTATAAAAATTTACGATAGTTATTGCATCTTCCAACCGGCCACACAGATCGTTGTGTTTTTGTCTGTTTTATAAATACGAAATATAATAAAAATAATTTAATTATTTTTGTTTGATATTAAAGATTTCATTTAGCATAATTAAAATAATCCGATTTTTTTCAAATATTTGCCATTTTATTAAATAACCCACTGAGATTTTGAACACAATTTCTTTACGGCGCCATCATAAAACTCTCGTTTCCATTGACACAAAATTTTCAAAAGCTTTTTACCAACAAAATCATTTGCCGTAGACATAGAAAAGAACAAGTGGTAATCACACGGTGTCAAATTTGAAGTACAAGGCGGATATATTAGGACCTCCTAGCCAAGCTTTCGGACCTGCAGCTAAATCACTATCAAATGACCTGACGTTGTTCTGATGGAACGCAATTCCTCCTTTATTGGCTAGAGCTAATCGCCGACCCAAATTGTAGGTTTGACTATAGGAGAGCAGCCCATAACAAACAGTTCCCTACCAATACCATCAAGCATACTGCAAACCGCTAATCCCTTGGTTCGAACATTGTTTGCTCCCACCCACCGCGATTCGACCAAGATCACGCTCACTTGACGTTTCTATAAGTGACCTAATTTTCGTCATCAGTCACAGCCCGCTTCAGATAGAATGGATAGATTTTGATGCTCAGCAACGATTGTCAGATGGAAATTCGGTCCGCCAGGCCTTGTGCGTCAATTTGCGCGACATCAACACTTCCTTTTGAGTTCAACTCTATGTTCTGTTTAGCCAGATAATCGAAACAGTACTCACTAGACAGTCGCTATTATACCGCAACACTATTGACGAAATCAAAATTGTCCACAACTGGCTATTACAGCATCATGAACATGAGTTTCGTTTTCGCCTTTATTGAAAAAAAAACTGTAAAATATAACATATTTTCTTTTCGATAGTGTCAATCTTTACTGCGCCTCTAAATTGTGTCAAGCAATCACAAAGATTTTAAGTAAGAAATCTTGTCTTTCTAAAGCCTTCATCCTTCAAGTCATAATAATATTGCCGATACTATTGAAGGAGAAGTAGGCGACGTTTTTTCTTGCTTAATTATTATTTGCTGATTAAAAAATATCTAAAAACTATTCATATCGAAATGGAAATTATTTAATTATTATATTTATTTAATTAATATATCTACTCAAAGCAAATAGCTACATTTCCAAGCTTTACATTGTTTTTACCCCGAAAATCATAAATACTCTTTAATGTAAGTTCCATAAAACAATGCGGTGAAATAAAGCTGATTGATTATCTTGCAAATAATTATGATTGAAATCGTATTAATTAGGAAATGATAAAAACTATAGTGAGAATATCATTAACACTATATATTTAAATTTCTAGTAGTGTCTATACCATCGACATGAATAAAATCCAAAACCTCCAATCCAATTCCTCCTTGTACTTCATCCGACTGAAAAAACTTCAATCAAGCCTTACGCTAACCCGAAAACACAAACAAAACTATGAATAAATAATATTCCATTTGATTTATATTTTTCAATTATATTTCGATTTGAATTTTCGGAGTGGTCAAAACTTTCTCAAAAATTTCCAATTCATTGGGAACACCTACCACCCCGAAGATGTCCTTCATTTCTCGTACTCCAACCTCATACCTTTATAGCATCTAACATAACTTTGCCCTATGCTGCTGCAGTGCATTCATCCATTACCAAACAGTCCATAGATAAAGTTATTAAATCTTTTTCAAAAGTATTCTTTTTTTCTCATAAGTCTTTCTTGAGTACTTGAGAATAACCACAAAAGATTTTTAATTATGAAACTCAAATTGACCGCAAAGTTAACACTGTTCGAAGCCACAGATATGAAGGCAGAAAATAAAACAGGACTCGAAGATGCGGAAAAACAAAGTGGCGAAACGATGAGACCAATAAAAAAAACTTTATCAGTTAAAAAATACTTAAGAACAGCTAAAATGCGGTGACCATAAATTATAGCAACGTTAAAACGGAAATAAAAGAATAGATTTAATCGTAACTCTCACCTCACTGCCATTGTTTATTGTTATTTTGGATGTTGCCTTTGTTTTTCATTATTCATTCATTGTTGTACTGTTTGTTGTGAGTGATGTCGAATGAATCTGTGCACTCGTATTTAAATATTTTATCAAATTGTAACCACAAGCAGCCAACGCCATCCATGTCATAATTTAGATAAGAAGGAACGTTGTAATGATTCTTTGTCAAGTCAGAAATTCTATATGTACGGCGCAGAAATTACACAGATTTCATAAAAAAAGTAATGTGAATTAAAAGAAAACTCGTCAAAAATCTGTAAACCCAACTGACATAAGAAGTTATATGTGTAAAACATAAAATTCAGAAGATTTGTTTGCTCTTGTCACTTAGCACACAATACCGAATTAAAGTGTATTGGATGCTAATTTCAAGGAGGGAAGGTTAGAAAGAATACAGTAAAGACTGAATCTTAAATTCTATATGAAAATTTAAACTTATAAAAATATTTCCATGTTTTCCGATAAAATAGATTAGTTGCGAATTTAGGGCTTTAACCGAAACAAGGATTTATTAAAGCTCATCGGCATTATATCACAAAATAAAAACAATTTCGCTTTTTATCATTAAGAGACCGATACGGGAAGAAACAAAGTTACACAGGCGCCATTAGTTCGGACATGTCGAAAATAAAGATCCAAATTTTCATGCACGACGACTAGTAGATGTGCCAAAAACTGCTTTCTTCCATATTTATTGTAATTTTTAGTACCCACTCAGAGAGAGGGCGTTTAAAATGTCTATAAGCTGAGGCGACTAATTCAGACATCTATTTCCATATGCAGTTTTTAGCTAAAGAATAAATGGTACAAAGAAAAAAAAATTCAAAGGTTATAAACATTTTTCAAAAGGTTGATTTAGTCCTTATTAGGGTAAATTGTACTTACTGCACAATTTTGTCCAGTTCCTGAAAATTGATTAATATCTTCTTCACTACCGCATCTACCGTATATCGGTTTCGCTCAGCGAATAAATAATAAAAATATTAAAAATTTGTTAGAAGCGATTAGTTTAGCCTCTGTGTGAGAAAATTTTCATACCACATCAAAATGTTGTTGTGACGAACTGGTCACAATTCAAATGTTTTCCAATAAATACATTCTTCTCCGATTTTGCTCAATTCTATTCCTATCTATTGCCTAGGGAATCCCTATGCGGAAAACATGGAATTACCGACATTTTTAATCATTCAATATCAATATTTCATTTGTGAGGTTTCAGGTAAATATTTATAATACCAATATAATAGTTATAATGTCAAACTTTGTACACCTCATCCGCCCTAAAGCAACGAAAAATGTAAACATTCAAACTGAGAAAAATTTTCATGAAGGTTTTTTCGTTTTAAATATAAGTTATTCCTGCATGAACTTATGCAGTGGTCTACAAATATCGTGATATGCAAACGGAATCCTTTTTCCTTTACTTTCTTCCATATTTTCGTTTAACTTTTCCAACTGTCATTAGTTATTACAATTTTATTGTTGTTTATTATTATGTTTTTTATTGAGCTGAGCACAACGACAAGAGAAAAAACAAAACAAAAAAATCAAATTCAAAAGTTGCCAACAATTCAAGATACCAAATTTGAGTAAGAAATTT
Source organism: Philornis downsi (assembly GCA_019455685.1). Lineage (NCBI taxonomy): Eukaryota > Metazoa > Arthropoda > Insecta > Diptera > Muscidae > Philornis > Philornis downsi. The sequence goes on along the minus strand of JAHXMU010000112.1, from coordinate 171,014 downwards.
TCCAACAAATTAAAACAATTCTCATACCAAAGGATTCGAGTAGAAAAATAGCAAAATCAATCCAAAAGCAAGAAACCAGTTAAACGTAATAAAATAAACAAAGCACAAATAAATTAAATTAAAGCAGATAATATTTTTTGTGTTATCTTAACAAAATGTATACCGCATATGAATTCTGAAAGAGTAGTAAATAATTTTACAATAATTGAAGCTAATTTCAAATAAACCCTAAACAAAATAGATAATGAAAAGTTTTGGTATTAAGGTAAAATTAATCAAATGGCAATGATGTTCAAAATTTTACTGTAAAGACCACTAAATTCCGGTCATTTTGATGTGAGAGATGCATCCTACTCTGGAAGATCAATAGTTGAAAGAATGCATGAGAACATGGAAATAGGGAGCAGCATGTAAGCTCTGTTTCAATTTCCAAGAAGCTACACATTCCACAGAAAACCATATAGAACTACCTGCTTAGGGTTAGATACAAAACGGAGCTCAATATATGGTTGCCATACGAGTTAGCGAAAAAAAGTCATGAACCGAATTTCTATTTACGCATTCAAATCGATTCATTTCTGAAGTGGATGCTAAATGGCCACATAAGACGACACCAAGTGAAAACGATCTTAGTCGAATCACATAGAAAGGCTAAGCCGGGATTAACGATTAGGAAGGTTTTGCTGTGTGTTTTGTAGATTTAGCGGCAAATCATCTACTATGAGCTGCACCTCTGGAGTCAAACTTTTAATTCGAAACAACAATTGGATTGTCTGAAGGAAACAATCGCTCAGAAGCTGTTAGCTTTGGCCAATAGAAGAGGAATTGTGTTCCATCAGGACAACGTCAGGCCACACATATCCATAGTTACTCGCCAAAAGACCCGAGATTCTGATTGGGAGATTCTAATGCATTCATCTCATATTGCAGACCAGGTGATCACCACCTGTTCCTGTTACGACGAATGATTTTTTTTTTTTTTTTTTTTACAAAAAATTGGCTTCTAGAGAAGCTTGTGAATATCGACTGTCAAAGTTTTTTGTCAAAAAGAACAAAAGTTTCTATGAGAAAATAATAATAAAATTAGATTCAAAATGGCAACGTTGTTAAAAAAAAAAAATGGTCCAAAATAAGCCTTTATTGTCGTATATACCAAAACAAGCCCAAATAACGCATTTCTTCATACTTCTCCGCCCGCTGTATGCAAATGTTGTACTGGAACATGTTCATATATTCGCACAATATGACCCAGCCAATAGTATATCCACTTTTATATCAACACAAATCTTATATCATTCATTACTTATCGTCCGTCTGCGCTTACCTGGATTATTTCGGAAAAAAAAGTTTAAATAAGCCTGCACCTTTAGGCGAAAATTCACAGAAACTTTGTAAAATTATCTTCTTCGAAGTACCGACAATTGACAACTTAAAAGCAGTTAAAGCAATTGCAAAAATTCAATGTCGTTAAGTTGATACAACTGGCTTCTACACTCACAGGAATTTTGAGTGAATGAATCAATGAATAAAAATATCGAACAAAGAATTTATCACAAATTTTGAATTACTTCATGTGTTCAACTACTGAAATTATTACAGAAGGCTAACGGAGAATCGACTTTATTAAAAAAAAAAACATTTACATATGAGTGATACAGTGCATTTGAAAGTGGTCAAGATGTCCAAGAAGATATGTCTTGCTCTGATCGGCCATCAACGACTTTAACTGAACTTAACATCTATAAAGTGAAAGAAATGGCGAGAAGAAGATGCTGAGATAGATAGCCGTGTAATTTTCTACGCCTTATTTGGTTATAAAACATATTCCGTAAAACCTGAATTTCCCAATAACTCAATCACGTAAAAGTTGTAAAGTGAATTTACGATTTTGATATGTAAACAAGTCAATAAATTTGAAATGGCGTTCTCTAAGGAAGCAGAAACAGAAAAGACCACAACAAAGCTGATTAAAATACAAATTAACGTCCATTATATTCTTCAATTATCGCATTTTTGTGCACTCAGAAATCTTGCTGGAATATCAGACAGTTAGCAACGGATATTAATTGAAAATCATGCGACTTTTAAAAGAACAAGTCTATCATTATGAATGAATTTCTGGTCGAAAGCTCAAAAAATATCACCGAACAAGTGATGTATTTAACTAAGGTGGCTCCAGCTGACTCTTTCTTTTTCCAAGACTCAAATTACTACTTCAAGACACTTATTTTCTATCGATAGAGAACACAAAGTATAACCCGCGATTAGAACTAAAGTCTTTTGCGAAAAATGAGGTGCCATAAATATATTATTTCGTAAATATATTATTTCATTATAGGCGATACAAAAAGTTTTAATAAATAAAAATATTTTTTCTTTGTTCGTCAATTCTCAGTACTTTTTAACAGAATATAATCGTTAGCAAACTATTTATGGAAAAAGTTTCAAAAACACATTTGTTGAATAATAGTTTGAGAAATTTAAAAAAATTAATTTTTGCAAAACCGCAAAAAAATAATTCTTAGTCTTATATTAAAGCTCAAACGTAAAACTAAAAAGAGCTTTAATATAAGACTAAGAATGTTTTTTGTTATTTTTTGCGGTTTTGTAAAAATTACTTTTGGCTTTTTCAATTTCTCAAACTATTATTCAACAAATGCGTTTTTAAAACTTTATTATATTCGAAGATCAGGATACATCAGTAAAATATAAGGCCAAAAGAACTGAAAAACTGTAATACCTAATGAAATATGCAACAAATTAACAACTTCTGCTGCTGATCTCGTCTATAGAAAATGGTTTTACACCAGTTTCAATTATACAATTTTATGCACTACCAAATTTCTAATCTATTGTAACCACTGGCAATGTTTTGCTAAATCTCAAATACTAATGAATTTTGTGATTTCTCAATTCCTTCCTTAGAAAAATATTGAGAAAAGGAACCGGAGGCAACAGCAGCCCTCCCACTACAATTCAGTTTCAGTGAATACACTGGCGATGATCTAAAATTTCATCGGACCTCATATTGCCAGACAAAAGTATGTAACGCACGAGAAAAGGGGCAGCATGTTTGGCCTGAAGAAGAAAAAAAATCTGGGCAGTAGATGAGAGTTAACAACAAATCGTAGGTCAGCCAATGTAAACATATTCTTTAAATTCATTTGTTATTACATCAACAACTGTTGACTTAAAAAAAGAAAACAGAACAGAAATACATTTCAAAAGAAAACAATATCCTGACTGTTATTCCCAAACTATTTCTTCAGTAAACAAAACTCAAGGACTTTTAAAGCCATTTTCAAAGGGAAACACAACGTGTGTGGGAGACACAAGCACACATTTAAAAGTATGCTGGGTTTCAAAACTTACCGGGAGAGAAAAATGGTGTTAAAAGTTCATATAAGAATTTTTTTCGATACAATTTGTTTAATATTATGGGAAAATTAACTTCAATAAAAACAAACGAGGTGCTCTGAGAGAATTGGTAAACTCTTATGCATCGTCCTTGTAATTTCATTTTGTATGCAATTTCTTAGAATCCCAGATGACCAGCTCTTTAACTACCTGGAAACAGAGTACATACTAGTATGTGGCTTAAAAGAGAAAACTTTATAATATTAGTAGGTCTTAATATATAACTCACAGCAGTCGCATTGTATGTGGCAAAGAGTATGACATAGACAGATAGAGATAGAGAGAGAGGAAGAGAACGAATGAGAGAGAGCTTTCAATTCAAATAGAAATCAGCTGTGAAATATTTCCGGAACTCTGAGCAGCCAAAGCTTTTCGTCATCACCGTCTCTGTATCATCAGTTTTATTTTGTTATTTACGTCAATTTAGTGCAATTACAGCAGTCGGAGAGTGTTATGTCAAAGTTATGGTTTTATTGCAAGGTTATATTTTGTTTCGCTTTTTCTTCCTTCCCCCATTGAATGATGTTGTCTCAATTCTATGTTTGTTAAATTATGGCAAACATTTTTACTCACTGCTAACACAAACTATAGCAGCCAGACTTACAACACTGTTATTCCCCTTAAGCTTGTTTAGTTGAGAAAGGAGCCTACAAATTTCCGATTGCAGATGTTTTTAATTTTAACTACACACAGGAGTTTAGACAAACTATGTTGTTACCATTAATAGTTTTAAAATTGTGTTTCCCAAACTTGGAAAAACACTTTTCTTGTGGACAATACGTAAAATATTCATCAGCGGTAATTGTGTTATAAAAGTTGAAATTTTTATTGTAGTACAGTAGAATTATATATATAAAGATTATTATGTTTAATCTTTTTATGTTTAATCTTTATATATATAATTCTACTGTACGGGCGTTGTCAGTGAACTCGTCCTAAACGGCTGGACCACTTTGCATAAATTTTTGTATATGCATCTGGGTGGTGCCCGGGATGGTTTGGATTTACAATTCGGTCCAATTGGACAAAGGGGCGTGGTACCTCCCATACAAACAAAAAATTAAAAATCAATTATTTCTGCTCCTGCATACGGTATTTGAAAAAAATTTGGTGCGTAGGTTTGGTGTACATATCTTAAGTGCTACTGCAAATATGGGTGGGATTGAACAATGGGGCGTGGTACCTCCCATACAAACCATAAATTAAATATCCAATATTTCTGCTCCTGTTTACGGTATTTGAACAACATTTGGTACATCGGTTTGGTGTACATATCTGCTGCAAATATGGGCGGGATTGGACGACGTTTGCCGGGTCGGCTAGTTTCATATAAAATTGTGCGTTTTACTATGTTCCATGGAACTTTGTGCTCCCAAAAGAAGTAGGCAGGAAGAAAGACGGACATGCGTCAACTGTTCGACCGAAATGAAGTAAAAACTCCACGTCCCTTAAAGTCAAGAATATTGTATGAGTTCACATCAAAAGGATTAAGCATGGCTAAAATTTCCTCTTATCACAGAGGTAGGGCAGATAATTTGCTCATTGGATATTTTTGTTTTAAATCATTGAGCGCACCATCGAAGATGTTGCTTTGTTGACTAAATTTGGTACTAGAACACATTTCCTTGCTTCTTTCATTCCTTACTTTAGAATCTCAGAGAGCGATTTTAATGTCGTGATAATGGCAGTGGTCGTATGAACTTTCTATCTATTCGAAAAATTATATAATACTACATATATATTCACTAAAACGTCATCGCCCTTTTTGGTCCACCGGAGTCTATGCACAAATCAAAGCGATGGAAAATATTTCTCCTCACTTCTGATTGTAGACGTTTGTTGACTTAAGCGATACACCGCAGGACAATAACGCTAAAACTTTTTTCAACTCTGAACTTACACTCAAATTCATGCCTCCATTGTATGTTCTCTTGTTTATTTCCTGCGGGGCGATAATGTTAGCTTTATTTATATATTTACTACATAATTATATAATATATATAATTAATTTCAAATATAATGAGATACAAGCTTCAATCAATTTTTGTTAGCAACATTCTTATGTAAGAGTTTGCTTACTTGTATATGAGGAGTATTAATTCCTAAGAAACGTTGTATGTTAGTCGTTTCTGACTTATCGAAAAAATATCCGTCCTTTAAATCTTTAACATGCTCATGTGATGTATTAAAATGACCAAATTTTAAACAAATTTGATCTCTTTTTGAAAGATTTGCATTATATTTTAAGTAGTCTATTTTAGGACTGAGATGTTCCGCAAAAGTTATAAAAAACCTACCTATATATGTATGTATATGAAGATATGCATAAGCAATGTTTACGGACACTTCCTACAATAATAATAATAATTTTTTTGCTTATTTAAAAAACACTATGTTATTGTTGTAGGAAATGTCCGTTAACATTGCTTATGCATATCCTCATATACATATAGGTTTTTTATAACTTTTGCGGAACATCTCACGTTGATGTTCCGTTCCTTTTAAATTTTACTCTCCCTGCTATTATACTACTAATGGATAAATGAAATGATATCGCATCCCCGTAATGCCTAATCAACAAATGAAAAAAACATGTACAAATATTTCTATTCATTTTCATAGAAATCTATTATAGGTATGCTTTTATTCCTATCGTCTGTGTACATTTCTATCCATACTCAGTCAATTCCATTAGAATTCTTACCAAGAACGTCATTCTGATTGCATACAATACCAAAATCATCACACACGCAGATAAAATATTCTCCGCCCCCCACACTAAAATTCAAATAGTTTGCATTGCCATCATAATCCCCACTTCACTCAATAGCATACATATGCTCAGTAGATCAAATTCTAATAACACTTTTCCGTTCAGTTACCAAGAGTTCCTGAAAGAGTTGTCCAAAACGAAGAATAAAAAAATATGGTTGAAGCAACGTAAACATTCCTGCAATTGTCGAGAGGAAATGAAATCCGCTTTTTCCACACACACACACCCACACACACACAATGAGAGGCACACACAAGTAAAAAGTATTCCGATGAAAGATGTGAAATGTTATTGACAATATAGATTTTTGATATCTTTTGGGTGTCCCCTTGACTAGTTTTCCGGCTGACACAAAAAGCTCCGTACTCGACCATGTCAAAACTGCGAACAAATATCTACCTCTTAAGTGGAGCGAGAGGAAGAGGCAAGAGATATAATAAAAGCATCCTTTGATGAAGGCAGTTTTATGCGACAGTGACAGCGATGCTAAAAAAGGATAAACTATTTTCTTAGTATTCTAAAAACTTCCATGAAGCCATGACAATAATAGTGATAAGTGTTTCATACTGACACATTTTGCTCTCCTTTTACCTCTCTGGGCTCCAATATGGAAACAGGAAAGAGAAGAAGGAAGAAACAACTGGAAGCCACCAAAAAATGTAAATCAACTGCGAGAAAATCCAGTATATTGAATGAATATGGACGCAGAGTGAGCGTTCTTCTTTCCACAAATCTTCGCAGAATCATTTTGAATCATTGTGTGCCCAGAAGAACTACAAAGATCCCTGTTCTTCACAGTTGCCGGTCAACAGAATTATGAGCATTGTGCAGAAGCGCCAACCAAGGAATACGAGCACACTTGAGTGCGATTTGATGTTATAGTACCATTGGCAATTGCTTAAATTGAGCTTAAAGAATTGGTGAAGGTATCGAAAAGTGGACAACAAATAAATCCAACTACATCTGCAAAGAAACTCGATTTCTTGTCATCAAAAAATATGGAAAACTTTTCCATTCCTAACAGCATAAAAGGGAAGCACCGTGTCAGCAACTAACAAATACCCATCTGTGAAGATTTGTCAATAAATATGAAAATACATCAACTTCACTACATTATACTACGACTGCTGCTGCTGTCCCAGCTCCTGTTCATGCTGATGATGATGATCTTTGGGTTGGGAAAAATGTGAAAAAGGAAACGGAAGTTTGTCATAAATATAACAGTTACGAGCAGTTTACAGTTAACTTCTCTTCATCACCCACTCCACCGAATGGAATATACTTCAAAGTAAACTTTTTTTCCAAATACTTTACGAAGTTTGCAACATTTTTCTATACTTCCGCACCGGATCCTGCAAATAATACAGCGTCCTACCTAAAGCTACATAAAAAAAGTAACGATAAGCATACAAACAATAACAACAACAAGAAACAATTGTAGCTGACGCTGTGATGAAAATGAGGAAAGCAGGTGAATGAACAATTTTCGCATTGCGTTTGCTTTCGGGACCGCAGTTAAGCAAGTGGTCAGGATAAAAGATTGGTGGGAGCCAGAACTTACTCTGAAATCTGCCAACGGTGTACTCGTATGATAAGTGTAACAGAAGCGAACAAATGGTTATGATGTCAGTAGCACGAGGGACGTATGACAACATTTTTATCTTGAAAGAGGGAATATTTATTATATGTAAAATGCATATTATTATATTTTATGCCATTCATAGCAACTACAAGTATTCCTCTACAACCTTATAAATATATTATAAACAAAAAGGGTGACTACAAAAAGCTCCGATAGAGAAAAGAAATATTTTTGGACTATATCGGTACAAATGATCTACTAATCTCTGTGATTCTTATGATATATAATCTAAGTCCAAAATCCTTTTTATTTAAAAACTTTAGTTGCTCACCTCATTATAAGAAATTCAAATAACTTTTTTTTAATTAATGTTTTTTGTTGTTGTATAGAAAATTCAATTTTGTTTTATATAACTAATTGGTTTTGAAGTTGATAGACCATAAATGACCTACAAGCTCATTCACGCATAGGAGACACCTGATCTCAAAATTATTCATTCGGGATCGCCTCAATTATTTTTTTAATGAACTACTTCAATTCAGTCAAATTTCAAATTCAGTTCGCTTTGTTCACTTCTTGCTTTACACAACCGCATAAAAATAGGTCTGGTGCAGTCAAGTCAGGTGACCTTGGGGGTCAGTAGAAAGTGGAGTTTTTGGATATTAATTTGTTTAGGAATTTTTGCTGGAACTCCGCTATAACCGGTCTGGCTATGTGTACAGCTGCTTTATCTTGCTGGAACCAAATGCTGTTGAAACGGATACATCTTGGGCACAGTTCTGAGTAAACAAACTCCTTCAACATCTTTAAATAACAGTTTCCATTGTGTTTGGAGCACGATTCGTGCGCTATCCTGTAATTAAGTAGAAGTCATCTTATTCTGTCGCTTGATGGATGTTCAATGACTGTTTGCAAATTTCTACAAAATAGTTCATTTCAATTTATTCTGAAAATAAGCAGTCATGGGGCAAAAATGAAATAGATCCCATAGAATACTCGTATATGCAATTGCACATGCCATGGATGTGATATAGAATAGATTTTCATATTCAGCTCCTACCCCGAACGTCAATTAGTTTCAGAAACTTTTACTAGGCTTGTCAATCACTTAACTACTAAAAATATTCATCAACACATCGTAATGACTGTCATTTGAATACGTATATGTATAAATCCTCGTATAGAGCTGAAATCCACTACTATAAATATATCATCCACATCCAATTAGACCACGTTGAGCATTTACCGCTGTCCCAGACGATTAATTTCTGAATTTCATTCTGTAGTTTCGTATTCACAAAGAAGAATGACCAATTTACCAAAACTTATTGAGGTTAATCGATGTATATTCAATATATTTACTCAAAATCAAATCCCTGATATTGCATAAATTGCAATACAAAAAAAAAAAAAAAAAAAAAAACAAAGATTAACATGATGTGGTAAAACTTTTTATGTTTAATGAACTAATAACTATTTCACTATTTTTTAGTTTTTTTACGGCATTTCGTCATCCATTAACATGGTTTCTGCTTAATTCTGAAATATGTGCAATTGATTCGTTACGACTTCTTTAAAGTTCAGCTTTTAATATTAGCTCTCACATTCACAAACGTATTTGCCATGCATGCATGAAAGCATGGAAATACGTGATAGTGCGTATGTGTGTGTAGCTGTATAAATATGATGAAACAAAATAACTGCAAATGCAACTTGTCCGGAAAGGATTTAATATTCATTGACTTCCGGCATTTTGCAATATGAACTTTTCTATACTCTATCCTAAGGCAAGAAAATCTTAAAAAACGAAACGAACTTTTCTCCTATCTCTTTCCGACTCATGAATTCAAGTGCATTTAAGTCCCCCGCACCTTGTATAGCTCTCAACACCTAACTTGGCATAACAAAGCTAAACGTTTCATTCACTTGGAAACGGATTGAAAATCTGGAGTTAAGTGCGTGTGCACAACGAGAGTGTATGAGTGGATTAATGCAGGAGTATGTGAGCATTTGACTTATAGATGTTATGTTTTGTTACACACGCACTCAAGTGCATTTCTCACAGACGCTGTCTCACATAAGAATTCTGTTTGTATTTGCACTGTCCTTTGCTTCCCTTCATACCGTTTCGGAACATTGAATGCATTTCGTTGCAAGAGTTTGAGTTTTTAAGTTCAAAGGATTTTATGAATGAGTGCGTAGGTATTTGTGCACAAAAGTGTTGTTACAGCAGTGTACAGGATTGTGAATTATTATCCGAAATTAATGTTTGAAAACACGAGGAGAATTATTTGCTGCTATCACTTGCATGCGTGCCGAGAGGAAGAGAGAATTATGATGTTTTTTAGAACGTTTAAAACAAATTACACACCGAGAATGAAATTTTCCAACACCTAAATGCTGTATTAAGAAGTGAAGTGATTTCTAAAGTACTTTTTGTTAAACACAAGTGAATGCTAAAGTACGATAGTTTCGTCGAAAAAGTAAACAGCTAAAGTATAAACAGCTGTAGATGAATTCAAGAAGATTCATTATGTATTTTACTTTAAAATATACATAAATAGATCTTGCAGTCGCCCTTTGTGTCCTTTATGGCACCTAATGTTAACTAACTCACAATATTCGCAAAATAGTTTTGCATCTTTGGATCTCGTACACATGTTTCACTTCATTCGTAGGATTTTAGTAACATTGTATTTATCTTGAGCCGGAAATTGAAATTGCATAAGACATTGACCCTAGTTTCACATATTACATTTACGAAAAAAGTTTTACCCTGTCATGCTGTAATATTTTATGAATGTCGACATCTCCTAGAGAAAGAGCACCATTTCTTTAAATAAATTCATTTAAACACATTTTACATTATACATATTTAAGCCTCAAACATCTTAAGAATAAAAAATTTGATGCAATTTTTCCATTTCATTCAAGAAAATAAAGAAAAGCAAAGAAAATATTTAGTTTCCTTATTAGAAGTGCTTCTCAGTTACTTCAAAGATATGTCTTTAAAGGTTTTTTTAAAGATAACACTATAAGAATATACATATATCAAGTAGACTGAAAATTTGCTCTGCTTACTTGGATCTGCAAAACCCAAATGCTACTTTATTAAGTCTATATATGTATATACGCTGTCAATAAATATATATATATATATTGACAGCGTATCACATGTTCCGTCGTGTTCTAAATATATGTATATTTCTGGTCAGTTAAATTGCATCTTATGAAGATCATAGCTTGGTAAAACCCTTTTTGCTTCAATTTTGTATCAGTTGATTGAATGGTACTTTAAGGGAAGATTGTTGACAATTTTCAGAGCTTTGTTTTGTGCAAATTATAATAACCTAATAGAACCACTCTTTTTGCAATATATGGTCCTCATCATCTTGGTTTCAATATTCAATTTACTTTTGAACTTTTACTTGGCGGTACTCAATGAAGACTTCATCTCATCAGTTATACCCATATCTTTCACACTTTCTTTTAGATTTCCCATAAATATGAACTGGCAAAGGACCAGAAAAGCAGACAAACACTGAATTTTGTAAGGAAAATTATTCAAGAAATCATTTACAAAAGTGGTCGTTTCCAATGTTGACAGTAAATAAAAACAACTGAAGAGTTATATTTCCAAAAAGAAAAGAAAGCAAATAAAACGTATTTCTAAATTTAGACGTCGCCATATGATCCTCGTAAAATTTAACATTAAACAAAAAGTGCACCCACTGCACACATTTGCTATGCAATTGATGGAGCTAACAAACATCACTAGAAATTTTTCCCCATCTGCCATTAATAAACATATCCATTTATCCGTTCAGTCTAACTCTAATCCATTCACGTATATTGATTCATTCCACCTGTCCATCTTCTGGCCTTTTCCACATGAATTTGCACAATATTTCAAAGCGCTTTCATCTTGTTACCACACATTCCGCCTAGCAGTTGCATGTGTTTATAAGAATGTGTGTCAATCACGGCTAAAATTCAGGTTTAATACATCAGACCATTATGCAAAATCCGTTAAAAGCCAGCCAGCGAATGCCAGATCCCACATATTTTGCTGCTCTGCACGATGTGAAAATGAATTGACTGTGTCTGGCAAATGGTCAAGCTTCAAATATTCTATTGCACAAATAGATTTTGATATTTTCCAAGTAGTAGCCATTGTTTTTGGAGCCAAGAGCATGGCAGTGATGCAAAATGGTAGATAAATGGAAATGCCACGTTAAATTTGTTATACTGAAGCAATAAAGAGGTGAGGGAGAACCGTGCTGGTGTCATGGAACGTAATGCTTTAAAAAGTGTGAGAAATTCGTGGCTGTAACCGCTTTAAGGCAATAGTTGACAATAGTATAACATTATGATAATGACGTGATATTCTGTATTTTTATACTCGAATAAGTTGTAAAGGGTTAAGGGTTGAATAGACAATGTTTGAATATTTTCTACATTTGCACAAGTTATACAATGCTGGTGCTCAATGGAAAATATTTTTCATTTATATAATAACATTTTACATGAAAAAACGTTGATCTCAATGGCAGCTCGAATCCATTTACAAGAGGTTTTAAATTTAAGTTTTTAGAAAAAATGGAAAATTTTGAATTTATTATAATTTTTTTTTTTATTAGTATAAATCATAATTTAATAGACATCTAGTAAAACGCGCGGTAATATAAAAAATACAACGTACGTAAATTTTTGTAGAGATAACAGAAATGTTGGATTAAGACAATCTAAATATTTATTTTCAACACAACTTGGCACAACTTAATTTGGATCTATGCTATTAACTATTAGGCCGTTTGAATAAAGTAATCACTCAGAAGCGGCAAACCTTGGCAGAGAAGAGAAGAATTGTGCTCTATCTGGGCAACACCAGGATAGAAGCTCCAATTGGAGATTATTTGGAGGGAGGGTCCTCATGCATCTGCCTTATGGTTCCAACTTTGCACCAAGTGGTTAGCAATTTGTCCGTTCTATGACGAATTGTGAAAAATTTGTACAGTGAATAATTTCCGTCCAAAGAAGCTTATGAAAATTTAATGTCCAATTTTTTTGCACATAAGGACAAGGATTGCTACGGAAGAGGCGTAACGGAATTACGTTCAAAAAATCACAAAACGGTGCATATTTGACATTATCACTATCATCGGATCATTTGAATTACGTTTAAAAAAGCCTTCAATATCATTCAAAAATACTGAATTTCTTTTTACTACTTTTCATATGTCGACAATTCTAATGCAAACGTGAAAAAACATACCATTCTGTCGTAGCCAATTCCAAGTTAGTAAAGTCATTTAGCTTTTTTGCATACAAAAAATCCACCAATGCTAACTTCTTGAAGCTCTTTATGAAGTTGGCCGCCTGAGTTCTGAGATCTCTCAATACCAGTGTAATTACTTTGAACTTTATATAGTGATAATAGTGGTATTTTTACCGTGCGTAAAACGTTTCATGACAAAGTTTTTTTTATAGAGCCAAAAGAATTAATCATGAAAATGTTCGTACTATGATTTTTAATGATTTTCAAATTGATTTAATTCAATATCAGCAGGCGGATCAATTTCCCTTAATTTTTGGTAATCAAGCATCACCGTAGTTTTCGTTCATTTCAAAACTATTTTTTTGTAAGGGTGATCTAAAGTCAAATGTTTCTGATGCAATACTGTAAGGGTAGACTGTAAGAATTCTTCAAACTAAACCAAATAAAACAATAAGACGCTTAAAAGCAAACTCTCTCCCACTTTTTTTCTATATTTTTTTTAACGGACCAGAAATTCGGAATAGAAACCACCATTTGTTTGGCAGAATTTTTCGGAAAAATAACTACAGATCGTAGACCATTTTCCACCACAGCAATGTAAGCTCTTACACATATAAGATTATGGGGAATCAAAAGTGGAATTGCTGCCTCACTCACAGTACAGTTCTAATTTGCTACCAAATAATCTGTTTTTACTTCTGTATATCAAAAATAAGTTACTAGATTAACACTTTTCGGTGAATATAAATCATGCATTCAAAATACATGTTTTAGGATTACTTCTTCATGGAAAGTATTTTGAAAAGTAACAAAGCAATTTTCAATAGTGTTTTTTTGTTTATACACAACTTATGCAGCACACTACGAAACCCATTTTCCACTCTTTGTGCACAATTTTTCATCACAAATTTTGTGCAAATAATTCCATTTATTCTTTATGAAATTTTCAATATTTTAATTTGGAAACTTATGTACAAGTCCCAAAACATATGTCAGAAATAGAATACAGGCTTATTGGGGACACAGCGAGTGAGTAGCCATAGGTAGAGCAATAGTTAAATTAACTATTGTTTTGCCAGCTTTTGGTTTGTCCAACTTTTCTACATTTGTTTTAATCAAAAGGCACAAGTATTTCCAAAAGAACTTTTTTAGAAAAGAAAACGAAACAAACTTTTATATTCTTACATTTTTCGTCGTTGTTGTGAGTTCTTTTCTTTTATAAACTTCTTGCGAACCTACAGCGAATACAAAGTTAAAGATAAAGATTAAACAGTAGTACGAACACGCAGTTTATTTTAGTGCAATTAGATCAATGAAACCTCATTGTCAGATATAAAAAAAAATAAAAAAAATAAAAAACATGTAAAGACGAGAAATTACGCTTGACGTACCAACATTTCAGAACACATTTTTTTTATAAAACTCTTGAATGTACATACATGTTCTAATAAAGTAACCATTTATTTTGAAGAACACTAAACATTCGATTCCTTTTATAGTTTCATATTTGAGTTTCTGAGTTCATATTTTCTGAGTTCATATTTTTTTCCAATATCGAGTGCACTTTAGATAACGCTCTGTAGAGCAAACAAAATTGAGCAGAAGTGTGACTTTATAGTATTTCCTTAAACCTGTGAAAACATTCCGCACTAAATTCATCTTATAATTCGGCAAACAATTTTTGCAATAGATGCTCTTCCACATGCGCTTTATACATTAATTTTTGTACGCTGCTCAGGACTCAGTTGTTTACTACGTTATTCGCTTGTTTATGGGCAAGTGGCCAGAAGCGAGGTTGTACAAGCACCATAATTTCAGCCGAATCAAAAATTATATACCTACTAATATCTGTGGTCACAACCCGTAACAGCCTAACTCGAGTTAGGACACAATTGAGTTATTAGCACCATCGTATTCAGCGTATCTAAATTTATTTGCTCTAAATTTTTCATGTTTGTATCTCTTCTAGGAAGGCAATTAATCCTAAAAAACCTAATAGCTTAAGTTATTTTTCTAAATGGCTGTTTTGGCATAACTACCTAAGTCAATTTAGGATTACAACAAATATAAACATTATATAGGAATAACAACCTAACTCAACATGAGAGATCGAATCTGAAATATTTTGACGTAGAATAACAATTTATGTCAATTTAGGCGCACTTAAAGTTTTTTATTTAATCTGGAATAATAGCCTAACTCAACTTGAACTTTTTGACTTTCTTTCGTTCAACAATTCATAAGAGCCTAAGTGTCTTTTTCGATAATATCTTTTGACTGCGAGAATAAACAACTATTTTTTGTTAACAACTAAGTAAAGAAATTCGTTTCCCTGGAATCTGTAGCAAAGTTTTCCAAAAAACACCTTCTCCTGATTTTCAGTGAAGATTCAAAACTTTAAACTCCTGTACTGAAAATATTGAAAAACAGACTTAGGCTGTTACGGGTTGTGACCACAGATATTTTAATAAAGTTCATTTCCTCAATCAGACATTTAATGAAATATATTTGCAGCCAACAACGTATATAATTAAAGTGGCACATCAAAAGCTATGTGATGTGGGATTTTCTCCATCTCGTGTCCAAAGCGACTTCTTCTCATAAATAATACACAGATTTACCTTAATTTGTCTTTAAACACTGGATATTTAAGAACTTTCTAGCAACAGTGCATACAGCTAGCACCGTCACTTACAAATGTACGTATAGAGGTGTGCTCAAAAATAAGGTTAATTTTCAAATTTCGCGGGCCACATACATTCGGCTTTCGATTATTATTTTTCTTATGTTGGTACACTCGTCTAGGAGATATCTTGACAGCTTTATCCATATAGCATATTTAGTTTGTTTATGAGAGGCATAAATAAGACAAGTGATTTGCGTGTTCGGCGATTTTCTGCTATCAAAAAAAAAAAAATGGATCCAAGATGTTGCATCAAATTTTATGTAAAAAATGGTGTTGAGTGCTCAAAAACACTTGAAATATTGACAGTGGCATACGGTAAGAGTACTCTGAGTCAAAAAAATGTTTACAAGTGGTGAAGCTTTTCACAGAAGGTGGAGAAGATCTGAATGACGACGCTCGCTCTGCACGCCCCAGCACATCAACAATCGATGTAAATGTTGAGAAAGTTAAGAAAATTGTTATGGAGAATCATCGAATCACAACTGGAGAAGTTGTTGAGGCATATCGGTTGGCTCATGCCATGCAATCTTTTCGGCAATTTTTGGCATGAAGTTTGTGGCAGCGAAGTTCTTTCCAAAATTGCTGAAATTTTACCAAAAACAACGTCGCATGAACATCGCTCAAAAATTATTGTATGACGTCAACGATGATCCAGATTTGCCTAAAAGAGTCATAACTGGAGACGAACCGTGGGTATATGGCTATGATATCGAAGCCAAAGCCCAATCGTCCCAATGAAACAGTTCACTTACTACGCTTATTAGGATGATGTCTTACGCATCATCCAACTACTATCATGTTTTATTATTAATTAATGATTAAGTAGAAAAAAATCTGAAAAACGATCATTTTTTATAGAAAATTTTGCCTTTATGTAAGCATGACCACTAGATCAATTTGTCCCAATTAAAACAATTGCAGACTCTAGCATCGTGAAGGACGCACCAACTCATCGCCAAATTAGTGGATATGTAGAAACCTCTTCCTACTCATATGTAATATACTGACTTTACTCTTTGACTTTTCCAATGAAAATTCACTTTTTTCTTAATATTTTCCAATTACAAATATCACATTAGGACGATCCCATAAAACATTTATGAGCTGGGATAACCTTCTGGTATCCGCTATAAATAATATAATTGCTGAAAAAATGGTGAAAGCTCCCATTATTCCAGAGCTTTGTGTAAACACACTTTTTTCGTACAGAACCAATTTTTATACTTGTACCAACTATAGTTCATAGTAGAGAGATCCTTTTCAAGGTAAGTGGGCATGTAAGAAATGCCCCTATATCATACATAATGTATTAGCTTGGCCCGTTTAGACGATAATATTGATATCATTGGTCGAAAATTGTAGGACGTTACTACAGCCTACTCAGGCATTGAGTAAGTTTATTTATCAGTAAACGAAGGCAAAACCAACTTATTTATTTCGACAAAAAATAAGTCTAAGAAATTTTTGTAGCAAAGTGAACATTGGCGACTATAACTTTCAAAAATATAAATAAAATCGGCCTGAAAATTACGAAAGGAGTGATGCTTGCAAATGCGTGCTATTATGAACTAAGCAAGCAACTGAATGATAAAAAAAAAACCTTTCTAGACGAAAAAACAATCGACTGTGCTAGACGTTGATCTCACATGCTTTGCTGTACAGTGCAGAATTCAAAATAATGATATAATTTGAGGAGTTTATTCTAGAAACTTTCAAAACAAAAAGTAAATCATAGTACCATGCTGTAAAGATGAATAAAAATGCTACAGTGAACTTGGACACGGTAAAAAAAGGCAATCCTTCCCTCGCCAGAGCCAAGTTTCTAAGTTTTGGTTAACAACTTGATGCAACGAATCGGAGAAAGAGCTTGCAAAAGTCGGAAGAATTTGAATTTGTTCTAAAACTGTATACGTTAATAATATCTACAAGCTTTTATTTTAAGAACAAAAAGAATATTTTATGAGATAAAGAAGACCACAAATTAAGATGACCCAGAAAAATATTTTTAAATATTACCTTCCAAACCACTGTGCGCAAGACATGTTCAAATATGCCATCGAACGATTATGTACTCATGTGTGTGTATGTTTGTGCATAAGTACCAGTATGTGGTAACAGTTTGTAACACTTTTTTACAGTCTCCACTTCAACTTGTCCATTACCAAGTGAACGCTTGTGGCCATGTGGCCAAGGTTTATGGGAAGCATCCAAGGCACTAGCAACAACCTCTAAGCCAACACATGAATCACTTGGGGAATGTTCAGAGATTTATTTTACTTGAAAACTCCTTTCTATTCCATGTGAGAATTATATATATGGTTTTAAAGTTTGTTTTACTTCAATGCTTTATTTAGTTTCATCGCATAGTTGTGGCAGATTCATTCCGTTGACATCTCTAATGTTTATAGCCAATAATAAACATAATTTCTCTATACGAGTGTGAAATGTATAAAGTAAACTTTGAGTGTTACATCTCGAATTGCTTGAAAACGTAATCCTGGGTCCTACAACTTTTATTAACTTCATTTGTCCTGTCCTCAGAAAACACTCATCCTTCTTTTCGTACATTTGAGTAGAAATGAAAATTGTTGTCGTAGTGTATTGAGTAGTTATTGTGCTCGTGAAGTTGATAAAACTTTCCCATTGCTCAGTGTGCCGTGTTAGGTTGTATTTCGTAGCTCAATATCAAATTATTATTGGGTTAATTGAAATGACACATTTCTCACATTTTCGATTTTTTTATATCGTTTCTTTCACTTCCCTTTTTAGACCTTCACCACCTTAAGCATTTCTATTGTTATTGTTAGGTATACCTGAAACTTTTTCAGCTTTTTTAAAACTTGTACATTTACCTTTTTATGAAGAGCTACTAACAAACTAATGCTGATATTGTTCCACTCACTTGGGATAAGCTGCAAAGCCATACAGTGGAGAGGAAGTGATTTTTTTTCTTTTATTTCCTTCAGCATTCAAGTGAGTACTATTTGTAACAAAAGTATTTCTTATCTAGAGTTTATTTGTAACACAGCAACACTCGAACAGGTGATGGCCAATCTTACGCGCACCATCGTTTTAGTGAGTTTTATTGATCAAGTGATATTCGCCCGTGTTCTGTTTCGCGGCAAATTTCTACAATTTTAAATTTAAATTTTAAATCTCGCATGTCTACAGACTCTAATCTAGGAAAGGATCATCATTTACCGAAGCACCATACTTCTTCCACATGACACGTTTGAACAAAAATAGTGGGAGTTGTCGTAGATAAATAAAAGTTTTTACATAACATTACTTCGCCAAAGTTAGGGAAAAACTAAATGTGGACTCCCATAAGCTATGCTCTCTTGTACCATCCATATGATAAATAGATATTAGGGCCTGAAATTTAATCATACAATAGCGCTTAATTCGATTATGTGATTCCGGTAAAACATACATATATAGCAGGAGTCAGCATTTCTGTAGTGTTTATTATAGTACAAAATTAGGAAAAATGAATCATAAGTCTTCATTTTCTGTTACATTAAAAAGTCCTGTTAAGTAATAGTATCCAATTAGATGTGAAATTGCCATGGAATTTATGGATTAACACCATTTATTCTTCTATATGTATTATCCTTAGATATTGTTTTACCCGCTTAGAATATTGTTTTATCATACTAAAATTTAATTTCCATCAAACTTTTTATCACTTATTATGTGTAATATCTTCCACTAAATGTAATATTTAAAGAAAATTTGATCATACTTCGCCGCGTCTTCTATATAGACGGTTCTAAGGGCTTTGAAATGTGATCATTATTGGACGACATATTTAACATATTAATGGTCTCCACCTGAACTGAGGTTTAAACATTTCTACAGTAGGTAATGGAACCATTACCTACAATAAAACTAAGAAAAAAATATTTTTTGTTATTTTTCCATCGACAAAGTAGACATAAGTAGACATCAAGACATATACTTTAGTACTACCGCAAAAAAATCAAACCATTTTTTATTATATAATATTAAGGTTGTTATAGTTAATGGTCTAAACTTCTAGAAAATAAAAAAAATCAATTTATATATTTTCTGGTCGATCAAACTTCAGAAATTTTATCGTCCCTACTTTTAAAAAGTTCTACTGTATATATTTTTTCAGTATTGCCGCAAAGCTTTTTAGCATTTTTAGCGGAAACAAATTCCGTTTCTTTGTTTTCTGATTCGTCAAACTTTAATAATGTTATCTTCCATAAAATTGACTTTCGACACAATTTTTCTCCTATTTCAAAGATAATATTCTATCAAACTATTACAATCCCATAATAGAATAATAATTCTGTGGTCACATCCCGTAACAGCCTAAGTCTGTTTTTCAATGTTTTCAGTACAGGAGCTTAAAGTTTTGAATCTTCACTGAAAATCAGGAGAAGGTGATTTTTGGAAAACTTTGCTACAGATTCCAAGGAAACGAATTTCTTTACTTAGTTGTTAACAAAAAACAGTTGTTTATTCTTGCAGTCAAAAGATATTATCGAAAAGGACACTTAGGCTCTTATGAATTGTTGAACGAAAGAAAGTCAAAAAGTTCAAGTTGAGTTAGGCTGTTATTCCAGATTAAATAAAAAACTTTAAGTGCGCCTAAATTGACATAAATTATTATTCTATATCAAAATATTTCAGATTCGATCTCTCATGTTGAGTTAGGTTGTTATTCCTATATAATGTTTATATTTGTTGTAATCCTAAATTGACTTAGGCAGTTATGCCAAAACAGTCATTTAGAAAAATAACTTAAGCTCTTAGGTTTTTTAGGATTAATTGCCTTCCTAGAAGAGATACAAACATGAAAAATTTAGAGCAAACAAATTTAGATACGCTGAATACTATGGTGCTAATAACTCAATTGTGTCCTAACTCGAGTTAGGCTGTTACGGGTTGTGGCCACAGAATTATTAGTTCAAGCAAACCTTGAAATGTCTGAGTTCCTCATACTGAAAACATGGTTTGGACGTATTATTGATTTTTTAAAGTTGGACTAGATGTTTTTCAATCCGATTTTTTGTTTTTATTTTTGTTTTAACAGAAAGGATTGACAATATTTTACTCCTCCTTCACTACTTTTTCCCCTGTTTTAAAAAAGTTTGATAATTCCCATATTAGGCACAACTTTGTACTGAATTATACCTTCACTTATTTCTACATTTCTCAACGTGGCATAGTTATTCATTCCAAAATGTTCGAAGGTGGTGCAATGTAAAATGAATATTGTAAATATTGAATCCTACATATTTTTGCACTAAAATCTGACCGGACAGTTTTATTGCAAATTTTCATTGTAGTTGTAAACTGGTAACATAGTCAAAATAACGCAATTAAAAATATTTCAACCTCAACACAGATAGTGGCTGTACCATCCCTCATAAGGTTCAACGTTGTATCGCAGCATATAATTAAGTATACGCGTCCATTGCCAACTACGAAGTTAAAACCAAATGCAAGTCTCTCCGTACGATAGCTTCAATATATGATACAGTATTTTCGTCTGGCGTAGTTATTTCCAGCAACACAAAACGCATTTTACTTGTCCTTACAGTAAAAACTCCAATCTTATTGTTTCGGGTAAAGGTAATTATCACATCACCACACACTAAAAAGGCATAAAATGTATAGAACTGTGCGGAAATTTTCAGAAAACAGTATCCAGGACATCAGTGCCAAGAAATAATATGTTATTTAAAATATCAGCTTAAATTTCATAGACGTAAGGTTGTATTAAGCCATCTCTTTAAAGCACAAATCGTTATGTAAACATATTATATCAATAAAGTCTAATGAAATGATAAATAAATATGATCGTGGTTTCGAACCCTGATACAAACATGTGATGGTTTGACGAACGCCTCGATTAGTTGAATAATCGAAAATTTGTAAAGGAGCTTCTCAAGCTGACATTGGAAATCGTCATTTAATTCTGGGTCCAGATTTAGCGAGCTAAAAAAAAACTGCATGTGAACTCACTGAATGTGAGAAGTTTTCCCATATTCCTTTCACAAATTGCAATAGAATAAATATTCTTATTCGATAGAAATCGAAATGTTTTATTCATATCCCTTTTAATGCCACTGCTCAAATCACACAACAACAAAATTCCAAAAATACAAATCACTTCCCACTGTGTGTCAGGCGATGAGTGTGATAAACCACTTAAAACAATATCTATGGCTTTTTATACCACAGTAACAAAAGTAAAGCATATGAAATGTCTTGACACCTTTTAGTGGAAACCAAAGTAACGTCAGCAGTTTCAACAGGAGAATGAAAAAAACATATTATTTCACTCGCTAAAAGAATGTATCAAATTTTGTAAATTTTTTCCGGGAAACAAAAATTTATTTTAAGTTTCATTTCTATAGTTTCACTTACACGAACTTTCAGTCACACGTGCATAACCGGAGTAACCGACAGGACGAAAACATTTGGAAAAAAAAATGTTGTGTCCATTTAGAGGTAGCAAAACTGTCAAGTAAATCCTGTCATAAGATAATATTAAAGTGGATAATTTGTTATCCCTTTTAAAAGAGAATAATGGATATTTATATACAACAAAATATTCTTGGGATCAAATAGAAAATCATTAGGAGTTGTGCCGAAAGTGCTGCAAAACAACACAATCATGTGTCCAAAAGTTCAGAGAACAATTTTAGCTAAATTCATGGAATTAACTAAATATTTAATGACTTTTTGGACCTTCTCAAATAGACTAATGGAAGGCAACATTTAATTAACACATTGGGTAATTTTCAGTAGAACAACATACATTTTGGAACTTTGATTGGAAACAACAACAAATGCGAAAAAGGATATTATTGAATAAAAAAGGTAACTGCGTAGATTAGTCATTTAATGAGGCAATTAAACTTTCGTAACGTTAACTGTTTATAGCTGAGCAACAGCATATAATGGTAGTGAGAAGGATTTAAACGATACGAATATGTAACGGTTTGAAAAAGAGGAGTAATTGAAAACCACAATGTTATTTCATACTGCAACCCTTTATGTGAAATTTAATATATTATTCATTATTGTTTAGAAACATAATACAGAGTAATTCCCAAGTTCGTCCCTTTCTTGTTATTTTTGGAAATAATCCAAATCTATAAATAAATGGGTTAAATCCATATTATACGACTATAACCCGCAGATAAGTAAGGTATCGGGTTGTTCGAAAAGTTCGTTCGTTGTTTAAAAGAAATTTATTTACAAATTCATATACAAGAAAACAAGTATTTTAATCTAATTATAATACAATTTCTCCTTTTTTAATAACTTTTTCCCTTCTCTCTGGGAGCTTTTTAATTCCTCTGTCATAAAACGCGAGGTCTTTCTAAAAAAACGTTTAATTCAATATTTTACTTTCTCGTCGTTATAGAAATTTAAATCCTTCAAGTGGTTGCTTGGACTGCGAAATAGGCGATAGTCGGACGGAGCGAGGTCTGGGGAGTACAGTGGGTGAAGTGAAGCTTCCCACCTAAGCTCTGCCAATTTCTGATGGGTCCGCAAGGCAATGTGAGGCCTCGGTGAGAGAGTAAAGTACCCACTTATCGAGGTTGCGCACAAATCCAAGCTTTTTGCTAACCCCGTGAATGGTAGAGACAGATTTTTTGATTATTTCAGCTATTTTCCTAACTGTTGCACGGAGATTAACAGTAATTAAATCTTTCACTCTTCGGAAACAATTTCTTCTGGTCGTTCTGATCTGGGGGCGTCCGTTACAGAGAAATCGACCGTAGAAATCTTTTAAATTATTTCTGGCAAATTCTTGCATTTGGTCTGTTTTCTTCATAAACAGACTTTATTTTTCGGCTGGCTTCAGCAGCCGTTTTTCCTTTTCGGAAATAAAATGCTCTTTTTCGCTAATTTTTCCACTTTTTACAACTTTTTTTAAAACGTTATAATCACTCACGACTATAACGAGAACATACATAAACAATAGTAAAAAGTTTAGGGAAGGGGAGGGACAGTGTTTGAAGGAACTGCTAGTCATGAGAACACACTTTAGTATTTTACAACTTCTGAAATTATTTATTTCAATTTATACCTACACTTAGAGAACGGTAAAATACATAATTTTCCATCAAAACTTTTTTTCAAGATCCGCTAATTTTCTCCGAACTTTGTGTAGTTACGGACTATATAATTTAGCAGTTATTGTAGTAGACGAAAATTAACATCTCATCAGAAAATTGTTCATAAATAAAAATGCTTTATAAAACAATACTACTATTAGTGTGACATTTTGTAGACCCAAGAAGCATTGTAAAATCGAATATCAGTTTTGAATTCCTCAATTGAGACAAATTTGATGATTTGATCGAATTTTAATAGCTACTAAAGGAGAAGTTTATGCTTATGCATTCCTTTGTAAGCAAACTGTAATTTAATATTGGAAGGCTATTCTCCCTCAGTGATATCAAAGTCCGCTATAAAGGGTATCTAGGAGGAAGTATTTGAATTGACCTGAGGATCAATTTCTGTGCTATATAATGGCAAATAATATTTTAGTATGATTATATTTAGTATGATTGTTTTCTTCTATTATCAGTTTTCCCAAGTAACCAACAAATGAATCACTTATTAAAGTTAAAAATGCATCTCACGCACTTTTTTGCTTATTTCGATCAGCATAATCGACAGACCAGGACTGTAATAAGAAAATAAATGTGTAAGTAAACCGATTAAACTAGGTCGTTCAGCGTTTATGTACGCCATTAAGACGAAAACATTGCTGCATTGCAGAATGAGGCCGGGAATACATGCACCACCCCACCGTAAGAAAAGTTCTAGTAAAATGCATTATGTGCAGATTAGTAAGCCCATTTCCTGCACTCTAGACTTTTACTGGATTATTTCCATACGCAACTCCGCTTAATCATATATTTATATATAAATATACATATATATCAATTTGTAGTCCTTAAGACAGCAAATTCCATTTCGTTTTTTGTTTTTTATTTCTTTTTTTTTTTTTTGCAGACATGCTCATACCTTTTTAAGGTTACAACCTCTTTTTTGCATCAATTCAGACTGCATAAATAAATTGTTTTCTTTCTGTTATGCTATCACATCCTACAAATCACCCTGGTAAGCATTTAAAAGTCATAAAGTTAATCGTATGTAGGTCTACCCTTAAAAAAAATTT
The DNA here is from genome assembly GCA_019455685.1 of Philornis downsi. Taxonomy (NCBI): domain Eukaryota; kingdom Metazoa; phylum Arthropoda; class Insecta; order Diptera; family Muscidae; genus Philornis; species Philornis downsi. The sequence goes on along the minus strand of JAHXMU010000112.1, from coordinate 146,097 downwards.
GCTTTGTTTTGTTGCGTTTTGATTTGTTTTTTTTCGTTTTTTTTTTTTTTTTGCTATTTTTTCTATAAATCGTAGACATTTTAAATTTATCCACTTTTCTTTGAAAGCCCCACAATAACTGATTTATTTGCCTTCAAACTTAAGAAAAGGCATGGGGGGAAATCACTTATTTGGTCTTAAAGCCCTCATATGCACAAGCTTACATACGCAAGAATCTTGGGCACAAAAGGCCCTTTTAGACATTTGCACATGTACACACATACTTACATATCTTTGCTACGTAAGAGATTTATCTTAACAGTAATTTGTTTTTATGTTTTTCATGCTTTGCTTTTGTTGGAAAGCTCTCACAGCAATAAGACCATTTGACAGTAAAGCTTAAATTTTCAACAAAAGGTTAAAGTTCGCATATAAAATCCTATCAGAAAAAACTGCTGCGCTGTCGCTTGTTGCCGCTTTGGCCTTTCACACTTATTCCCCCCGTATATTGAACGCAAACCTCTTCCTGAGGATATATGTATGCGTTAACTACATGCAAACACGCTCACATGTATGCATATATCAAGCCATTATTATCAATTGAATAAAGAATGTGAGGTTAAGTACATCAGTATCAAGTATTTCATGCGTTCTTTGATCTGTCTTTCTTCCTTGTACATATATCTGTCTAGGGCCCTTTACCTCTTGAGGATATCATGACCACCATGCCAGAGAGGAGGCTAAAGGACAAAGCTGCCATAGTTGAATGAATGAATGAGTGGGGCCAAAGGGGGTTTCTTTGATATTACGTGTGTGTGCACAAAGCGAAATATTTCTTAAATATTTATTTGTGATATGTGAGCCATAAGGAATTCCCTGAATACACATGAGTATAAGATAAAGCACAAGTAAGTGAAAATTTTCCCTTTTTGGAAAAGTACGCAGGCAAAGTAACATTCATAAGATCATTGGTTTTTGATTTGCAATTACTTTTTAAACTGTTATGTTACTTACTCATGGTTGGATCCGAGAATACTGTTCGACTAACAAAAGAAATAGGAATTTTTAACGCAAATTGTTATGCAAAGGTAGAGTTGCAGTAACTCTTTATAAAAAAGCAACCCTCTATCACAAAAATCTCATATCGAAAACGACTCAAGTTTAAAATAAATTTTTTCTTTGAACAATTGGTATGGTGCTTTGAAATCTTAATAACCAATCACTGCCACCGGCAGAATTATATAGAAGAAGTTTTTCGGAGCCAAAGATGAAAAATAGAGAGTATTACGGCGACATATAAAAAAGGAAATGAAAGACATGACAGCGGTGATGCACCTGTTTAGAGGAAATGACAGACACAATTTTTGAATCTTGAATTTTTAGACGGAAAACAAGGAAATTACTTTTTGGACTAAATGACGAATAAAATTATTTTCATTAAAATTTGATTATATAAAGGGTGGCGCACCAATTGCGCTACAGTAAGAAATGCAAATAAATTGTTTTTTTTTTTTTTTTTGTGTTCATTATATAGAGAATTAAATCTTATTTAATATAACTAATTGGTTTTGGAGATGATGGATCATAAATGGCCTACATACTCATTCACCCATAAGCGACACTTGATCAGGAAATTTATTATTATGGCCTGAAGAGTTGAAGTCGGGATCGCTTCGATTCAATCAGTTGAGAACCAGCGGAAAGTGACGTTTCTGGATATCAACTTGTTTTGGAATTTTTGATCGAACTCCACCTTAACCGGCCTGGTAATGTGTGCAGTTGCTCCACTTTGCTGGAACTAAATGCTGTTGAAGCGGATACCGATCGGCGCAGTTCTGGGTAAAAACACAACTTCAAGATCTTCACATAACGGTTCCCATTTACATTGACATTGTGTTTGTAGCACGATTCGTGCGCCACCCTCTAGGTATAGTAAAAGGGAATTCATTATTTTTCCAATAGATGGCTTTAGTAGCCCGTATCTCTCATTGTAAATATAAAAGCGATCGGGTTACGTTAAATGGCATTAAAAATGTGGTACTAAAAAATCTACTCAAAATACAGTAATTAATTGGCATCGTATAGTTTGAGCAGGCGTCAGAAAATTTTTTCATCAAGTAAACGCGAAAACGCGAACCTGGAGCCTAAAACTGTGGATGTTGTTAATAGTCCTGATACTGCAACTAGCAATTGTGTCCAATATTGGTTTCATCGGTTCTATTCTCCTAATTACAATGCAATGAGGCACTATACTCTGGAAGGCCAATTGTTGAAAATGTCCATAATTTTATCTATTTAGTTGAAATCGTCAAGTTCGGCCTGCATATGTTGTGTATATTCTATTCTATGTACTTTCTTTAATATTAGCGATAATTGACGACACCAATGCTTATTGTTAACATTAAAAAAATGCATAGAATATGCTTAACTTACAATACATGTATGCACAGTTTCCATTGCCCAGAAGCTAAACCTAACATAAAAATTGTTTGGAATCGCCTCCATAATGATGGATGTAAAAATAAGCTCAATGTATGAATTTCACACGAGTTGGCGCAAAACACAAAACTTACAGACCGAATGTTTATCTGCCGGTCGCTGCTGGATCGCAATAAAACCGATCCATTTCTGAAGCGGCTGATAACTGATAAGCGAAAGAGCAGAACAAATGATAGCTAAGTCAGCATTAGCAGAGAATTATCTGCTATGAGCTGCTCACCTACGGCCAAACTCTGAATTCGAATCAACACTATTTACAATTGAACCGTATGAGGAAAGCAATCGTGCAGAAACGGTCAGCTGCAGCCAATTGCAGAGTAACTTTGTTCCATTAGGACAGCGCTAAGCCACGCACATTGATAGTGACTCGATAAAAGCGCCGAGAATTTGGTTGGCAAATTCTGATGTATTTACCCCATATTCCGGACCTGGCACAAAGTGATTGCTACCTGATTCTTTCCATGGCAAATAAAATGGTGGCAAAAGAAACTTGTGAAAATCGGCTGTCCTAGGGAAACGGAGATCTATCAAGAAGGCATAATGGAATTACATTCAAAATGATAATGGTTATTAAATAAATTGGTGTATATTCGACATAAATCGGATCATTATAACTCTACTAAATAAATCCTTCGACTTCAGGCAAAAAATAATTGATTTCTTTTTGCTAAATTTTAACGAAGAACAAATTATTTAGTTGTGTCACAAAGGAATACTGTAAAACATAGACTATATCATACATGTGCTCATGTGGAGAAGACATCTTTCACCTCAACAAAATTTAATGCACTGTTTATTGTTGAAAAAATGAAAGAATGCAGTTATTATTATATTATGATATGATGAAGCTACAAAAAAATACTTTTTGAAACTTTTGAAACTTTTTAACAACAAATAGCTCAAAAATAAACGCACCCTTTCTAAGATGTTATATCTTGAAGAATATTTTCCAATTTAAGATATGTTTGTTAATCAGGGACATTACTTTATTATTCATTTTTGGAAAGGAAAAAGTCGCTGCTTTTCAAACGACATCAATGGCTTAACAATATATCATCTCTGTCATTGGATATGACACCATAAACATATAGTATGGCTGATAAATTTTACTATTAAGATATAACTTAGAGATGTTGAAAACTATTTTCTTTCCAGAGCGAAAGAGAGTACTTTTATACTATGTTTATTATATTTATTACCAAGATGTTATACGACAAATACTCGAAACTTTTATGGCAGAATTTTGAGCGAAACTTCCCCAATAAGCTGATTACAGGAAATTGCTTATTCGGCTATTTTCTGAACATAATGCAACTATTATTTTCTTATGTGTTTGCTACAAATAGTTTACAAAACAGAACTATCAAATGTGGATGATTTGAAGCATTGCATACGAATGTTGACTGAGGCAATTCCCGCTGCAACCCACCAGGATGTAATGAATAACGATGCCTCAAATGCATCATCGAGCGTGAAAACCATTTCAATTTGGCTACTTTTATGGACCATCAAAAAGTTATTATTATGTGTGCTTCCAAACGAATAAAAAAAATATTTATTTGAGTTTAAATAAATTATTTTAAATAAAATTATTTGAGTTCATTAATGTAATGTTGCTACATTATAAGTCAGACTGTAGGTTTCTATGCTTGAAAAGGCATACAAACCAATATTTCGAGCCCCCGAAATTCGTACCTCATGCGAATTTTGGACTAGTTTGGACTAATCGTCAAATTTAAGGTGTCGATTTGAAAAATATGCTATTTTTTTATTTTACCTACCTATTTATGTACATTCTTTGGCTGGAGCACATATTAAACCTGATCATATACGCTTACATATCCATATCCACATACTCGTACACATACTAAACCTGGAACACATACTAAAACAAAATACGGAATCGAATGGACGGAATGATAGGCTTAAATCAAAATAGATCTTTACGGCCCTCGTAAGCATGTATGGTGTCCTAAATGGACGAATGAGTGGCAAACTTAATTTTCCTTCATCTACTCATTTTAAAGTACAAAGTTAGAATATTTGAATGCAAAAAATGAGAAAAATACAAAGGGAACGGTAAATCATAATGTTATGTAATAAAAAAAAGAATCACTTTAAAATTGTCCATTTATTGCAATGTTATAATTCTGCTAACAGCTACCACCTACTGTTCGTCTTCATACAACTTTCTTTAGTTACAGCAACTTGTTCGTCCCATCTGCTGCATATTTAACTTAAAGCTCAAATAATAAACCGACCGTCATTCCACAGCTGCATCCTTGATTTGTCACCTTGCAACGCCTTTTCAGAGCATAGCAACCATGTCATCGATGGCGCCACCCAATGTAATTCTATAATGACCCGCAGAAAAGGTGTGTTTAATTAAAATTTCTCTTAAAGATATAAAAATATGCATACATATATTTAAAATAACATTCCTGCGCTTATTTTTATTTCTTTGCTTCGCCCGTAAGTACGAACTTACACATCTATGCCACACAGTATTAGAATCTACATAACTGCACTAGGACAACGGCAAATGTAATTTTAGCATACAAAGTTCTGCCAGAGTATAAATTCTCCTTACTACCTATCTACGTATGTATGTATATGTATGGATGGGTACACACATACGCTGAAGTAATGCAATTACCATATCCTCCTCCAACATATGAAGAAACATTTGCCACAACTTACACCACCACTTGTCACAAATGCTTTCACAATTTATCCGCACGCCCTTCACGTTTGTGAGCAAAGTTAGTTTCCTGGCCAGTAGTTGCACGACGGTTTCGTTGCCTACCTACACCTTGCGCTATGCATGATGCACGACAGGAGTGTGGCAGCTACAACAACAAAGTAGCGAAAATCTTTATGCAAATTGTGACTACAACCGTGAGGGAGACCAAAAGAAATGGAATAGTAAAAACAGCAACAAAAAAGAAAGTCGAAATAAATTGAATTTTTATGCAGTTGTTGTTATTTTGTAGCTGTTGTTGCAAGGATTTTGCAACACATTCAAAACCAGGACACAGCACAGTTGATTTCGCCAAGAACGTGGCATAACCAACAGCGAAGGAGACTCACAGATATAACAAAACAAAAAGATTAAATTAAAAGTCGAAATGTGCAGTTTGTATAAAGAAGAACTACTGTATGGGCAGCACCTCGATGCAAATGTACTGATATTTGTATATAAAAGTAGGGACAGAGGTATGAGTATTCTACACCATTTCCTTCAGAATACAGAAGTAAATAAAAAAGGATTCAAAGAATGAAGTTTCATTAAAAATGTATATTCAGTCCATCATTGTAAATGAAAAAGAGCATCAGCAGAGCAGAAATGTTGTAAATAAGTTAAAGAGACAATATCTAAAATCAGCCTGTAATATGATTTGTTTATAGTCGGCATGCATGCCTAAATATAACATTGCATCAAATATACCCACATGTCAAAGAAAAGGATGGGAACACATTTTACATAGGGTGATTTCTTAATCGAATAAAACACTCAAATTTGCATCATATATTCAAATTTTTTATTGAAATCGATAAATTGGTCCTTGCCATTTAATTTTTAAAGATAATTTCATGTAAATGTTGTCCGCGACTCCGTCTATAAAAAGTCCATTCGGAAGGTCCAATTTTTCGTCACTTTTTCGAGCATTTCGGCCTGTATTCCCCGAATAACGCATGTTATGTTATCCTATAAAGCTTCAATAGTGTTCGGCTTGTCCACAAAGACTAACGACTTGACATAACCCCACAAGTAATAATCAAGAGGCGTTAAATCGCAAGATTTTGGGGGCCAACTTACAGGGCCAAATCGAGAGATAAGTTGCTCACCAAACTCATCCCTCAATATATCCATTGTTTCATGCTGCACCGTTCTGATGAAACCACATGTCAACCTAGTTCAACTCAGCCGATTGGGACAAAAAAATTCCTTATGGTTGAGTAACACATGCCCAGCCGCTGAAAACGGCGATGAATTGACATTTCACGATCGTCATTAATGCTGGCTGCTACGGCTGCAATATTTTCTTCTGTACGCACTCTACGCATGCGAGTCGATGGTTTTATGTGCAACAAAGTAAATTTGGTGCGAAATTTGGAGATAACAGCATGAATTGTTGATTCAGCAGGTCGATTATGATGACCATAAAATGATCGTATCAAACGATGCACATTTGTCACAGAGCACGAATTTTGATAATAAATTTCAACGATTTGCAGTCGTTGCTCGTTTGTTAGTCTTTCCTTGACGAAATGGCAGAGTATACTGTACACTTTTCACTTTGACAGATGACGTTTGGATGTCATTACCAACCAGTGCTGCCAACCTGAAAAAATTAAATTTATGGTCATTGTCGATTAATGCAGCTACTCTAAATTGTTGCTCCAAACTTCTCTTCTGCGATTCGGGCCAGTTCATTTACTAGTCTTCAGCTTTACTAGCCTCAGGTGCAAAAGTGGACAAAATCAAGAAATTTGATTAAAATTGTAAAAATCTTCCTTCTTCAGGAAAATATTGTGTGTAGAAGTGTAGTTACAACTGCCGGAGATAATTAAGTTTATTATGCGGAAGTAGTAATTTTGTATCTACTAATCAACTTGCGAAATTTTGCTGGTTATTGTGGAAAAAAATTGAGTGTGACTTTTCTCAACCCATTTTGAGAATAACTTTGGTAAACCAAAAAGGCAGCTGTTTATCCCACCAAAAAAAAAAAAATATGAATTATGAGGTGTTTTCAAAAAATAAAATGAATTTTCAAATGTCGCGGGCTACGTACATTCGACTTTTGATCATAATTTTTTTATGTTGGTACAGTCATCTCGAAGATATGTTGAAAGTTTTATCCATATAGCAGGTTTAGTTTGTTTGTGAGAAGCTTAAATAATACAAGTATTTTGCGTGTTCGGCGATTTGGATTTTATCTCCTCAATCGTCGCAAAACGCCGTCCTTTCACGGGTCTCTTCAATCTTGGGAACAGGAAAAAGTCACAGGGGCCAAATCTGGTGAATACGGTGGCTGAGGTATGATAACGGTGTTGTTTTTGGCCAAATAATCTCTCTCAAGCAAAAATGAGTGAGCTGGTGCATTATCATGTTGCAAAAGCCATGAATTCCAGCCGTTTTTTTCGTATTGTTTCACGTAACTGCCGCATAACTTCAGGGTAATACTCCTTATTATCGTACGACCTTGTGGTAAGATCTCCTGATGCACTACACCATGGTAATCGAAGAAAACAGTGAGCAAAACCTTGACATTTTATCGAACTTGGCGTGCTTTTTTTGGTCTTAGCTATCCTGGACTCTTTTATTGGGACGATAGGGCTTTGGTTTTGACGTCATAACTACATACCCATGATTTTCCACCAGTTATGACTCTTTTAAACAAATCTGGATTATCATTGACGTCATCTCACAATTCCTGAGCGATACTTAAGTGACATTGTTTTTGGTCAAAATTTAACAATTTTGGAACGAACTTCACTGCCTCACACTTCATGCCCAAAATTTCCGAAAAGATTGCATGGCATACGCCAACTGAAGTGCCGACTGCCTCAGAAACTTCTCTAATTGTTATTTGACGATTCTTCATAACATCGGGAACATCGGTTGTTGATGTGTTGGGGCGTCTAGAGCGAGCGTCGTCATTCACATCTTCTCGACTTTCTGTGAAAAGCTTAAGTGGTACATTTTTTTGACTCAGAGTACTCTCACCGTATGCCACTGTCAACATTTCAAGTGTTTTTGAGCACTTAATTCCATTTTTTACACAAAATTTGATGCAACTTCTTTGATCCATTTTTTTCGATACAGATAATCGTCGAACGCGCAAAACACTTGTCTCTCACAAAGAAACTAAACATGCTATATGGATATAACCGTCAACATATCTTCGAGACGAGCGTACCAACATAAAAAAAAAATAATAATCGAAAGTCGAATGTACATAGCTCGCGAAATTTGAAAATTCGCCTTATATTTTGAACACACCTCGTACAAATAATCCCTTTTTATTGTTCTCTGTCGTGGTAAAAGAAATAGGTAACTAACTGTAGGTGATTTCGCCTTAATTTCGATAGTCCTAGACAACTTAGTCCCCTGTTCTTTGACTAAATGAAAATAAAAGTTACACTAATAACTAACTAAACGAGAAAAACCAGCTACAATTTCTGTAGAACGACATATACCCGTACGTGTTTCTCCATATCGCCGCCTACATAGATTTCCCTTTCTCCGTCATTAGTTAATATGTAAATATTATATCATATGTAGATCCTTTCGCTCAATAAAGCACGTAACGACCATTATTGTGTCATATTTTCAAATTGATTCTAATTTCTGTGTAATTAACATTCTCCAAGTATTCTAGCGTTTACTAAGTAGTTGTATATGTTTTGCATGAGTATTCAATCGCGCGTACGTCATATTGATGTCGTTTGATGTTATTCGTATGACACATGTCGACAGTCTGTCACATTTCATGTATTCTAATAATGATTCTGACATTGAGTGATTGTTGTTATTCCTCTGTCACCAAAACATTCATATTTCACTGTCACTGGTAGTTTGATGTTCTATTATCTCCAAATGGCAGACACCTTTTGAATATCAATTGTGAGGCATCCAACATTATCTGAACATCGGATCGAGTGTCTTTGTAGAATATTAATTAATATGAACACATACGAATAACCTACGGACAGGCAAAGAGGTTATGGTACTACTTGTAATTACAATCTATCTGGTTTTGACCTTGCCTGTCATTATTTCTAATTTTGAAAATAAACCATGTTGACTGCTGCAATGGAACTAGACAGAGCTTTTGGGGGGATTTTTTTTTTTTCAAAAATACCAATTGTAGGCAACGAACTCGATGACCGGTGTAGAAGAGGGCGACCGAAACTTCGTTGGAAGGACCAGGCTTGGTGTGACGAATTTTAGGAGAAGCTCAGAAGATCAAGGCGCTTGAAATAAATTTCTAGGGACTGAGTGTAATAGATTAGGATGTCTATTCCAGTCGCCACCTAAAAAGAAGAATTGTAGGCAAATATTCAACGTTAACAAATTATTTCATATTTCTATTGTATGTGAAATGAAATATAACAATTATATTAATTCTTTTATTGCACTAAATGGATGTAAATTTGTTTGTCAGCTTCACCGGTCTGTGTCCATTCAATGAAATTATACAGGGTGGGCCATAAGAGTGTTGGCGGTTTAAATATTCAATTAAAAAAAAACTTCGAAACATAAAAAAATATATTTGTATTTTTAAAAAGTAGAAGCATGGGAATTTTTAAGACTTAAAAATAATGTTGTCCAAATGGCTTCCCTTGGCTGCTTGACACTCTTGGAACCGAAGTCGCAAATTTTGGAAAACTCGTTGAAAAGTTGTTCTCGGTATTTTGTTACTTTCCTGAATAATGTTCCTCTTCAACTGCTCTAAATTGGTCGGATTATTCTCGTAGACTACCGATTTGAGGTAGCCCCAAGAAAATAATCGCATGGAGAGAGATCGGGGCTACGTAGGGGCCATTCAATATCCCGCCTTTTCGAAAAGAGTTTTCCAGGAAAAACATTTTTCAGCAGCTCTGTGGATACCCTAGCCATATGACATGTGGCCCCATCCTGTTGAAACCACATCCTCGAGGTATTGCCTTGAAGTTCTGCTAGCATGTTGCAATAATTGTTCGCTCTAAGCGTCATCGCATGTCCTCTTTCGTCCTCAAAAAAAGTATGGTCCAATAATACCGGTTGACGTTATCTCAGCCCACACGACAAGCTTAGGGCTGTGAAGTGGACGTTTATGCAAGCGTCGGGGATTAGTCTCGGACCAGAACCGACAATTTTGCTTGTTCACATGGCCATTAAGGTGAAAATTGGTCTCATCACTAAAAATCACGTTGTTGAAATTGTTGAACCGCTCTAGCATCAAATTGACAAAGTTAAGTCGGTTATAGGCATCATCGGGTTTTAATTCTTGGACTATCTGAATCTTATAAAATTCAAAATTCGTCGTAAAGTTGTTCTTTTGACATCCAAAGACTGACTTCTCTTACGTGTTGACTGTTGCGGATTTCGCTGAACTGAAACACGAACACGCTCCACAATGTCGGCTGATCTTGCAGAAACTGGGCGACCACGAACCGTAATTGGTATTGTTGAGCCGGTTGTTTCGAACATTCTGATCCATTTTCGTATCACATTGGCGCTTGAAACTTCACTTAAATCGTGTAAACCGTGTTCATGCCGATACAAACGTCGTGCAGTAATCACTGATTTATTGTTTTCGTAATACGTTAGGACACAAAATGCACGCTGCACTCCCGTGTACGGCTCCATGGTGTCTAAATTTCCAGGAAGCGGCGCAGCGAACAACATATCCCCCCGCCACCCCGCGCCGCGCGTTACCGAGAAATTGAAGAATTAAATCGCCAACACTCATGTGGCCCACCCTGTATATTCAAATACCAGAAATGTTTTGTACAAGGGTTATGTAAAACGCTGCCAAATTTCAGCAATTTTTGTTATGTTCTGTCTTCATAATTAATTAAGATTGTATTAAAAATTTGGTCCAGTTTTATCAAATTTGTTGTCAGAAAACGGACAGACATCATGCAATTTTTAAATAATGGTAAATGAAAGGTAAACTGTTTATTTTTATTTTATTTTTAATTTCATTTTATTTTATTTTTAACTGACATAAGTTTCACAAATCACGGAATAATATTAAAAAAAATAGCAACTGAAAACTTGACAAATATTTTTTGATCAAAATTGACGCAATACTAAAAAACTGAAGAGCGAATTCACTTCATGTCTATGACACTAGAAGCGTAAATTTCATATATTACCATGTTTTTAAGTTAAATGTTTTTAAGTTAAAGGTTCAACGATATGAATCATGCCCTTCAAAAATTGCCTTGGAAATAAGAATTTTTCTACCGAAAAATAACAACCAATGTATGTAGATTTAAACATGTGCATTCATCGACGATCACGTCAACGTTTAACGTACGATAGAAACCGAGCAACTCTAACAAGGAGGCTAAAGCTGCATCATAGGCAGGTTAAGGACAATATCGGTCATCCTCTACTCTGTAGAAATTAATTTGTTCTTACAGTTCGCCCTCTCACATGTTAAAAATTTGGCACATCATTCAGGACATTATGTCCAGCATAAAAACTTTTTCTGCCTATAACAGGCAGCAATTGATATACGTTTAAGGTAATTATCTCTGATTTAATTAATGAATTGACTTAAAAATTAATTAAAATGAATTATTTGAACAACTACTGTTAACTTAAATTGAATTGAATTGTTAGATGAATTGAATACTATTGTTATATGATGTAAAAGCCCACCTACCCAACCATGAAATTGAAAAAGCCCCACTATTTGTGATGCATAGGTGGCAACCCAACGGTGCACGGAGGTTTCGTGGCTGTGGTGGGCAGGAGAACGGGTTTCTTTGCCGTTCAACAACCACCAGGACCACGTCGCAAGCCGCCCTCAGCTTTCGAATAAATAATGTAAGTCTTAAATCCGTAACCTCTTTTTTTCCAAAAAAATATACCGTTTCCCTAAGTCAGTGAAATACAGAGTACGAATAGAAATTCAGATCTCCTTGTTTTCCAACCTCCTCAACTGAGGCTAAGCTCCTCCCAAATCGCCGATAGTGAATTGGAACCTGAGTTCCAGAAAGAAAAAAGCAAACGATTTAACAATAGGCGATCCAATTTTTAGAATGTGTACATAATCGCCCCTGTCATGGGCATGGTTATAGCAAAACGTTAGAAACAAAAATGATTATCCAGTGAAAAATATGGCAACCTATTATGTATAATAAGAAGCCGTTTTTGACATACCCGCAAAACATAGCACAGGACGGCAACTGCAGTAATATAAGTTTAGTATAACATAAAAAACAAAACTTTACCATGAAAGGACAAATTCATCTCAGAAAAAAATTTGACTCTTTTTATTTATTCCCAAAATGTACTCGTTGTTAAAAACTGATATTCGTGAGATGGCAAAATAAAATTTATAAAAAAGAGTGAATTCAGAAATGCCTTATTTTCGCTCCAAATTAATGTTATTCGTGGGGAAAGTAATGCTGAAAAGTTTAGCATTAGAAATTAGTTTACATAAAACATGAGATAGTTCTTTTTTTACTTTCGTGGAATCTAATAATTTCCAGAAATTTTATCAATTATTATGAAATTACCAATTTGCAAATTAAAATAAAATTTTTGAATATACAGGGTTGCCCATATTCGACGGACCCATGTTTTTAAAAAAAAAATCAAAGAAAAAAATAAAAATTTGGCGGTTGGCAATCGTATTCATTTAATTTGTTCCAAGTAGATTTGTTTACATCAATTTTTGAATATGATATCTCTCAAATGGCCGCCTCTGGCGTTGATGGCGTATTGTGCCCTTTTTGCAGCATTTTCCATCGTTTTCGCCAACATTTCGACCGGAATAGCGGCTATTTCTTCACGAATGTTGTCCTTGAGCTCTTCTACGGTCCTTGGCTTGTTAATGTAAACCTTTGACTTCAAATGTCCCCACAAGAAGAAGTCAGCGGGCGTCAAATCGGGCGAACGCGGTGGCCAGTCCAAATCACCACTTTTTGACATCAAACGGCCCGGAAACAAATTCTTCAGAAAATCGATTGTTATGCGACTTGTGTGCGGTGGAGCGCCGTCTTGTTGAAACCAGAACTGCCTCATACGCTTTCGACGAATAATTGGCATCACAAAATTGGTCATCATGTTGCGATAACGCTCCTGGTTGATGGTAACAGCATGGCCACTTCCGTTTTGGAAGAAAAACGGCCCAATGACCGTTTTCGCACTAACGCCGCACCAAACTGTGACTTTTTCGTCATGAAGAGGCAATTCTTGAATCTCCTGAGGATTTTCAGTGGCGTAAATACGGCAATTTTGCTTATTTACGGTCCCATTCAATGTGAAATGGGCTTCATCGGACATGATAATTTTGTTCCAAAATTGCTCGTCATCATCGGCCATTTCGATGACTCGTTGGGCCCATTCCAATCGACGAGGCTTGTCCGCAGGCAACAATCTTTGCGTCAATTGAATTTTGTACGGGAACAAATGCAAATCAACGCGAATAATCCGTTGTAAAGTGGACCGAGCCATGCCCAACTGCTGAGAACGGCGTTTTTGGGATGTTCTTGGGGACCTCTCAACACTGGCTCGTACGGCAGCGATATTCTCGGCCGATCGCCTTGGTCGACTTTTATTTGGCCTCTTCGGATTAGAAAGAGCCTCACCAGTCGAAAATTTTTCGTATAAACGCTTAATGGTGTTCTTAGAAGGCGCACTTCTCACATTTTTTAATATTTTAAAAGCACGTTGAGTTTTCACAATTGACTTCTTCTGTTGAATGTAAATTTCAACTATTTCCGAGCGCTCGCGTGGCGTGTATTGTTCCATGGTAAAAATCTGCTTGGACTGACGCTTCAAACCCGGTATATCATTAAGCGATCTGACATCTCTGTCAAAAGTTATGGCGTTGCCAGATGGGTCCGTCGAATATGGGCAACCCTGTACCTGAAAATTTCTGAATCGCTTTAAAACCAAAAAGTGTTCTTAAAAATTTTTAATTCTTAAGAGACAATACTAATTTTTTTGTTTTTTTTTTTTTTTTTAATGCCCAAATAGTGACTTCTCGAATTGCATAGAATATGCATTTATATTGTTTAAAACCTCCTTAGCTCTAATAGGAATTGTTAGAGGTTTTAATATTTTCCATAATACTGAGGAACTGAGTATAGATAGTATAGTATAGATCACTATAAAGCTTAAATTCAAATAAAAACAAAATCATATTTTTGCTTTATCTAGGAATTATTTTACATAAATGAGTGCATCTGCACTTTTTCAAAAATTGAATTTTCGATGTTAAATTTTTAAGCACTTTGCCGAATAAAGTTTCACTTCACAATATTTCAACAGTAACACAAATATTACAATTGACTTTTTTTAACGTTTTTTACCGCTCTAAAAAGCTTAAATAATTTATTGTTATTTAAGTAAACTGAAAACTGTTTGTTTAAATACATTGCAATCTTATATTTTGCTTAAAAAAATTCTAACGAAGAATAATCTCAGTTAAGTCTTTTCTCACAAATAGTTTTAGAGACGTAATTTAATGAAATTTGAAAAAAAAACAACAAAATTAGGGCAAATTTTATTTTATTTCTGTATCAACCAAATTTAAACTTTCGATGAGAACTTTTGAAATACCAAAAATAATATATATATAACTAGCTGACCCGAAAAACGTTGTTTTGCCTTCAAAATGAATTGCAAAAATCTCATCTCCAACGCCATCTATCACTTTAAATAAAACCTTTTAAACCTTCCGGAATACTCTACCAATAATTTAAGACCAAAATGAGCCAAATCGGTCTAACCGTTCTCGAGCTTTAGCGAGACTAACGCACAGCAATTGATTTATTTATATATATAGATAATAATAATATTAATAATAATAATAATAATAATAATAATAATAATATAAATATAAATAATATAATATAATATAGATAGAAGATATTGAAAAGATGTATATGTATATTCAATTCATTCGACATCAACTCAATTTTGAAACGAAGCCTTATTGTGAATAACCATGTAGTGAATAACAATTTTATTTCATTCCTTTTAAAGTTTATTCAATTTCTCACTGTAAGTCCCAAAGATACGTTGAAAATCTTCAGAAATATTTCTATTTGTATAAGTTTGAATATAGTTGGTTTAAAATATTTCACAAACCATAATAAAACAACAATAATATTGAAGCACTTTTGAAATACCAAAAATAATATTTATGTAATATTGAAAAGATGTACATTCGATGTATGAAGCGAGTAAACTATTATGTGATATGAAATTTTGCAACAGAATGCTATTGAAGGAAGCACTTTCAATTAGTTTTGCCAAAGTATGATTTGTTCAGTTAATGTAGCGAAGTAATTATGTTCACATGAAAATAAATGGATTTGCCTGCTCGGAGTGCCAACATGACAAGTTCGATTGTTGTAGAAATTTCTTAAAAATTGATAACAGGACACCAAGTAAGGGACATTTTTTTAGTACCCTCGTATTTGCCAATAAATATTTAATGGGCAGCCATAACTAAAACACTTTGTATTTTATGTGCGACAATATGCTACAGTCGATGAGATTTGTTACATCTAAAGAAATGGCATAGGCAGGTATTGTTAGTTTAGGATGTTTTTTAGCAGGCAACATTTCAAATTTCGAAGAAAATGTCTAATTTTTAAAATAAATTAATCAATTAAACTGAAAACCAATTTTTCTCAAATTTAGAATATTTTTTAGTCTTGTTTTTTAAACAAAAGGCAAAATATGTAACACTACGCGTTTTAGTAATTGCCAGCTTATTATCCAAGTCATTGGCCTCTACCAGGGATAAACTTACGAGTCATTCACTTTATATTTATTCTTTTTCCCACGACTCACTAACTAAATTTGAAAATAAAGCGCTTTGTTTGCCTTTTGGAAAAACAAGTGTAGACTGTAGTGTTCTAAGTACTGCCAGCATATTGTTCGTTTGAGTTTCAATAATTTTTTAATCAGTAACAAAAGTCTCTCGACATCAACCCACAGTAGCGCCGGCAACAATTTCATAATCGTAAGTTTTTGGAAAATATATAAGTGGTCATTTAAAACTTTTTCAAAAGTTGTTGACTTCTTGACACGGAAACATCGTGGTGGCGCTAAGCAACATCATCGGCCAAACAACAGCAGCAACAACAATGGCTGGCCATTAGCAATCTAAACAGCAACACTAATAGCAGCGTGCCGCACAAAATATACTTAATACCAGACTTTGTACAACAGCCGCAGCAGTAACCACAACGGCAGCAACATTTAACATAATAAAAGCTAAAATGTTTGTAAATGCGAGTACAATAGCAAAAGGACAGAAAGGAAAAGGGACTTATTGTTTCGGACCCGATGATGATAATGTGTCGGTATGATTTACGAGTATTAGAGGTTCCAAAGTTTCCATGCCTGTGGGTGAGACGAGGTGTTGGAGGAAAGAGCTTTGAAGTAGCGTGTCTGACTAATTTTTACATCGCATGCTATGAAGTGATGTTGATAGGATATTTGATATACTACTAAACACACATACACATTGAAACATGACACGTACATATTGAAACAAGATACCAAGTTTTCAAATGTTTCGCACTTTTATGATTTATAGCAATTTCCATGCTAACATCGTTCACAAATGATGCTGTTTTGAACAACAAAGATGTAATTTATAAATAAATTATGCAACTTATATGGAATTGTCGCAGAAGCAAAATGAAAATTAGTAAGTGAGACTTGGGCACAAATCTGCGCTTCGATAGCTCAATTCAAGCTCAGATCATGTAAAGTTGGTAGCGAATATATATACATATACATATACATATACATACAAGTATATATTAAATTTGCGTGTTACTACTTATAATTCACACTCAGTTTTAGAGATATCGGATATATTTTTGATAACCCGGACATTTTGATACTGTTTTCATGTCAATGATAGAATAAAATTATATATATCACTAGCTGACCCGGCAAACGTTGTTTTGCCTTCAAAATGTTAATGTGGTAAAAAAAATTAATTGCAAAAATCTCATCTCCAACGCCATCTATCACTTTAAATAAACCTTTTAAACCTTCCGGAATACTCTACCAATAATTTAAGACCAAAATGAGCCAAATCGGTCCAACCGTTCTCGAGATTTAGCGAGATTAACGCACAGCAATTGATTTTTATATATATGTATATAGATTTAAAATTAAAAAAAAAATCGGAAAAAAGTTTTATTGTGTAACGTGTGTAAAAACCACAAAAAGTTCAGCCTCAATATTAGATGCATCTAACACGTGTAAGGAACGCATAAAACACGCCTATAACACTATATTAACTTTGTCCCCCGAATCCGTTCAAGATATCACAAAAGAAGAATTTAGAAATCATCGCTGGGTGATCAATTTTCCAAAGTGAACTATAATTTGTGATATAAAATGTGGCTAAAATTAAGTTAATTAAGACTAATAATACAAATTTTTACCTAATGTTGAAAAGGCTCGTATTTTATCCATCTTTTATAACAAATTCCTAAAATGACCGACAGAAACTTAATAAATTTGTATTGCAATCGATGACGTAAAAAAATGTGTTGAATGTGAATGTTCAGCAGGAAACTACATATGATGAACAAATGCCGGGTTCCAAAAGAGTTGATAAATACTTAAATTACCTTTCAAAAATGGACTGCATACAAAGCGGACAAATTCTAATCAGCTCATCGGCATAGCTCTCAAACAGTTTCGTCGCTACTCAATCTATAGCTTAGCGTAATCGATAATATTGTATGTGGTAAGGGATGTTCATCTTGCTACCATGAATCACAAAAAAATTTAATTTTGTACATTTTGACAAGGACACATTCAGCTGCGTTGCCGATATTTTTGTTATTGAAATTCTGTTCCACTTGTTAATATATCGATCGCGGCGGAAAATTTACTGTTGACCTAGGAAAATCTTCTTATTTTTGCATCAAAATATTAAAGAATTATTTTTGTGATATGATCGGGGAAGTTAGTGAGACTCTTCTAGTCGCTCAGAAAATACTTATTTGATCATATAATCTTCTCTACAGATCTGTCCTTTTCGCAGGTTATAGCTATTTATTTCGAAGAATACAATACAACAGATTTTTAGAAATGTGTAATATATGAAAAGTTCCAGCTCCACTAATTTCATATTGAGTTACTTAAATACTGCCAACTAATGTAGCAGGAACTGTTCAAAATATCACAACTTGTAAAGAGGAACAGAAACAGTGGTTTACACAGTTAACTATATTTTTCCCAAAGGGCATGAAACAGAATTTATATTAACTAAATTAGAATCAAAAGGAAAATATAGTACTTAAGCCGATTTTTTTGCAGAATAAGAATAAATGTTAATTTTTTACAGTGATAATTATCAAATGCAACTTGGTAAATAAATGCAAAGGACTCAGTTGCACCACGAATGGGATGATATAAATATTATGGCACTTTAATAGTCAAATTTATAAAATATGGCCTAAAGAAAGTTTGGTTTACACTATCACGGTACACTGCTCTCTGCATTTGACTATCATTCCCAGTCATTATAGTTTTATATTTCAGTCTGCTGTGATAAAATCAAAAATATATTCTGATCATTTCACTAGATTTTAAAGGTTATAATTTTTTATTTTACTTAATACTTTGTAATTTTTCAATAGACTTTATATAATAGTTATTATTATTATATATTATAGTTAGTTATATATTTTAATTATTATAGCTATTTGAAAATTAAATTTTTGAACATCACGGAGTCATAATGTGGTTATAAACCTGGTGTTGTATTTGTAAACCTTTATCGTGCCACATCAAACACATGCGAGGTGTCTTAAAAAAATAAGGTGAATTTTCAAATTCCGCGGGCTACATACAACATTTGACTTTCGATTATTATCACGTTTAGTTTGTTTGTGAGAGGCGTAAATATAACAAGTGTTTTAAGTGTTCGGCGATTTTCTGCTATCGAAAAAAAATGTATCAAAGAAGTTGCATCAAATTTTGTGTAAAAAATGGAATTAAATGCTCAAAAACAATTGAAATGTTGGCAGTGGCATACGATGAAAGTAATCTGAGTCAAAAAATGTGGTACTAGCTTTTCACAGAAAATCCAGAAGATGTGAATAACGACGCTCGTTCTGGACGCCCCAGCACATCAACAACCGATGAAAATGTTGAGAAAGTGAAGAAAATTGTTAAGAGAATCGTCGATACACAATTAGAGAAGTTGCTGAGGATGTTGGCATATCGGTTAGCTCATGCCATGCAATCTTTTTGGAAATTTTGGGCATGAAGCGTGTGGCAGCGAAGTTCGTTCCAAAATTGCTGAATTTTGACCAACAACGTCGCATGAGCACCGCTGAGGAATTGTTGAATGGTGCCAACGATGATCCAGATTTGCCTAAAAGGGTCATAACTGGTGACGAATCATGGGTATATGGTTATGATATCGAACCACCAAAACCCAATCGTCTCAATGGAATACTCCAGGAGAGCCAAAACCAAGAAAAGTACGCCAAGTTCGATCAAATGTCAAGGTTTTGCTCGTTGTTCTCTTCGATTACCACGGCTTAGTGCATCAGGAATTCTTACCACAAGGTCGTACGGTAAATAAGGAATATTACCTTGAAGTTATGCGGCGGTTGCGTGAAACAATACAAAAAAAAAACGCCCGGAATTCATGGCTTTTGCATCATAATAATGCACCTGCTCATTCATCTTTGCTTGTGAGAGATTATTTAGCCAAAAACACCAACGTTATCATGCCTCAGCCACCGTATTCACCAGATTTTGCTCCCTGTGACTTTTTCCTGTTCCCAAGATTGAACAGACCCATAAAAGGACGGCGTTTTGCGACTATTGAGGTGATAAAAACCAAATCGCCGAACACGCAAAATGCTTGTCTTATGCCTCTGACAAACCGTCAACATATCTTAAAAATTCAAGTTATTTGTTGAACACACCCTACTCTATTAATTTCATTTGCTTAACAATCCATCCTATCCAGAACTTTACATTTTCAAAAAAATTTTTCCTACTTATACTCGTAGAACCGTTTTTCACCCAAATCAACTTTACCAACACAACTTCTTATTCATATTCAGTAGTATTTCTACAAATAGTTAAATTGAAATTTCTCATCATTCATCGTCCTTTATCGTATCCCCTGCAATAATTAACTAAACGTGAAAGTGAAGATGACCGTCAAACTTTTTCCATATTTCATTCCTCCGTTTAATTTTAAAAATGTCTCCAATTTTTTTTCTTCTTGCGTTTCCTCGACTATTTGTTGGGGAATTTCTGCTTAAAGTGGCTGCTGCAATAGAATTTCTTTTCCATTTAGAAAAATTTTATACTGACAGAATAATAAAGATTTTTAGTACTCAAAATAAGGAAAAAACAAAAGCTATCAAAAGCCACAGCAAAGGAATATTGTTGTGATGAACTGTAAAATGTTGTTTTGGCTAATAAAAAAAGGACAACAAAGAAAAACTGCAAACAAAAATTAACTATAACAGCAAAAAGATACCGAAAGCGAATTTTCAAGTCAGTGCAATAATTGAAAGAAGAAATAAACAAAACAACACCACGGATCCAAACCTACAACATTCTTTTCCTAGCGTAATAAGCTAAATTGTAAAGATTTCTTTGTGTCAGAGGTATTCTGTCTTTGTCGTTACGGCAATTGAAGAGAGTAAGTCAGCAAATTCTGTCCAAATATTCTTCCACAAACGTAGAATATACATACATACTGCAGTTTGGCTTGGCGGGGAAATTGTAGTTCATTCAAGCAAAATATTCGAAACTTCGAATGTCGTTTATTGATTCCCTTTTTATGTGTCCAGGACTGGCATGCATTACACTGCAGATATTCGTATTAAGTTCATGGCTGTGATCGTATGTAAAAATGCTTTTACAATCAAGTTTTTTTTCGTATATTTATTGCAAAAGAAACACTATGACAACATTTGATTCATATAGGAATGACGAAAAGGACAAAGAGAAAGGGAAAAGAGGAAAAGTTGGCCAGCTGCGAAATCTTCGAGGCTGATAGCATATCAATCCCAATCAATCTGAAAATATTCTACATAGTAATAATGTAACAATAGTCGCATAGTAACAATAATCGCAGTATCAATGACAATTCCAATAAAAATTTAAAAAATATTTTATACCATCATCGCAATTCTAAATAAAATAACAAGAAACCCTTAATGCAAAAGTTTGAAATAATTTATGTATATAAATTATAGTACAATAGCTTTGTCCTTTCGGGGTCATTCGAAGAGATATAGATGTTAAATATCAAGTGATATTAAGTCAATTCAGTTAAATTATTGAATTACAGTTGAATTATTGAGTAATGATAACTTTTATTAAGAACAATTTACACGT